>CM029554.1:29355623-29846552 GCA_017141385.1 Sogatella furcifera | reverse complement strand
GAAGAAAAAAAAATTTTTTAAAAAAAAGAATAAATTTTTGAAAAAAACTTAGTGAAAATGAAACACTTTTTGGGGCCATTTTTTTGAATAAATGTAAAAAAAAATTAAAAATCCAATTTTAAGAAAAAAAAAAATTACCCCAATTTTAAGGGTTTTGAAAAAATTCTAAGTTTAAAATTTTTTATTTCTTCTATTTTCGGGGAAACAATTTGAAACCCGGGGGGTTGGGTTTATCCTTTTGAAAAGACAAAACGTTTTTTCGAACCATGATTTAAAAAAAATCGGGGTACCGGTTTGGGGTTGTTACACCATTTTTAATCTCAGAAAACTGAGCCTTTTAAAAAGGGAGCCCAAAACTTTCCAGAGATTGAAAAGGGGGTGTAAAAAACCCAAAACCCGGTACCTCGATTTTCTAATAAATCAGTGGTTCGACAATTAACGTATTGTTTTTTCATTTAATATGGATAACCCCCAACAATATCCCCCTTCGCAACTACTAAAAAAGTGTGTTTTACCCCCTAAAAGAGGGTTAATTAGGGAAGAAATAGGGGATGCAGAGACACTTATAAAAAAATTCATGACGCACTGAGAACAGCGCACTATTTCATATTTTATTCAGGTACAAAGGGCCCACTTGCCTCTTACTTAGTTTTTTTTTAAACATTCAAAATTTTTTTTATTTTCCTTCTTTTTTTAGTGCATTTCATTCAAAAAAATGCCCCATTGGTCTTGCCCTGACAATCGAAAATTTATGATTTACATTTTTTACACTTTTCCCCGAGCCCCTAGAACACAAATTTTGGTCCTTTAAAAATTTCATATCTCATATTATTTTTTATTTTTATATTTTTTTTGTACAAAAATTTTTTAACACGATAATTCCCGAAGGGCTTGTGGGAGAGCGACCAAATTTTGCACAAAAATCTTTAGTGTTAATATCTCCCAAGTTCGTTAACCAGCCAAATTGGTCCAAGGGTGGGGGGTGAAATTAGGGATAAAATTTTGAAAATCACAAAAAATCGACCAATTATTTGATCGTTTTAAAAATTGGTTTTAAAACCCCTTAATGCCCTACAATTTGAGCCCATAACAAAAAAATCCAATAAAAATGGGAAGAAAATGGCGAATAATATGCCAAAAATTGTGTTTTCAGGGGTTTTTTCAAAAAAATTTTTGAATTCATACCCTGAATAGCTCATAATAAGTCATTTTTGAAATGCATTTTTCCCCGGGCCCGCCAGCTGCCAAAAGAATTTTTTTATGTTTGGCAGTTTTTTGGAAGGATGCCCTTTGGACAGGAAGTTATACCTATATTTTTTCAAGAATAGACAAACCATTATTGAATCGAAAAAAAGGGGTTTTTTTAATGTTCTATTTGACATGTATAACTATTGTCAAAAATTTGGGGGTTTGGGCCCTTTTATAAACTGTTACTGGGTAAACTGTAAGCCTACTGTAACTTTGACCCTTTACTTTTAAATTTTTAAAAGTTTTCATTAAACTGTCGATAGTAATTTTGATAAAACATTACCATCTCAGTCTGCCTTCTCTCCATTTCGTTTTCGGCCGTTCACTGATATAATTTCTTTTAAAGAAAAGGAAGAACCCGCGATAAAGGACGCCAGATCGGTAAATTGGTTAAAAAATAATAAATTTAATATCAAATTGTGGGAAAACATTGTGATGTACTTTTGGGGAAAAAATTTTTGAAAAAATTTTCGGCGGGGTCATTTTCCCATTTTGCCAGAATGTTTTTGTTTGGAAGACTATATCTCTGTCTCCCTTTTTTCCAAGGGGTTATTTTTATAGTTTTTTCCAAGCAAAGAAGACCCTCTTGAAAGATGGGAGAATGACCCCCAAGCTCGGTCAATTTTGGGTTTTAAAATTATCAATTTGGTTTAAAATTTTGGGGAAACAATTTGTTTCACTGTTGAGACCAGTAGTAAAATTTGGTCTCAAATTGTGGAAACAATTTGATCTACTGTTGAGACCACATTTATAATTTTGGAACAAGTATTGACCAAGCGGGAGTCATTTTAACATCTTGCCAGAATGTCTTTTTTTTTTTGGACAGACTACATCTGTGTCTGCCTTTCTCCTTTTTTTGTTCGTGTGTACCGGATACGCCCCCCAAATTTTTGAGGGATGTTCAAATTGATTGGCAAACTGGAAAAAAGCAGTGGCTTAGCTGGTTTGTAACTGCAACAGATATCCTTTTTCATCACTTGTAACACAGCCGAAAGTATCATAGAAAAAATGTTTTTTGTTTGTTTGTCAATGGGCAAAGCCCTATAAAGGGGCCTAGGCCTACCAGTTGGTTGCCAGTTTTATTTTCACTAAACTATACAGTCCATCTAAGCAAAGAAGACACTCCGGCAAGACGGGAAAACGACTCCACCCCGGCCAATACCGGCCCAAAAAAGCCATAGATACAATGTACTCACAAAAAAATTCCGGTGTTCTGTTGAGCCTAAAATTTAGGGGACCTTTTCCCCTTGTATCAAGCAACAATAACTTTCTGGTACAATAATAGTGTATTACATTACAAGTAAGTAATAAAGATAAATGTTTAGCTTAACATGTGGCAAAAGAAGTAAAGTTTAGTAACCCTCTGAAGCTTATGTAAGAAAGTTATGTTTACAAACGAATACACCCGATGTCGCCACTCGACACCCAATAGAAACTCGGTTTTCCACCCGAAGGGGGGGTTAAAATTTTAGATGAGTTTGTATATACCGGAGTTTGGGTTGTCGTTAGTAGAGACAGTCAGTCGTTTCCCGTCTCTGGAGGAATAGAAAATTGTTGCATTACACTTTTCGTTTAACTGCATGTTATTCAGAGGTGTTCTGTGCCCCCAAATTGGTTGGGAGATTTTATGGTTGAGAACAACGTGAAACCTCCACCGGTTGTTTAAATTATTTTTTGCTTTTGGTCTGTCCCCGGGGGGAATTCTATTTTGGAGGGGGGGGTTTCGGCTGGGCCAAACTTGGTTCAGGGAGTTCGTTTGGGAAATTTTAAGGTTTTTGGGCCTTTTTGGGGGGTTCCTTTTTTTCTTTTCGCCTTCTTTTGGGGCCCCTGTATATAGAGTAATTGAAATCAAAAAAAAGTTTCCTAGGCCCCTTAGGGCGTTGGCCAGACAAACAAATACTTTTTTAAGGATTTATTTACTTTTTTTTTTGGTAAATTTAAATTTTAATTTTCAAATGTTAGATCAGGCCCAAAACATAACCTAAAACCATTAAACTTTGAATTTTTCATTTTCATTACAGGGGGAAAACCCTTAATTATATTTTGAAAAAATTGGTTTTTTAAAAAAACCCCTTTACCTTGTGTACTTTAATTAATTTGGGAAAGGTCAAAATTTAAATTGTTAATTTTCCTAAACTTTAAATTTTCCAAGAGTTTTTTTGTTTCCAAAATGTGTTTCCTCTTTTTGTTTTTTTTTTTTCGTTTTTTTTAAAGAAAGGAAATGTTTTATTCAACTGTAATTTTAAAATTTTGATAAGAAAATTGGAAAGCAAAGCCATCAAAAACAGTAAATAATTTATTTGAGACTAAACAAGATGAAAGTTGGTAATAATTTTCCGACTTTGTGGTCCATTTTGGGGGTCACTGTCCCCTCGTTGCTTACTACCGTCCCTCCCACCATCATCCCCCCACTTTTTTTTCCCTTCCCTTTTTTTTTCTTCTTCTTCTTCTTCTTCTTCTTCTTCTTCTTCTTCTTCTTCTTCTTCTTCTTCTTCTTCTTTTTCCCTTCTTCTTCTTCTTTTTTTTCCCCCTTTTTTTTCCTCTCTTTTTCCTTCTTTTATTTTCAATTTTCAATTTTTTTTCTTTTCCTTTTTTTTTCTTTTCTTTTCCCTTTTTCTTTTCCTTTTTCTTTTTCCTTCCCTTTTTCTTTTTTCCTTTTCTTCTTCCCCTTTTCTTTTCCTCCTTTTTTTTCATTTTTTTTCTTCGGTTTCCTTTTTTTCTTTTTTTTTATTCCATTTCCCTTCTTTTTTTTCCCCATTTTTTTTTAAAAAAACCCCCTTTTTTTCCCCCTTTTTTAAAAATTTTTTTGTTGGTTTATTTTTTTACACTTTCCAGGCCCTTTTCCCACGTTGTTCCAAAATTTCAAAATATCTTTTTTATAATTTAATTTAATAAATTTATAGTTTTTCCTTGCTCCATTCCCCTTTTTTTATATTTATTTTCCCCCTATTAAAATTTCTCCTTTTCTCTTTTTATTTTTTCCTTTTTTTTTCCCCCTTTTTTCAGTTTTTTCCTTTTCTTGTCAATGTCATCCCGTTGTGTCTTATTCCACCTTTTTTTCTATTCCCTCTTTTTTCAAATCCTTTTCCCCCGGCGACTCGTTCCCAAGAAACAGGTGAAGTGCTGTACAGTATAATAAGGGCACTTTACCTGTTTCGTGAGCACGAGCCGCCAGTGTATCCTTCCTTCTCCGAATTAGCAGTAAAAATTTTTTTGAAAAATTTTTCAAATTTCCCTTTAACAATTTTTTTTAATAGAATCTGGGAAATTTTAAAAAAACAATATAAAATTTAAAAAAAATATTTATTTTCCCGGGAAAAAAAAATTGTATGTATGAATTCATGAGGATTTGTTTTGGGGTCGGGCCCGATATAAACTTTGATGTAAAATGAATGAATAATAACTGGGAAAAAAAAATGTGATAAAATTTATTCGAACCCCCCAAACAGGTGGGAAATTACCCCATTTTTTATTTTACAGCACTTCACCTGTTTTTGGGGACGAGCCGCCAGTGGATAGATGTTAACAGGGTTTTTTCTAAAATAGATCGTCAAAAGTTTTAGATATAAACGTTTTTGATATCTTTTACAAATTATACTACCTCCGGGGGTTTATTCAAATTCATTTTAGCATCTGTGGTTCCCCGACGTACAGGTTTTTCGCTTTTTGGGGTCCAATTTTTGGAGACCAGCAGCATTTCCAATGATAAAATGAAACATCACATTCTGTTTTGAGTCGCCGCAGATAGATAATGAGGCTGGGGGGACAGGTTATGAACCCGAATCAAGGGGCAAACGAAGAAGGCTTCCGTTGGCCAAATTCAAGGGGCACTCCATGCATTATTATAGGCTATAGTTTTGTTTTGATCCAGTTTAGATTGGTTTTTTCCGTAGGGGTTGAGACAAGGGTTGTTGGTTTTACCACTATTCACAAACTAGTCTTTTTTTTATTTTTTTTAAGTTTGTGTTTTAAAAACTGCTTTGTTTTTTTTAAAAGCTGGTTTGGGTTTGGGGTTTTACAGTTAACATGTTATTTCAATTATTACTGTTACCAAAAATAAAAAGTTTTTAACACTAATTTGTTTTTTATTTTAAGGGGATAATACTTTTATTTCATTTTTTTTCTTTTTATATTTGGTGAAAGGGTTTTAGACGTTTTTTAATTTGGGCGATTAAACGGGTTTCCCTTTAATTTTTTTCCCTTTATTTAACTTGGGGTTTTTTTGGGAAAAGAATTTTTTTTTGTCCATTTTGAAAAAAAAACCTTTTTTTAAAATTAAATTAAAAAATTTTGGTTTTTTTTTTTTGTCCTTTTAAAATTTTTTTGAATTTTTGATGGATTAATCCAAATAAAGATTTTTTCTTTTCACAAAAAATTTCAAAAAAATTTTAAAAATTTGATCCTTCCGTACTTTTAAAGCAGGAAAAATTTTTTTTCTACCAAATTTTGAATTTTTACTTTCCCAAATTTATTATTTTTGAACCAATATTGATCGTGCTGGAGTACTTTTCCAATCTTATCAGAATATCTTCTTTGCTCGACCAGACTGTAGTAGTTGGATGACCCCAGTTCATGGGGTTCAATTTAATTACTGTAATTGAATAACACTGGATTGAGAAATCTCCTCTTCCGATATTATAATTATTAAGTTTTATTTCAGTTGGAATAATTATACTCACAACTCTACCGTCTGATGGAGTGCATTTGGAATTAAAATAATAAATCATTTTCGGGTTGAGTGAAATATAATTATTTCCCTAAGCAAATTACGTTAATTAGAATTTTATTTATTATAATAAACCGTTGAGTAGGCTTATAATTTATTTTGTTGATCAGAATGATGTCAAGAACGAGATTCTGTTTCATCTCGTGCTGTTATTTAATTAAAATTTAACTGGAATTGTACTAAATTTGATATCAATTCGTTAACAATTGAACAATTATGGATATTTGATTCTTTCTATTGGTTCTTAACGAAGCTACTGACATCCAATTAATTCATTTCATCCAGGTACCATTGCTATAGTCTGTCCGAGCAAAGAAGACCCCCTGGCAAGATGGGATAATGACTCCAGCTTGGTCAATATTTGTTCAAGAATTATAAATGTGGTCTCAATAGTAGATCAAATTGTTTCCTACTATTTGTGATCAAATTGATAATTTTTGAATCAATATTGACCGAGCTTGAGTCATTCTCCCATCTCGCCAGAGGGCCTTCTTTGCTTGGACAGACTATACCTCCCGGATCGACCTTTAGTTGTGTACTGTTTTATTGTGTGACATATTTTCTATCAAGAATTAATTGGAAAATCGTCGCAGATTGTCGTAGAAATTTTCTCTTTGAGTGTTCTCATGTTAAATTGGTTTCAGATTTCGTAATTTATTAGCATTTTATAATATATTATTCATATAATCCATAACGCTCAGTGAAAAAGAGCTCTTTCTATTATTCTATCTCTCTTTCTAATATTTTCTTTCTATATTTTATCTTTCTCTATCAACGTTTTATTTCTATATAATATCTTTGTTTTTTCTATTCCCAATAGTTGATTTTTTCTATATTCAATATTGAAAGTGTCCAATTGTTTTTCTGTCTTGATCGGTTTATTATAATTTTTTTGGCAATACAAAAATAGAGAAATATGCAATTGATTCTAATGGATTCTCTGTTTGTTTTCAGGTAAGTTCAACAAAAATCCACTTATTATTGGATTTCCTACTTCGTAAGTAGATTACATTGATTTATCAGGTTGTTGATACAATATGAAGGAAAGAATGAACTGGTATTTGCCCAGAACCTCTTCTATTCAAATTTTGTTGGAAATTTTCAAAACCAGGTTATATACTGTATTCTAAGTTTACTCCACACGATATATTATTATTATTCCCTTTGATATTCACTGTTTCGTATTGATATTTGATATTTGTTGTTCGTTTCATCATCAAATCCATGACTGAGAATAATTTTGTAACCAATGAGATATGTATAGATTATTTATTTTTTCTAAAATACAATGGACTTTTTGAGTAGTTGTTGAGGTGGATATTGTGGTAGTTACCCATGACATTGTCAGTTCACTAGAGATAATTATGGTGTAGCAACCGAAACCGGCATCTCAATTTAAAATAAATCTGTGTCTTGACAATGTCTTGTATTTTCATTTTCATCCACTTTTAAAATACAACGGACGTGAATTGTTTATGAGTAACAAAATTAGATCCTGTTGGTAAAGTCTCAAAGTATTTCAATTCTGGTAAATTCAAGGATTAATTCCTCTGAGAAAACATAATTGAGTTCATACTAGTAACTTTTCACATTTCTGCAATTTTTAATAGTTGCAAGCAAATTATTACAAAGCGTAAACATCCCCTTTTCGCAGTTATTCATTATTATAAAGCGGAGAAACATTTTGGAACTAGTTTTACGAAATTCCTTTTTCCACTGTGCGCTTCAAACTTTTCCCATCCCTTTGTAAAGTTGTGGAAAATTTGTTGGTTTTTGTTTTTTCGTATCGCAGGCGAGTCGAAATTGTGGCTAGTCTTTTAGTGCTATTATCTGATCAATCTTCTTCTCCAATAATAGTTTTTTCTCTCTCTTTCCTCCCATGGAATCCTACATCTGTCTCATTTTGCAAGTTTTCATTGTTTATAATTTGCCAACTTATGCGAACCATAATGTAATTTTTCATTTATTTTTATTCTTATAGCATAGGATTCGAATTATTGTATTATGTAATCTACATGAATAAAGTGATTGAATCTGAATCCTACTTCTAATATTATTGAGTATGGTTCTCATTCACATCATCTTAAGTTAAGTTTGTTTCTACATTCATCAATATTTCACTGTATAGGGAGCATTAGCATTCAGTACTGTATGTATATCGATTCATCATTAATTTTATCAGACATTAGCTGCCCATTCCTTTGCACTCCTCTCCTTTCCTACTAGAGAGGGCCGGCTGCGCCCTAACTTCGCCCTACGAGGACATCAAATAAAGACAGCCACTCTATTCTATTCCTACTTTATTCCTTTCCCGTTTTTCATTTCACTCTTTCTCCTCTTCCTTCTCCTCCTTCTATCACTGTTCTCATTTTTTGTCCTCCCCCTACTTTTTATTCTGCCTCTCTTTCTTCTAGGAAATAATTCTTTTACTTCTTAATTCCCTTTTCCTACTCATCGCCCGTTCACGTTTTCTTTTCATCTCTTTCAGCTAGCTTTGATTCTACATTTCTCATCTTTTCCTCTTTAATTTTATTCTTTTTCTGATTCGACGTATTTTTTCTTCTCTTCTTTTTCCATTCATCTTTGCCATCACTGATGCCCCATTTTTCTTCTACCTTTCCCACTTTCATCTGCCTCCTCTTACTCTTTCTCACAAACTTCCTCCCATACTCTTCTCTCTCCTTCCCTTGCATTGATTTTATTCTAATATTATCCACCACCGCTCAAATTCTTACATCACGTATCTAAAAAATTTCAAAACTGATACTGAAAACTGTAGTTTTGACATTTTTGTGGAAGCTCTTGTCCTTTTTATGGACCTTTTTCTTGAACTTTTTATGGAAGCTCTTGTCTTTTTTCTAACGCATCAAGCAACACGTATCTTTTTATTCTAAAATTCCGAAGCATTCTTCTTCCATCCTGTATATTCCTTGTCAACATTATTACAAGATATTGAACTTTCTCCTTCATTATATTCTTCTGTTTTTAAAACATTGGCGGCTCGTGTCCACGAAAAAGTTGAAGTGCTGTACAGTAAAACATATGGGCACTTCACCTGTATTGTGGGCACGAGCCGCCAGTGCTGTTTTATCAGACTCAGACTTCGCTGATTAACAGACCAACGCTTTATCGCATTCGGCTACAGACACTGCCTAATTTGATTGTACCTTCACTGCCTAAATGATTATTTTTTTATACCTAATTGATTATATTGTTTCTGTTTATATCTTCTTCTTATTCCAAATTTCCCAAGTTTTCTTCTTCTTCATGCATATCATTCATTGCCAACATTATGAGAAGATATTGATCTTTCCCCTACATAATATTATTTTATGTTTTTGATCAGCCCAATTAAACTTGACACATTGTGTTGACTGTTGAAGGACCCAGTCAGGTACACGTCATGGTCGAGCTCAGACCGCAACCGCTCGAACCTTGAGGCCGCAATGACCTCTCCAACTCCATTAATCATCCAAACACCGTAAGACACCACAGGGTCCCTCGCAGAACAAAGGAATGACACATCCTAAACAATGTCGATAACATCAATACTGTAGTCGAGAAATTGCGACTATTATAATACAATAGTTATTATAGCATTGATACTAAGAATTATCCTAAGTAGGTTACTATTGGTTTAAAAATATGTCAGACATTAGCTCAGTTGTAGAGTTGATATAGTCTGTCCAAGCAAAGAAGACATTCTGACCAGACGGGAAAATGACTCCAGCTTGGTCAATATTTGTTGAAAATTATAAATTTGGCCTCAAATTGTACGGAACATTCTGTTCTAAGATTTGAGGTCGAATTTATAATTTTTCAATCAATATTCACCGAGCTGGAGTCATTTTCCCATCTTGCCAGAATGTCTTCTTTGCTAGGACAGAGACTATACTAAGTGAGAATGATTCAAAGTAGGTTATTACCATTAGTTTGAGAATATGTCATAGTCATTGACTCAGCTGTAGAGTTGACATTGCATCGATACTAAGTGAGAATGATCTGATGTAGGTTGTTATTGGTACAAAAATTTCGATCATATCGATACTAGAGTCGCCATTGAACCAATAGTGAGTGAGAATGGTCCAAAGTGGGCTACTATTGGTCTATTGTTTTAGTTTTATTGGTGTGATAAACACTGTAGTGTATACGTGGAAAATTTTGGTTGTTTGTTGTTGCTGCCTTGAAATATCTATAGTGACCTATGTATTTATAATAGTTTTCTCTAAACAAACATTATCATATCTTTTGACCAAGTACACTAAGTTGAATGAATAAATTTACCGTTAAAATATGTTTTTTTTGAAAGAATAGTACATAGTAATAATGGAGACTTTATTTAGCAATTATTATTGTAGATGAATTGATTATAACAAGAGCTTTTGGTCTCTTTCAGTCGTTATATATTGAAAAATTGTTGATCTAATATTTTTGATCAAATTGTTGATAAAATATTGTTGATCAAAAATTGTTGATCAGTTGATCGAATTGTTGATCAAATATTGTTGATCGAATTGTTGATCAAATATTGTTGATCAAATATTTTTTTGATCAAATATTGTTGATCGAATTGTTGATCAAATATTGTTGATATCAAATATTGTTGATCGAAATTGTTGATCGAATTGTTGAAAAATATTGTTGATCGAATTGAAAATTGTTGATCAAATTGTTGATCGAATTGTTGAGCAAATTGTTGATCAAATTGTTGATTGAATTGTTGATCAAATATTGGTGATCAATTATTGTTGATCAAATCTTTGATCAGAGATTGTTGATCAAATTGTTTGATAAATTTGATCAACAATACTTGATCAAAAATTTTATCAACAATATTTGATCAACAATTGATCAAGAATATTTTGATCAACAATTCGATCAACTATATTTTGATCAACAATTTGATCAACAATATTTCATCATAAATTTGATCAACAAGATTTGATTATAAGTTTGATCATCAATTTGATCAAAAATATTCGATCAACATTTTGATCAACAATATTTGATCAACATTTTATTAGAGAGAATATTTTTTGCATTCATTTAAACAAGAAATGAAATGTTTTGGCTTGCTATGCTTGGTTTCTGTTCCATTCCATTTCCTTCTCCAAAGGGATTCCCCCGTAAGAGGGAAAATTTTCCAAAAAGCACCATAAAAATATATGTTTACAAGTTGTTATTAAAAATTTTTGCAACTCCTTTTAAGAGAATTCTATTCAGTGTAGGATAGGTCCCAATTTCGGGGGTGATATATCCTCTCAATCCCCCCCCCTGGGTCCGCCCCTGCCGTCTTGTAATTTTTGTATCGTATTCATCGCATTGCATTTATCATATTATACAGACTTATAATATGTAACTTGAGTTACTCTTGAGAAGAAATCGCATAATGGACTTGCAACTTGGAGGAGCCAATGCAACAAGAACCAAAGAAATGTCCTTTGATATAAACTGCTTTGTTATCTGGTCCTTGAGTTGTTCAAATCAAAGTTTAGTCTGTCGGTATATACATTGTTGAATTTAATAGGATATTGGTGTAACTGGCAGGTTGATTCTCTTTTCATACAATGCCATTGTTTAATATAATGTAATTTTAAGACTTGGTTTTTGTCACATTTAAACTACTGTGACTATAGATTATCTTCTATAGTCACTGTAATTGAAACCATAAGATACTAGTCTTGACTGATCACATTATGATATCATAATACACTCCATGATAAAAATACATAGGAAAGGAGAGAGACACAGTAACAAAGAAAAATGAGCGATGCAAAAACATAGCAAATAAGAGAGATGATATAGATACAAAGGTAGAGAGAGCGTAAAAAGGAGAGAGAGATTAAGACAGAGAGAGAGAGAGTTTTGGGAACTGCTGAACTACTGTTTGAGACAGTCACGCTATGACCAGCTGTTGACCGCTGACAAAAGGACCTCTTTGGTTGGTGGTAGGGGAGGGGGATTGTAGTGCTAGGGGTACCAGATGACACTTAATTGTGGGTGACGTTCAGAGATTTGAGGGGGGGGGGGGAGCTTAGTGCTCCTCTCGGTGACTGGCCTGTAAGATGAAGATAGTGGAAGAAGATGAGGAGGAGGAGTAGGAGAACCACATTGAGTGAGGCAGGAGAGAATGTGATGTAGAAAGAGATGAGAATCAAAAGGAGATGAGAGTACAGGACTGTAGCTGTAGTTTAAATGATAAAAGGGAAAGGGAAGAAGAAGAAGAAGAAGAAGAAGAAGAAGAAAAAAAGGTGGAAGAAGTTGAGGAAAAATAAGTAAAGGAAGAAATAAGTAGCCTGCAGAAAGAGTACCCGGAATGATTGTTGGAGGAACAAAAATATACAGGACGAAAGAGTGCATCTTGAACATTTTAATTTCTATTTCAAAATTCTCAGCTTCTCTAATTCGTTTCAGTCAGCTGATTCACTCGATAGTCTCGGTGTTTGTACCAACTTCGAAACTGTACCATAGTTGTATCATATGGAACTGATAGTTTTGAAACTATACCAACTTGCGTTCAATGTAACCGCGGCCGGCTTATAGATTGAATATAAAAGAGCGTCGAATAAGAGAGAGAAAAGGGAACTGTAAGGCTGAGGCCGCACTGCCGGTGGGTAGAGCCTGGAGGGTGGAGGGTAGTTGGTAAATCTATAGAACATACACACCATCCACAGTAATACATCGTATGAATGGTATGTGTTCAGCCGCCATCTTGAAATTCTTAAATATGGACAACATAACCTCAAAAAACAGAATGATTTCATACCATTCATACGATGTATAACTGTAATGATGTGTATGTTCTATAGATTTACCAACTACCCTCCACCCTCCAGGCTCTACCCACCGGCAGTGCGGCCTCAGCCTAAGAGAAAAAGAGAATGAGTGACACCAGTGGAGGAAGGGTGTTGTAGCGGGAGGGAAGGGTAAAATAATAGCGGAAGTAGAGTGAACCGGAAGCACGGCAGCTATCATCTTATCTAGGACCGTGCAGCATCCAAGTTTGAAGTGTTGCGACATTCATTCATGCATTTATTTCGTCGTTTTTTGTGCGCTAGATAGCTTGATGCTTATGTTAAAGCATTGGAAACATGCTGTGCAGCAAAGAAAATCGATTGAGAAGTCGACCAAGTGTGGACATGCATTCATTTGGCTACATTGACCCCCTCTTTATGCTTCTATACATGCTATAAAAGTCTGCCTAAGCAAAGAAGTCCCTCTGGCAAGATGAGAAAATGACTCCAGCTCGGTTAATTTTGGTTCAAAAATTATAGATTTGTCTCAAATTGTTGGAAACATTCTGATCTACAATTTGAGACCAAAACAATATTTTTTGAACCAATATTGACCGAGCTGGAGTTATTCTATCATCTTGCCAGAGGGTCTTCTTTGCTTGGACAAACTATACTACTATTGTTGTAATTTGTTTGCCATGACCTAATGGGAATCACCGAATTCAGATAGAGAAGTTGTAATTTCACTTGAATGCTGTGTTTAATTCCCTTCACAACGTAAACAACATGGAATGAAGTCAACAATGATAATGAAAACAGATTATGAATTGAAGAAATAGTGAGTAAATAGTATTAACGTGTTATAATTTTGCCATGGAATGATACAATAATATGAATGAAATAATGGAATTGAAAGGTCTATCATTATTAAAACAATTTTTATAGTTTTGAGTTGTATGTATCATATTTTATGTATCCATTGTACTGTATCAAGTTTGATGGCTTTTTGTATCTTTTTAAAGGAAATTTAATCGAGGGCTACACAACAAAGTTGCTGTTTGTCAAGCAACTTTAGTTATTTTTAGTAGTGAAAAACTATTCAGATGAATCAGAAAACAGGAGAAACTCCTTGTAAAAATGGTTGAATGTTGCAACGTATTCATAAAATGGATGTCAATGGAACTAGGATTGAACTACGTCACAGTAGGCTTCCAACCCGTCGGCCAATCGCATCACTTCGTGTACTGTAAGCCACGCCTCCAAATGGAAGCCTGCTATTGGATGATACCTACCATCTTGAACTTTCATTTTTTCAACCAATGGCGTCAATCCTCGTAATAGTGAAAGACATTTCTTTGTAAGCTTATGGAAACCTCCATTTCTATTTCGTTGCTTAATAATAATAGTCATTGAAGATAGTATAGTGTATAGTATAGTGATAGTATAGTGAACAATAGTGTATAGTCTGAACGAAGTAGTCGTAAAAATAATTTTTAATTTATGTGATAATTGCTAATTAATTTGATTTTCATCATACATTTAGAAACCAAGTAATGAAATCAATACATTTTTATTAATTCAAATCTTCAATAATATTGTTGATTTCAATACAAACAATAATGTAGCAATGAAAAATTGTGTAAATAAGCTTTCAATGTTTCTCATGTAATCTGATAAATAAAAAAATACAATAGGATCTACATTACTAATGTAATATTGTATCTTAGTTCGGCAACTGAGAATTCAGTAATAAATTACAATTCAATATTCAATAGTAATGAGCTATCAATAATTAATAATAGAGAATAAAATTTGAATAATTACTAATAAATAACATACTTTTTCAGTTGACCTATATAACATGTTTTATAACTTTTTGAATGAAATTTCCTATTTTAAATTGATGTAACAAAATACTGTTCACAAAGTGCTTCGTGAAGCCCTTGTCTGTGAACAGGAGTTGAAAATGCGACAAGATGAAGTGCTCACACTCACACACATACACACATCCCATCAGCATTACAAATAAAATCTATAGATATGATTGTATCGAAGCATTTCCCCTCTCCAATAATTGTTTTATACTATTTTTAACAAGTTATAATTATGTTTTATTTAATTGTAAAAATTGTGTAAGTTTTCAATGTTTCTCATGTAATCTGATAAATTAAAAGAATACAATAGGATCTACATTACTAATGTAATATTGTATCTTAGTTCAGCAACTGAGAATTCAGTAATAATAATGGTTCAACTTAATCTTCACGACATATACAGTATAAATAGTCTATGCAAGCAAATAAGACATTCTTGCAAGATGAGAAAATGACTGCAGCTTGGTCAATATTGTTAAAAATTGTACCAAATTGTATATCAGAATGTTCTCTAGAATTTAGAACAAATTTATAATTTTTGAAGCAAAATTAACCGAGTTGGAGTCATTTTTGGCAGAATGTCTTCTTTGCTTGTAAAGACTGTTCCTGTTCAGTTTCACTACAGAGAATTTCTACTTTCAATTCAATATCGACGAAAAGTTTACCCAAATCTAAATTAGAATCGAACAATAGATCAAAATGGATTCGGGTATTCTCTTCGAAATCGAAATATTCAGTTCTGTTGTCGCATTTTCAGTGAATGGAGTTTCAGCATTTTGAGTGAATTCATGAGAATAATATCTTCAGCTACTCTGCTGTATTTCAATTGATCGAATGAATAAATGAATGAAACTGAATAGAATTCACGAAAATAACATCTCTAGCTATACTCTGTTGTATTTCAATTGAATGGAACTGGATACAATTCACAAAAGTAATTTATACCTGTCATCCTATTTCCTTTCTCGTCACTGTTTCAATTTTTCTGTTTGAAATCACTGGCGGCTCGTGCCCACGAAACAGGTGAGGTGCTGTACAGTAAAAGATACGAGCACTTCACCTGTTTCGTGGGTACGAGCCGCCAGTGTTTGAAATGATGAATTGAATCATTCAATTGAATACGAGAGAAGGCCGACCATTCATCCAATGGCTGGATGTTTTCGTTTCTCGGAAATAAATGAGAAAGAATTGATCAGATTAGGCTACTGGAACGGGAATCTGCGAAATCGTGGATTGTATGCTTTTTATGTTATTTTTCATTGATTAATGATAATTTCATTCCTATTTTTGTTTTTACTTTTAAATCATTTATCTCATCGATTAATTTATTCATCAATTGAATAATGACTCCTTATTGCGATCTCACACTTTCTAAATTAGAATATCTTGGAACATTGAATTAGACGCTCATTGATTTTGAAATTCAGGCTAGAAATTGAAGAAAATTTCACTAGAAAAAAGGTGAAATGAGTAACAAAATGTGTTTTTTGTAAACAAGTACTGTATGTACTAAATAGGAGATTGAATACTAAATAGGATTTCGTATCTAATTGGAGGTATCTCCTTCTTAGGAGTATCCAAGAACAACAAAATGTGCGTTGTATGGGGTTTATTATTTAGATGTTCTCAAAGAAACGACCCAATGTCAAATTATTCTGTAAATCTTCATGGTGAATTCATCAATTATTTTACTCAACCATTATTCTGAAATTTGGTTACCTGTCAAGATTTAAAAGGAATCAGCACAATTAAAATGCGACAACGTTTTGCAAAAATTGACACAATTTCGAATTATTGCAGCAATGAGAATTATTTATATGCCTAGTGAATAAATGTTGTTATGTATTTTATTAAGCTTTTGTCATGCAATTCTGTGTTACCATTACTGTCAAGACTCACCTGTAATTGAATTCTACAGTCATGTTTTTGTTGAGTAAATAATTCATTTTTATTTATTTGTTGAGTTCATCCTCGGTCATCAAATTTTGGATGATTACGGTTTTCAGCAAGATATAAGATTTACAAGGAATTGACACAATTTCGGATTCTGTCAAGATACAAGATTCACAAGGAATTGACACAAATTTGAATGATGGCATGTCGCTTGAGTAATGGCGGTTTCTTTCACACTTTCCTTGAATGTGAAATATTTTCTTTCTGTGTTGATAAAATAGGTCGCGCTGGCTTTGATGTGTTTCCTTGAGTTGTGTGAGAAAATCGTGTCCATCTGTCAATACAGTTGATGTGTTCTTTTGTTATTCTGTGTGTAAATGTTGTGTCGTAGATCTTCTGAATGGATTCCGGTGATGTGTTGAATGGAGTAGTGTGTAGTCTGTTCAAGCAAAAAAGACATTCTGGCAAGATGGGAAAATGACTCCAGATCGGTTAATATTGTTCGGAAAAATCATAAATTTGGTCTCAAATTGTAGATCAGAATGTTTCCAACAATTTGAGACTAAATTTATGATTTTTGAACCAGTATTGACCGATCTGGAGTCATTTTCTCATCTTGCCAGAATGTCTTCTCTGCTTGGACAGACTGTACAGTTGTGTAATTTATTTTATATTATGTTATGATGTGATTCAATTTTTCTACTCTTTTCTTATGTGATCTGCTCGTAACAAGTATTTCGTGAGTAATATGTGTAGTCCTCTATAGTCTATACATTGCTTTTATACACATTTTATACATTTCATACACAATTCATACACAAATTAATGAATCAGTATAATAATACTACTTGCTGTAAGCATGATGCTTATCCCATGCAAGTAGGAACAATACAAAGTCCAAAATTGATACACGTAGAATATGCTCCTCGTTGCTATGAGACATTAAATTGGCAATGCTCATGGATTGACTTTATATTGAAGAAAAAGGTGATTCTAGTTCTCAATTTGTGTACATTGTTAGAGTACTTCAACTTATTTTAGGTATTTTCAAGATACATTAGTAGAAAAAATGAAAAAATCCTTAGTTTTTACACTGGTTTTCGGTATTCTCAAATGAGCTAACCTCAGTTTGTCAATGTGTCCATGAGATTTCTTCCTGTACGATTGTGTATCAATTTTGGACATTTGTATCATTACTGCGTATCAAAAATCTAAAAAATTAAATATATTTGTTTAGAAAACTTTTATTCACACTTTTTGAAGAACAAACATGCATAGTTACTTGAAAAGCCTATTATACAAGTGACTA
Organism: Sogatella furcifera; assembly: GCA_017141385.1. NCBI lineage: Eukaryota > Metazoa > Arthropoda > Insecta > Hemiptera > Delphacidae > Sogatella > Sogatella furcifera. Next base: position 29,828,768 of record CM029554.1, on the reverse strand, counting down.
TTATTATTAAAGTGAGTGACTATTATTATTAAAGTGAGTGACTATTGTTAAAAAGTCGAATATTAAAGTTAGGTTGAATGTTGACGAGAACTACTGGAAGGAGTACAAGTCCTACTGGAGTCAATGTTTTTTAAACTGGTTGTAAGTAGCTCGATCACTGAACACTGAGCGAAAGAACCATTAGCCAGTGCTTTGTTTCTCGGCCCTTTCTTGATGTGGAGTGCATCCTGCCCTAACCCTTCCTTCTTCCTTGCACAGCCTCCTAAATAGTCTGTAGTCTGTCCAAGCAAAGAAGACATTCTGGCTAGATGGGGAAATGGCTCCAGCTCGGTCAATATTGGTTCAAAAATTATTAGTTTGGTCTCAAATTGTAGATCAGAATGTTTCCTACAATTTGAGACGAAATTTATAAATTTTGAATCAATATTGACAGAGCTGGAGACGTTTTCCCATCTTGCTAGAATGTCTTCTTTGCTTGTACATTCTATAGCTGTACCAACTCGGCTCATTGACAAGACGTTTGAGCCTATTACTTGTAGACATCCTTCCTCGCTACTATTTTCTCATTCTCCATCTGACCATTTCTCTTCTCTTTCTCTCTTTCATCCATATTTGACAGTCTTTGTTTTCTCTCTCACTATTCCTTTCTATCATATTTTAGCGGCTGCTTTGCTCTTTTTTCATTCTCGTTATTCTTACATACTACTACTAATGAATTATTCTTTTAAACTTTCATATTATTGTTGAAGATGATTATTTTTTGCAAGAAGCTCTCATTAAGTTTGGTCTATTATAATAAATTTCAGATGAACTTTGATTCAGATGAATCATGTAGTTCTAGTACATTTCAATTGAGTAGATGGTTTGTATGTTATAATAGTCCCCCTCAAAGTTATCTCAACAAATTGTTTATTTGAACAATTGATTCAGCTTTCAAAGTAGTAATTTAATCTACTGGATATGCACTTTTATAGCAAAGCAATAAATGAATAATATTAAAGAAAAGAAATAAAATAAAATTGATAAAATGAATATTTTAATTAAACTATCAACTGAAAATTTAATAGTTTAAAAAAACGTTGGTTTTGTAAACTGTAAAGTGATTTGTATATCAATTTTAAGTTGAGATTCTTTCACTTTTCTAATAATTTTCTTCTCTTATTAAACCTTGCTGTTGAGCTTAGAGACTTTGAGTGAAATCTATGACTGGGGTCGCTTTCTCCAAAAAATTGAACTGGAAATTGCTGACTTAATTGAAACACATAATAATAAATACCTTAATACACTTATTAAACGAGTTTAATATTTGATCCACTTTTGGAGAAAGCGACCCTTTTCAAGAAATTCATTGATTCAGCTAGTTTCAAACTGATAAATTTTCAATACAACGACTGTACTTTCAAGAGTAGAGTCACTTCATGACACAATCAACAATTCTACGCGAAAAAACCCAATCGTTCGAATAAAACAGAAAAATCGCCTCTGGAGGCACACTACAGTCGGTATAGAGAGAATGTAATTGCCTTTACTTTTCTCATTCTCACGGGTCATTTGACTCGGTTTTTCCTCCCTTTCCACTCATTCATTCCGTTTTCGCTTTCATTCGCTGCCGTTTTCCTTTTCCGTTCCTATTTCTGAAACGGCTATCAGCTGTTCAATATTTGAGTCGTTACTTTGTACGAGTCATAACTGCGATTGCTTCTCAAAAATTCAATCGGATAACGTTGCACTGGGAAGTAAATGGGTCGATTACCTATCAAATATTACTTACTGAACTGGGGGTTTTCAGCGAAATCTACATTTAATTGCCGAATACAGTTACATAAGCTTATAAATAAAACAGCTTCTACAGTAATCTTCAAAATTTCAAATCATAGTTTTTGAAACTATGATTCAATAACATTATTAACATAACATTAACATTATTGGGAGTGAATTTCGTGAATAGTGATATAGTCGAGCAAAGAAGACATTCTGGCAAGATGGAAAAATGATTCCAGCGCGGTCAGTATTGGATCAAAAATTATAGAAAACATCCTGCTCATTTTTGAACCTAAATTACATTATTTTTTATTCGTAATTTGTGTTCAACTTTCTAGCATTTATAAATTTTCTTTTTTCCCATTCTCCTACAAGATAAACATAACATCAAAAATTAGTATTTTTGTAACGTAAAACTGAAAGATCCTAATTTTAATAGAAAATTTCCATCAAAAGATCAAATCAGTATACGATCAAACCTGCTAATCATACTATATATGATCATACATATATAATAATCATACGATATATTAGAAATCGAAAAATCTGGAAGTATGAGGGATATCACACATAATGAGAATAATGTGGAAAGCTCAGTGACACATAAACGAACAATAGAAAAAAGGTGAATTGAAGGAGGGTGGGAAGGAAGTAGGAAGTACGATTCTCTTTTTATCTTTATTCTTTTTCTCTTTTCTCACTCTCTTCCTCTTCTCTCACTCTCCTTTTCTCTCTTTTATGTACAACTAGTTGCATTAGAAGCTTCAGTCTATTGTCCCGAATAGTAGGCCAGTGTACGTACATTCGGTTTGCATTTCAATTATTGTTAAATAGGACGAACAGACCAACTGGTTTGGCTGTGATGAACAAACTCTATGACTGACCTAATAGAATTGTATGGCTGGTGACAATAAAACTGGCGGGTTTCGAATCAAAGTCATTAATGCTCAGCTCTGTAAGGACAGTTTGAAAGCAGTCTGTGAGAGCGAGACTGTTTGCTGAAGCTGCTTCGGACTTTATAAGCTTTCACAGAACGCTTGCCGACTGTCATGACAGAGCTGAGCATTTATAACAGTAATTTGCCAAACGCCAGTTTTTTTGGAAAAATCTATAGCCTACTGGATAAGATAATGAAATTGTAATGAAAAGCGTGATTACTGCCCAATACAAACAAAGAATGGATTTTACCAATATTGTATGAACTGTGAAATCCCATTTTCGAGAAATCGTTTTCGAAATTTTGAAAATTTGGAGTAGCAATATATGTATTAATTTTGTTTTGTTGTATTTCCATAGATTTTCCTTGAACAATCGGAAGAAAAACAAGATATATAAGTAAGAGTTGTGCATTTGAACAGATTTTCTTGCAACAATAAATTGTATCTGAAAGCCAACATGAAACTGTATGTAGTTTTTTACATTTGAGATCTATGAAAATTGTACTCAGAGTTCTAGTACCATAAGCATGAATTTTAAGGGTTTCCATAGGTTCTCTTACTTGAATTAGAAGTAAACCATGGAGTGTTCCAAGAGTAAAGAGTAAGCTATCCATGAGTATGAATTGAGATGGTTATCCATGTATTTTTCTCCAACAATGCAACAATTGAAAGCCAATAGTTTGGACCATAAACTATAAACATGAATAATTGTGATTGATTTCCATAACTTTTCTTCAAACAGTTTGGACACATAACCGTGAGTTTTGATGGATATCAGTAGATTCTCTTTTATGGTGGATGTAAAAAAATTAAAGAGACTAATTTGCACACAACGCAGCAACAAACAGATAATATCTGCAACTCAACCGTTTACAAATATTTAACCTTGGTTACCTCATCTTTACCTCGATTTGGTATTGATCTATTACAGCTTCGTTTCCATTGTGAATTTGAGAGTTGAATTTTAATATTTCAAAAGTTCAAAAAAGTAGGAAAACGTTTGTTTGGCATGGAATCGAATCGTTGAATAATTTCTTGTTTTGATTATAAGGCATCTTATTTTGTTTTAAATTATCTAGTTCAAAAATTTCCATTCATGCTTATGCCTGCCCGTATTTTAAAAATGTTATCAAAAATAACATTTTTGAGCATTCATTCTTAGTTTGGAATGGAATTCTATGAGAAATAGTATTTTTGATCACATTACATAATCTACCAGCATCTGCTGATTTATTTTATGATGAAAATATTAATCACCCAATACCAATCCAGTCTCCTACTCAACAGTAGTCTCAAGGAAAAAACAGTAACTTATTTCGTAGATTGAACACAGATAGAACTCATGGAAAATAGTGAACACATCAGGCCTACATCATCTACCAGCATCTGATTCATATTATTCTAAAAACATAAATCTCCTAATTCCAATAAAGTTTCCTACTTTCCAAATTTGCAAGGGAACATTGTAACGGACTTTATATTCTTCTTCACCATGGCAAGTTTAAATGAAATCGGTCAAGCGATTGCCGAGGAGTATGGTTTCAAAAAAGGACTTTCCTAATCCATAACTCATGATGTATTACATTAATCTCAAACAAAATAAGACTTGAAAAGCTCTTATTTCAAGCTATCTGATCAATCCAGTCTGTCAGAATCGATTTAATTCATTATTGTTACTGAAGTCTGTAACATTGAGCTTTAGCCCACATTGTGTATCGACAATATATATCGATGTAGGCTAAGTATCGACATGTAGGCTCGAACAATGTATCCTGTAATAATTCAGCGTGTTATTGGCGATATGTGGTAACAAGTTTCGACATAACCTTGCGGTAGTAATTCGAGTGTAAGTTTCTGTTACAGTTGATCAACCCGAAGAACATGCATGCATTGTTCAATGCTTTAGTTTCTGTTCTTTTTCTTTTTCCTTGTTGTAGTCTGTCCAAGCAAAGAAGACATTCTGGCAAGATGGGGAAATGACTCCAGCTCGTTCAATATTGGTTCAAAATTAATAAATTTATTCTCAAATAGTAGAGCAGAATGTTTCCTGCAATTTTGAGACCAAATTTATAATTGTTCAACTAATATTGACCGAGCTGGAGTCATTTTCACATCTCGCCAGAATGTCTGCTTTGTTTTGACACATAGTACCTCCATGTTACTCTATGTATCTGCCGCTCTCTCTTTGTAATTTTTGTTGGTGCGTGCCGCTACGTTTACGTAATAAGAATAGCCTGTAGTTGAATGGGAGCGTGCATACAGGCGCGCACGTACGCGCATGTGCGGAACAGATGAAAGTCAGTAGGTCTAGGTATTTGTTGTTTGCGAAATGGAGTTTTGTATCGATCGGAAAATACATTCTGGCAAGATGGGAAAATGACTCCAGTTTGATTAATATTTGTTCAAAAATTATAAATTTGATAGAGCAGAATGTTATCTACAATTCAAAAATTATAAATTTGGTTTCAAATTGTAGAGCAGAATGTTATCTACAATTTGAGACCAGATTTATTATTTTTGAACCAATATTGGACGGGCTGGAGTCATTTTACCATCTTGCCAGAATGTCTTCTTTGCTCGAGCAGACTATAGCAGGCGCCAACGAAACTGGCGGTTGTTGAATGACTATTATCACATTATAGCTCTGTCAGGATAGTCTTGAAGCGGTCTACGAGGATGTATCTCTATACTATATTCACGATGACTTGAGTCAAGGGAACTAATTTTGATATTAACTTGAGAAATAAACGAACTTTGTGTAAGTATGATCATAGACTAACTATACAGACTAGGATAGTATATCTATGGTACGATGAAGCTACATCTACATTTTGTAGTCTCGACAAAATATAGCTAATAAATAACTTATATAGCAGAGACTCGTCAAAGCATTGGCAACGGGTATGTGTCCGCTATTCTTTTGTCAGGGCTGTGTCCTATCGTTACTATGACTTATCATGGCTACAGGAGCTTCCCGGTTTGTTTACTTTGTGGGTTTGTTTATTTTGTCTCAAGCCATCGTGAATGAGGTCCGTAAATCAAGGTCCGAGGTCCGTCTCAAGTCCGTGAATCCAATCAAATCGTGAAAAAAGGTATAGCTGAAGTCGCTCCTGAGAGTCCTGACGCTCTGCCAAACCGCTCATCGACTGCTCTGACAGAGCTGGGAATTGGCATCAATTATATGATAACTTCTAGTTTTGATGACATCTGTTATACTTGTGATACAGTATGAATTACATAAATTCCAAACCCTCGTGCTACATAGGGTTCAGATATAGAATCATCAGTTTGGGACCTTTGGAACACCTTTTGAATAGAGCTTTGAGTATTGTAGTTGTATTGTATAATATGTTGAGAATTGAGTGGAAACCCATCAATATTTCACCATTGACCAAATACTAAGTACTGTACATTGTCTCAGATTTCACATTAATAGGATTTTTTTCACATAGCAAAACAAGCAGAACCGCCAACAAATAATAGTCGTATCACTGGCGGCTCGTGCCCACGAAACAGGTGAAGTGCTGTACAGTAAAAGATACAGGCACTTCACCTGTTTCATGGGTACGAGCTGCCAGTGTTGTGTACTCGTATTGGAAGGTATTAGAGAACAAAGAACGACAAAATATCCAAATGGAAAGTTTTAAAAACCCATGTTTTGCTTGAGTTTTCAGTTTAGCTGAACTGCCTACTGTTTACTGACCGGCCGGCCGGACATGTTAGCTATGAATTTACGAGATGGCGTCTCGGTCTGATTCATTTTAGATGCTTCCTTGCCAAGTAGTGCATAATGTACTTACCAATGCATTACTTGCAATTATTTTATTACCATTACCATAAATTATCATTGTTGGCAGTATATGGTACGCTTTAGAGCGCTTTGGAATGCGGGTGTGAGATATTATTATGATTGTATGAGATGATTTATATTCGTATATATGAAATTAACAATTATAACAACTGATAGTTGAAATATTTTTGAGTTAAGTTTGTATAAGTGTCCAAACTGGAATTTCCACTTTGTTTTTATTTGAAATTGAACTCTTTTGACTTACTGAATTGAAGGAGGAATTTATAACAACTGTTAGTTGACATTTTTTTGTATTCAGATTGTATAAGTGTCCAAACTGGAATTTTCACTTTGTTTTCAATTGAAATTACACTCTTCTGACTCACCAAATTGAAGAAGGAGAAAGAGGGGAAGAAGGAGGAAGAGGGGATGAAGGAGGAAAAGAAGGAGAAGTAGAAGAATAAGGAAAAGTAGAAAAAGTAGGCGGCTTGAATATGATGATTATTTGTTTCAAATTTTTACAGTGATTTTAAGTTTATTAAGGGCGTTTGATGTAAGTTCATTTACTTTATTACAAACGTATCGTATTCTTTATAGAGACTCTTGGTCACTGGCTCTCAATCTCATTTCAGACTTGACCATGCTCGTGCCTTGGAAAAGTGACGTGTTGTACAGTATAAGATACGCGCACTTCACCTGACGAGCCGATAGTGATTTCAGTACAAATAACGTAGTTTTTAGAATGTAAAATTGATGAAATAACACAGCAACAATGCAAATTGGTTGACTATCGGCTGAAATCGATAGTTTCTTTCATCATCGTTGCCTGCTGCACCTAAAACTATTAAATTGTAGTCAAACTATCAATTGTATCAGTGCAAGAGTAATTTTTCGGTCTATTTTGTTTGCTGGTTAGTCGAGTGTGAACTGACCAGTACTTGTTTAGGTTTTTTTTGTCAATTCTTCTTATTTATCTTCTTAGTATCCCCAACTATCAATTCCTTTATTATTTTCTCCTTCTCCAATTTTAGTTTCCCAAATCCCTTTACTTTTATCGAATACAATCTACTCAAATCGTAGAATCTACTCAAATTGTCTCTACTTTTAGCATATTAGTCAAACTACAGTAGCTTCATTTTCCCTATTATAATTATCCAATTATATTTGATTATTTTCCATTATTTATCTCAGTTTTTTGTTCATTTAAGCGGGGTTTTTTTTATTATGTTCAATTTACTTTATTTCATTATTTCATGTATTTACATTACAATGTTCAATTTATTTTATATGATGATGAATTCAAGAAATTATACAAGACTAGCCGGCAGGCTCGCTTCGCTCGTTTTCTTCGCCTAGCCAGGGGGCTCCGCCCCCTGGACCCCTGACAGTATAGGCAGTGTAGGTGAGTCAAACAGGCTCGTTTCGCTTGCCTACAAATTCCGTTCAGAAGGGATTCGAAATTTATTGAGCACAGCATTTCTACACCTAATCTGGACCTGTTTACCTAATTTCAACATTTTCTGCCAATTTGTTCTAGAAAACCCCCAAAAATTCCAGAAAATAGTAAAACGCTAATATTAAGCGTAACCTTGGGAAGTATATCGGACATAGTTTGAAACTTGATTCAATATCTTCCAAATTAGTTCATCTATAATCTCACTGAACCATTGAATTTACAGTTAGGATTGGTCGTATCAAGAAGGAAGATATGCAACCCGCAACACATTTACAATTTTGAAAACCTGATTACTGGCGTAATCTTGAACGGATTGCAAAAATATTTTAGCACAACATTTCTAGATATTATCTGAACCTTCCTACCAAATATCAACATTTTCTACCGATTGATTCTCGAAAACATCAAGAAAACGCCGAAAAACTAAAATATTTGGCGTATCCTTGAAAAGTTTTTAAAATCCGTTCTTAGCGCGCGTCTAAACATCTAACTGAACATGCCTGCCAAATTTGTAAACATTCGGTTCAGTGGATTTTTAGTTCTGGTGATGAATGAATGAATGAATGGATCAGTGCCATTTCGCTTTTATATATAGAGAGAGATTCATGTATAAAAAATTAATCTGTATAATTGAAAAATCTTATATCACTAGTTTTGATTACTATATTCTATATTATTACTTATATTATACGTTTTTATTACTATATTCGTACATAAGACAAATCAATTCAAAACAATATAAGTTTCTTCTTGCTAAATAGAATTTGATGGTACAATTTGCTTTCGATCAGGAGCATCTTTCCAGAACTATTGATTGGATATTTCTCAATACTAGACAATTTCCTAGAATTTCTGAACGATTCCAATAGCTGCTCCTCGTTCTGAAGGAATCGTGTCAGAATTTTCCTTGTTGATAAAACAGACACTTTAAATGAATACTGGATGCAGACAATGCTTTTAAAAATGCATCTTATAATTAGATTCAGCCATGTGCTTGTTCTAGGTACTTAATTAACGGGTAATTACTATTCTAGACGAGTACTTGTAGCAGCTACTATATGTATATGTAACATGTACTTGGAGTATGTGTTTCATGCATATAGATATATTCGTCCCAGTACCTACCGTGTATAGTCTGTCCAAGAAAAGTAGACATTCTGGCAAGATGGGCAAATGACTCCAGTTCATTCAATGTTGTATCAGAAATGATGAATTTGATCTAAAATTTCAGAGCAGGGTGATTACTACAATGTGAGATTAAATTTGTAATTTTTAAACCAATATTGATCGAGCTGGAGTCATTTTTCCATCTTGCCAAAATGTCTTCTCTGCTTGGACAGACCATGCTATCTTGGTCGGTACTGTATAATCTTTTTTCATGATTAAATGGTAGCGCCAGGTACCATCTCTTTAGTTGCTTGCCATCTCTGTGATGATGAGAATTTTTTCAATTTTTTTTTGTGTCGAAAATAATATATTTTACATAGATTCTCAACTTATAGAGACTACATTTCTTTGTATTATTACTGATTATACATACAGTCTCTGTAACATCTTCTTATCATGTTTGTTTTTTTAATTTTTAATTACTTGAAAACATTCCTTGGAAAAAATAATTCAAAGTTGAGATCAAATTAATATGTTTTTGTTGGAAACCAGGAAATCTTGTCTGGTTTATATTGTAAAATTTATGAATGGAGGAAAATATACTGAATAATTGGACAGATAAATAGGATGGGCTGCACCAATTTGAAAATTGTTTTCCCAGAAAAATTGTCTTGCGGGATAATTTATTCAAGCACGGTGTTTTCAGACTGGCGGAATTTATTTTCAGAATATTTTTTCCCCGAATAATAAATGGAGATTATTGATGATGTGATGAGAATTCAATTTGAGAGCTTGACTGCTCTTTAGTTGGAACTGTTTTCATCAACAATACTTGGAATTTATAGTTGTGTTTGGAAATTCATGCTCTGGTTCTATTCTATTTGCATTTGGAGCTTTTGTTGGTAACAGCTACCACAAAATCCGCATTACTGTATATTGATTGAATTTGTATTTTGTGGTATATAGTCTGTTTAAAAGCGAAGAAGACATTCTGGTAAGGTGGGGATATGACTCCAGCGCGGTAAATATTAGTTCAAAAATTATAAATTTGGTCTTAAATTGTAGATTAGAATGTTTTTTACAAATTTTCTACAAATTCATTCCATTTTTTGAAGTAATATTGACCCAGTTGAATATTGACAGAGATGGAGTAATTCTCCCATCTGTCAGAATATCTTCTTTGCTTGGACAGACTATAACAGCGTCCATGAAATTCTATTTTATTATTTGTATTTTGTGGTCTATTTATGGTTGGTAATAATATCACTGAACTTGATTCAATCATTGACTATGGATATATACTTATATCCATAGTCAATGATTCAATGTAGTCGTATCTGAAGCTGTTACATGTTTCATTAAGTTATTTATATATAACGCACTGGCGGCTCGTGCCCACGAAATAGGTGAAGTGTCAGTATCTTTTACACTACAGCACTTCACCTGTTTCGTGGGCACGAGCCACCAGTGGTATAACGTGTTGTTATTATTCAAGCCATCCTTGTTCAGATTGACTTCTTTTGTTATTATTTGCTGTATTTATTGTTATGTTATGTTTGTCTTATTCTTTGTCTAAAATATATATTCTTTCGTAGTGGATTCTTTTCTTTTGTTCTAATAATTTTTTTTTTGTTTCAGGTAAGTTCCTGAATTCTTCACTTCGCCGAAATTCAACTGATTGTTGAGTATGACTCTTAATAGATTGACTTAATTTTGTGTGAATATTTTCAATCCAGAAGTTGTGAAGCTTATTGGTGTCCTAAGTAACAATATCTAACACTCTTTACAATTAAGTACAAAGTAAGTTCAATTAGTACAAACTAAGTGCAATTAGAACAAACCTTTTGTACTTATTAAACCCTCTGTTTTGTAGTGGAGGTAGTGTGGGAGAATCAAGGTGTCATTTTTGTTCAGATCAATTTTCATTGCTGCATAGCGTGCTTGAAAGCGTGCTGCTCTTGCTTGAAGCATAGTTGGCATGCTGTGCAGCACTCGAAATCGACCCAATGTGGACCAATTGGGAGTGAGTTAGTGCCATCTGACCTAGTTGCTGAGTAGAGAGCACGTGGTTGAAATCTCGATGGATCGGGAATGAAAATTGATCGAATTACTATAGTCTGTTCAAGCAAAGAAGACATTCTGGCAAGATGGGAAAATGACCCCAGCTCGGTCAACCTTGGTTCAAAAATTATGAATTGGGTCACAAGTTGTATGAAACATTCTGATCTACAATTTGTGACCAAATTCAGAATTTTTTAATCAATATTGACCGTGCTAGAGTCATTTTCCCATCTCGCCAGAATGTCTTCTCTGCTTGGACAGAGTATTAGAGCCATTGAAGTGGAATGAATACGGAAATAGTGTCTAGAGTCTCAGTAGAATCTATATCAAGAGAATCAGTAGTCTCGGTACAGTTATAAAGTTAATGTATGCAAAAATAATAATAAAGTTTGCAGAAGATTTAGTCCATTCATCAATTAATTAACAGTACTTTCAACATGAAGATACAGAAATTGATTATGTATTAAATGAAACAATTGAAAAAAGTTCTGTTTTATTATTGATACAAGACTGTATCACAATCATATGTGTCTCACTTTTGATTGGTTTAATTAGTTTTGTTTAGTTAATTTGATATTTTTTCAGTCGAACACGTTTGTTACCTCTTACCCGCAATTAGTTACCTGTTGGATTCATATTGAAATGATACTGGAGGGTGTGTTGAGAAATCGAAATTTACTATGCCAGTGTTGATTTCCATCATTCTAAGCTTTCAAAGAAAAATAATTAGTAGGCTAATCTTTTTGAATGTTGAGCTTTTCTTGTTTCTATTGCTAGAATTTGGAAATTTAATTAAAAGTTAATATCTGACTGTAATCACACATCAGAATTTTATTTCCTTTTCCCGTCGGTTAGACGTCCTTGCCAGGGCAAAACGGAACAGAAGGTTTTGGCTCAGTTTCCTCTCCTTCGCAATACCTTATCCCCCTCGTTATTGTCTCTCTACTCCCACCTCCTCCTCGCCCACCTCCTCCTCCTCCTCCTCCTCCTCCTCCTTCTCCTCCTCCTCCTCCTTCTCCTTCTCCTCCTCCTCCTCCTCCATTACTATAATCCGTTTTCAATTAATCTGTGCCACCTCAGTTTCCTCTTGATGAGCATTTTGCTTCTCATCTATTTCCTTCTCTTACCATCCTACCACTAGTCGATATTCTTGTTGAGCCTCTTTCTTTTTCTTATTAAAATTCTTATTACAGACTTCTATTTTCCTTCTTCCTTTTATCTCCTTTATGTCTTCTTCTCCCTGTGTAGTTTTTGCGTTAACAAGTTTCTTGTTCCTTCTTTTAAATTCATCCCTTTCTCCTTTCTTCTTCTCGGTGCCTTTATCATTATTTCTACGTAAACTAATTTTTACATGGAAGTTTCATCTTGCGATTTTACTTTTTTCTCATTTCTTCATCGATCTACTTGTTCCTACTCACTTCCTTCTCCTCCTACTCATATTCTCCATATTTTTGTCCCTATTTATTTCCGGTCCTATATCATCTTCCTTTTATTCCCCCCCCCCTCGTTCTCATCCTTTTCAGTCCTCCTCCTTCTCCTCTCCTTATTCTTCTCTCAATCCTGCCACTGTCTTATTACTCACTTCTTCTCTTTCTCTACCTCCTTCTCATCATATCATCCCACTCCTTGCCTTCTATTTCTCTGATCACACTCTCTCCTTCTCCTTCTACTCTTTTTCTCTTACTTCTACTTCTCCTCCTCTTTTTTCTCCTCCTCTTTCTTCACCTCAGTAATTTTCTTGTATCTTCCAATCTCATTCCTCTCTCTTCACAACAAACCTTCTTTTCCTTTTCCTTTAACTCCTCCTTCTTACTCCAATTTTCTCGAACACACTTCCCTTCCCTCATTCCCACCTTACTTCTCCTCCTACTCCTTTACTTCTTCATCTTCTTTATTTTTCTCTCTGCCTGCATTTGGCATCATGCACAACCCAATCATAGAACAACAGCCTCTTCCCCTATCTTGTGTAATCCTCTTTTCCTCCTTGTGTAATCGCCTATTGGCTTTTCTTCTCTGGAAGCATTGAAACTCAGCAAAGTTTCTAGGGAAAACCTTCCCTCTCCCCTCTCCATCGACCATCATCCCCTAAACTTCCACCCTCGATTAGGTCTGTTCATGCGAATCTAACCTTCCTCCGCCGGGAATTCAATATTATTCCAGGCCAATCCACATTATTTATTCTTCTTTTTTGGTTTTCTTGCACATTCCTCACCATTGTATTTGGTTTTGTAGGTATAATTTTTCGTTAATCTATTCGTCTTCCAATTTATCTTCTTCTGGTTCATCTATCAAGAAAATACGAGTAACTTTTCGTTCAAAAACGTGAATAATGTTTAGGCTATGTAAAATTTAAAAATATTTTATACCAAATTTTGATAGATTTATAAATTAGAGGTTATTTTCACTCGATCCAGATTCACAATCAATATTTAAGAATTTTCACCCTCAAAAATATTAAAACTTAGATTTAGAATTTCAAATATCGATTTATTTATTTAGCGTATGGCTTTTGATAGTGGGGAGACCCTAGGGTTGTTCCACTTCGCCAGATAACCTCATTTTCCACAAACGTAGATATGAGTTGAAAATCGTTTAAAAAGTTCATTTGAATACATAATTTTTTATTTTAAAACGCTGTAGAAGATATAGAGATCGATGTAGAAGTCATAATAGCTCTAAAAGAAATATTCTAAAATCTAAATCATCACATTTCAAACGATTATAATTCATGAATTTTCCAACCCAAAGTAACTTGGATTAGTAATTTGATCCCAAAATTCACTTTATTTCCATTGTTTTTTTACGATTCCCTTTTATTTGTATGCTTGTCGATAATTGAAATTATTTGTTCCTTCATCATTCAAGCTTTTTCCTACTACTCATTTCTCTCATTTGTACCAATTTTATTTTCTCATCATTCCTGTTTTATGTTGTAATCCTCTCTTCATTCCTTTCTACGTTATGTTTTTCTCTCCACCTGTTCCTAATATTGTCGTCACGATTTATCGAATTTCAATGATAGGTTTCTGAGAATAAGTTTTCTGAAAGAAAATAGTGACTCGGTGACTTCTCTAATATAAGAAAAAATACTAGAAGAAGAGAAGGAGGAGGAGGAGGAGGAGGAGAAGAAGAAGAAGACGACGAAGAAGAAGAAGAAGAAGAAGAAGAAGAAGAAGAAAAACAGGAAGAAAGAGGCGAAGAAGAAGCCGAACAGGAGTATATCAATATTTTGGCCAGCTTCCAATAGGTGCCGGCTGTTCTAGTCCCAATAGTTATCTTCACGTGTCACATATCCTGTTTGGAATAGTGTATCACCAATAAAATCCACTCTTCTATTTCACGAGAATATTCGAGTATTCAACCTGTTTAGTGGAACCGATTTGTCATAGGAATTACCTTGATTTCGAATTGGGAGTGATGCAGAACACATGTTATGGTTTGGTTTATATTTGCTATGTGTTGTGTTGATCCTGTTTGTGATGTATTTTGAATAAAAATCTGTTGTGAAGTCGAAGAAATTCAAATGTATTTAAATTGATGTGATTAATGTCAATATTACATTTTCCAATAGTTGAAAAAGTATAACTATAGAGGAATAATATAAGAATATAACTATATAATGATACTTCTTTTCTTTTAGGGCTACTGTATTTTTTGAAACTTAAAAAAATGATTACATTAAAAAATGATTACAATCAGAGTACCCTTTTAAAATATTTTTTATTCAAATGGCAAATCAGCCGAAACATGTTGTGTGAAATTAAAAAATATTCTAAAAGGGTACACTGATTGTAATAATTTTTTAAAGTTTCTATATAATGATATTATATCCATGGTATAAGTAGAGCAAGACGCATGAAAATAGTCCAATGGAAACTGGAACAGAAGAGTCTCCCTCAGCTACTATATTACAGCTCACGCTGAAACGTTAGGTGGTTTCGTCTGCTCCTTTTGCGCTCCAACAGCTGATGTTGTCAACTTTAATTGTCCTTTAGCTATACCTAGATGATGCTTTTGAAATCAGAAGAGACAATAGATGATTCACATGAGGTTTTGGTAGGTTATATATAAATAGAATAGAATGACTTCTTTATTTTAATGACGTGGCGAAGTTTGGACAGTAATGTCCACTCTAGCACTTAACCACGAGACGTACAAGAGACAGACGAAACCGCCTTACCTTTTGTCGTCAGTTGTACCTGCTTCGTTTTTTAATTTATCGGAGTAAGCTCACTTCAAGTTCAAACACAAACTATTGAAATGATTCTCTAGCACTGGCGGCTCGTACCCACGAAACAGGTGAAGTTCGCGTACTGTACAGCACTTTCAGCCGCCAGAGTTTTCTAGTCAGTGCTTTCACTTAGAATGTTTGGTATGAGCTGAACCGAATGAAATGTTCTGTTCGCCCTGAGTAAGTAGTCTACAGTAACATATCCTATAATTGAACAAAGTAAGAACATGAACAAAGCAAGGGATGAAAGCAAGATACAAACTAAGAGAAGGTATAGTATGTCCAAGCAAAAAAGACCCTCTGGTAAGATAGGAAAATGACTGAAGCTCGGTAAATATTGGTTCAAAAATTATTGATTTGGTCTCAATCTTACGAAACATTCTGATCTAAAATTTGAGACCAAATCAATATTTTTCTGAACCAATATCGACCGATCAGGAGTCATTTCCCCATCTTGCAAGAATGTCTTCTTCGCTTGGACAGACTACAGCAAGGTATAGACCACGTCTTTCTCTTCTCAATGTGCGCAAACTGTTCAAAGCAAGAGATATTTAACATATCAGTTACAAAGAGCAAAGAGCACCAAACTCCTACAGTCTGTCCAAGCAAAGAAGACATTTTGGTTAGATGGGAAGATGACTCCAGCTCGGTCAATATAGGTTCAAATGTTGTTAATTTGGACTCACATCGTTGGAAACATTCTGATCTACAATTTGAGATGAAATTCATAACTTTTGAATCGATATTTACCGAACTGGAGTCATTTCCCCATCTTGCTAGAATGTCTTCTTTGCGTGGACAGGCTGTACACGAAATTCCCTTCTTGAACATTACTGCAGTGGCAAACTTGGTTCGACACCAAATTTGAAACGCACCACAATCTCTCGCTAATAATTATTATCAGAAGCTCTTTGAAGGGTGCACTGTTGAACGCATTGTCTGTGAATAAACTTGGCTGGCAACTTCTTTTGTCAAAAAGTTTCGCGTAATCTACCTCCAAGTATTACAGTCGGCGCGAACTGAGAAGACACGCCTTAACAATATAAAGCGTATTGTGACGGCGTGCCTTCTTAGCTTAGACGCTCTTGGGAGAAATTCTTGTCGAAAACTCAAAAGTTTGCGGAAGCTGAGAAGACACGCTGTTATAATGTAAAGTATATTGTAAAGGCGGGTCTTCTGAGAATGCGCGAACTTTGAGTTTTCACCAAGAATTTCGTCTCGAGTAGCTGCAGCAACGGGTAACAATTTATTGTTGAAGTTGGGTGAATTATTTGCTGTGAACTGTGAGCGTTTCTGTACTGATGGATGACTTTTTGTGTTGGGGTGAAGTTTGGACCACTGGCGACTCGTACCCACGAAACAGGTGAAGTGCCCGTATCTTCTACTGTACAGCAATTCACTTGTTTCGTGGGTACGAGCTGCCAGTGGTTTGGACAGTGTGTAAATTTCAAGGACTCGTGTAAACTTTCAAGGATTTCGAGGAACTGATAATCCTTGAAAGTGTTGTGTTGTGAGGAACTTGAAAATCCAAAAGTTGTGAAGGATTTCCATGATAGAACTGTGTAGTCTACAAGTTTTTCAAGGTACAGTCGGTTAGGTAAGGTTACGTTAAGTTAGGTTGGTGTGATCATTGAATAATAGAATTCTCCAATAATAGATACAGTACTAGGATCCTCTTTGGTGTGATTGAAAAATGATTGACTGGAATTGTATTTTAGTCAGTAAATATTGGTTTGTCGTTAGTTAATTAAAATTGTCGAATCAAACATCGATTCTAATAGTTATCCCATTCAACCTAACTTACTATCCCGAAAACTGCTAATAAATCCAGGTGAATTCTTGAATGAATACGTAGTATAATTCGATTGTAAAAAAGAAAAATTTCATTTTCCAACTTTTTTCTCTCCTATCGTTTTTCCTCATTCTTTTTACTATTCTTCTTCCTCTCCTCTTCTTTTCTGCTTTCTCTTCTCTTCTTTCCCTCCACTTCTACTTTCATCTCTAATTTTCTTCTTTCTTCTCTCTTCTATTCTATTCTCTTCTTATCTTCCTCCTTTCTCTCCTTTTAACATCACAATGATCCCTTTTCCCAATTTCCCTTGTTCCCTCTTATCTTCCTAATTTTTCTTCCACTTTTATCCTCCTACCTCTTTCCTGCTCCTCCTTCTTGTCACATTCTTCTTCCAATCAACTTTCGAACTTTTCTAAGGCTCAAGTCGTGGAAGGCTTCCATCATTTGCTTCCTGTTTTTTCCGTCAGCGACGTACGTCAAACTAATGCAAGCTCTGCTGACTTACTGACATCTGCATATCAGAAGGGGCTCAGGCAATTTCCGCTGTGTTCAAAAAATGACGGGAGCTTTCTGCCCATTTTACAAAATGTACACGTAGAATATGTAAGTGAGGTTTGTTAGAAGTTGTCCAACATTCCACAACATAGGAGAAATTATCTTTAATTGATTAGAAAAACAAGTGTATTATATTTTCTTGAATTTGTTTATAAATTGTTCACTATTTTACATACTGTGCTTACTCAAATCAATTCCCTTAATTATTTAAGGGAATTTTTATAATTTAATTATGTATTATAATTAATTCCCTTAATTACTCAATAATATTTCCCTTACCTTTCTAATTTTCTTCCCCTGTGTTAAAAACGTGTTAGTAGAAATGATATATTCAATCAATTCGAATATGATTAGGTTGAAAGACTAGGGTTAAGTGTAAGAGAGGACCAGCGAGTCCTAACTCCGCCTGTAATGAAAGACAAAAGATAAGTAAATAAAGACCTGATATAGTCTGTCCAAGCAAAGAAGACATTCTGGCGATATGGGAAAATGACTCCAAATCGGTCAATATTGGTACTGAAATTATAAATTTGGCCTCGAATTGTAGGGAACATTCTGCTGTACAATTTAAGACCAATTATAAAACTTTTGAACCAATATCGACCGATATGGAGTCATTTTCCCATCTTGCCAGAATGTCTTCTTTGCTTGGACAGACTATATTTCTTCATGTTTGTTCATTGATACTTTTTGTAAAGTCTTCAATATTCTATTCCTTATTCCAAATCAATTTCTTTTTCCTTGCCTCTAAACGTTTATTATTTCAGTTTTTCCTCATTTACTTCAAAATCTTTTCTTTATTCTCCCTATTCCTTTTCTGCTATTGTCCTATTCCCAGTAATTCCCTTTTCCTTGCCTTAGACTGTTTCCTACTCCCCCTGTACTCCCCTTTCCTATTCCTTCAATTCCATTTCGTGCTCTTTTCGCTCTATTCTTCTCTCTCTCTGTCTGTCTGTCTGTCTCTCTCTCTCTCTCTCTCTCTCTGACCAGTTCCATTCCCTCTTGCGCCCGAGATCGAAAAAAGAATTTAGCGTCAAATTAAACCACTGTCTAATCCAGCAGCCACCCCTTTCTAATCCAGCTACAGTCTAATCAAGCAAAGAAGATATTCTGGCAGAATGGGAAAATGACTCCAGCTCGATCAATATTGGTTCAAAAATAATTATAAATTTGGTCTCAAATTGTAGATGAGAATGATTTCTACAATTCAAGACTTAATTTATAATTTTTGAACCAACATTGACCGAGGTGGAGTCATTTTCCTATCTTGCAAGAGTGTCTTCTTTGATCAACCAAACTATACCTCCCCTGATCGGGGCACCCCTTCTTGCCGAATCGGGTGCGTTTTTTGTTTCCGTCTCTCCGAAATGAGGCCGAACTTATTAATGTGCACCCCTGAATTCCAGACTGAGTCTGTATAGTCTGTCCAAGCAAAGAAGACATTCTGTCGAGATGGAAAAATGACTCCAGCTCGATCAATATTGGTTCAAAAATTATAAATTTGGTCCTAAATTGTTGGAATTATTATGCTCTACAATTGAAGACCAAATTTATAATTTTTGAATCAATATTGTCCGAGATGGGGTAATTTTATCATCTTGCCAGAATGTCTTCTCTGCTTGGACAGACTGTACTGGAATGGCCGATTCATTTTCCAATCTTCTTGATTCCATTTCTGCTTCTTTCCGCTGAGCTCGGCTCACTTCTACTCTGTTCGATTTTCATTGTTGTTGTTCTTCTAATTTCATTTATTCCATTTTCTTGCAACTTTTACTGATGATTTTTATCTCAGATTCTTACTTCTCGATTTCTTCATATTCTCCTACCTTTTTTCAATCTTCTTCATCGAGTACCCGATAAGTATCTATCAGTTTCTCATTTCTCTTCTCCTGCTCCATCTTTTGGCTTTATTTTCCTTCTCATTGTTATTGTTCTTCTTTTCTTTCTTTTTCTTCTTATTCTTTTTTTTCTTCTTATTTCTCTTCTCGTTTTACTTCTCCTACTTTCTCTTCTTCATCTTACTGAATTTTTATTTAGCCTATTTGATTTTTTCTTCCTCATTTTCCTTTTTTTTTGTTTCTGATCTCTTCTATCAAATTCTTCTAGATTGTAATATTCTTCTACTCCTTCTTATTTTTCTACATCTCCTTATTCTCTTCTACTCATTTTCTTCTACCTCCACTCTTCTCTTCTAATTCGTTTATTTTTCTACTCTTGATCTTCTTCTTCAAATGAAGAGAGAAGATTTTGTCAAACCATTGATTTATTGAAAATTGAGGTACCGGTTTTAGTTGCTACACCATTATCAATCTCTTGTAAACTTGTACAATATGTCAGTATAAATAATCAGTATCCCTTTTTCAATTACTAAAAAAATACTGTAACAAAGTACTTTATTGTAACAAGTACTGTAACAAAATACTGTATTAAAAAAGTAATCATTCTTCTCCTACATTTTTTACCTGGATGGGTTTCTTCCGTAACTCTCATCTCTCTTTTTCATGATCTTCTTCTGCTTTCCTTTTTTTTGTCTTATTTTCCTCTTATTTCTTGATCAATCATGTTGGATACTAACGTTTAAAACAATCCACATTACTATCTCCGAAAAGATTCAAATGATCAAATTCATGACAACATGATTATTTGAGTAGGCTACATTGTAATCTCTCTCATGAATGAGTTGAAATACAGTCGTCAATTTCGTTACTATAAATACTCACTTTATAGCCACGCATAGATACTCACTTTATAGCCACGAAATTATTTTCCACGCATAGAAATGATTTAAAAATGCATTCAAATTCTTATTAGAGTATAATTCTGTTGCTGATCAATTTATATTCATATCACGTTTTGTTTATTTAGAAAGTATCTGATGATTATCGTGCGACATTTTGTAAAATTTAGCTTGAAAACTCGTGCTTTGCGTGAGTCAAACGGCGTGACTGACGAACCAAACGCGTGACAGATTTTTTAATGCTAGAGATGGTCCCGGCATTCGCCAACAGGCTGCGTTATTCAACAGAAAGAAATACAGTGACTAGATGAAATAATTTTATTTAAATTATTTTATAAATTAATCTAGTTACTGTAGAAAGAAATACTTGTTATTTATTGAAGTTTTCATCTTGTGTATCTTCTTGGATAGAAATTTCTCACACAGTTGTATTTAGTTTTTTTTTTGCCTAGCGGACTGAAGGTTGTAACGCCCCAGTCCACTCGGCCAACCCGGCCGGCAAGCTACAGTTGGAAGAAACCATAGAAAATTGAAATATTTTCTCTATTTCAAGTAAATTCCAAGAAATTGATCATTTTCCAAGAGAAGAAATAAATATAATCTTCTATATTTCCATTGAAGAAAGCGGGAAATGGGACTTGTAGCTTGAGCACTTGCTGTTTCTGTTCGTCTTGGCTTGTAAATGTTTAATTAGATACAGGAGTTGATATTGAGGTTTAGACTGATACTTCAATATTTAGGTTTAGAGAGTACAAGTACAAGACCTGAGACCTAGGGCCGTCGCGTGGGCAAGGCGACCGAGGCGGTCGCCTTGGGCGCCGCGGCCTGGGGGGCGCCTCGGCGGCGTAAATTTTTTCCCCAATTTTACGTCTGAACAACTTTTGGTAGTGAATGATCCCCAATTTTTTCCTAAATAAAATATAAACTTTTCACTGCTAGTTTGCCTGACGCTTGCGTGCAATGGACGTAAGTTGATTGTGCGGCGTGCATTGTGTTGTGTTTTGACTGTTAGAAAGCGCTTGACGACTTTCAATACATATATTATAATTTATTTTATCTGCATAGTAGATAGATGTAAACTAATAAGTTACAGTTTACTATAGTGTTTGCTGTCCATAGCGATTTCTTTGAAAACAGGAGTGTGTGAGGTTTGCTGATCTCATAGGTCTCAAGCAGAGGCACAAAAAAACATAGAAATTACTATGGTAACTGAATTGTAAACAATAAATTTTCTTTACGTCCATAGATAGAACTGCTATGACAGGAAACTTGGAAACTTTAACCGTTTTAATAGGAAAAACTGAGCCAACAATGCTTAAGAATCTGATCAAAAAGTACTCAAATTTCTCACTAACCTGATAAATTTATTCATTGTAAAAATAAATAACAACATACTAAAATTATTTGCTAGCCGTAAAATGGGTTTGGTAATTGGTTAAAAAAGTTAATTTCATTCCCCGACTGACGTCTAACCCTCACATTCGAACATGAACATAGTATATGTGAACTGTGTAGTAGACAGCGTGGTAGTGGACATTTAAACATAAGGATAGTTTGGGAGGGCGCCGCGGTTGTTCTTGCCTCGGGGCGCTACAAACCACGCGACGGCCCTGCTGAGAACTAATATCAGGCGACCGCAGGATCGTTCTGGTTTAAACCAGTGTCAGTATAGGAAGCTGTGGTGGAGAGATTATGAATCATCAGCTGATCGTGAGTGAGTGAGGGAGAGAGTGTGAGAGAATTTTAATTTGAGAGTTGTAGAGAGAGAGAGAGAGAGGTAGAGTGGGTGTGAGAGTGAGTGAGTGATATGGAATAATAGAGCTCTAGGATTCTCTTTGGTGATATCGAGATTGATTGATTGTTTGTTGTGCTAGGTCCGAAGAGACTCATTCCACAAAAAATCCAAAGCACGTGATACCATAGAATGCATAAAATTTGATAAAGTTATACAAAATAATAAAATGTGATAATGAAATGCATACAATTTGATGAAGCTATTCTTTGACTACTGAACTCATCGATAATGATAATTGTTAAAGATCAGCTGATTGCAGTTTTGAAGAATAACTCTAGTTCACACAAGTACTATACAAACTTGTATGGTTCTAAATAGTTCTATCATGTGATCGCTGACAAGAAACTGGTTTCCTTTTTCCCTATATTCTAAAGTTTTTGATGACTCATATGACACACTATTAACTATAATACCTCTTTATAAGATTGATATAGATAACAGTCATATAATAATGTGGGTGACTGCATAACCGTGTAGACGTGTTGGCTAATATCAATATAGACAGGTACTAATGACTATTCTCGTTGTTGTATTTACTGGACATTGTACTAACTTACTATTCAAACCGGTTTCATGGACTAGAATGAGTTTGAAGTTTAGCAGATTTCAACGAAACTGACGGACGACAAATTACAAATATCAATGCTCAGTTCTTACAGGACAGTTGGCGAGTGGTCTGAAAAAGCAAATTCAGTGTAGAGCGATATCAGGAAACTGTTTTGATCTTGCAGACGTCTTTCAAACTGTCCTGACAGAGTTGAGCATTGATAACTATCATTCGCTAACCGTCAGTTTCGTTGGGGGCTGCTATACAGCCTGTCAAAGCAGAGAAGACATTCTGGCAAGATGTAAAAATGATTCTAGCTCGTTCAATATTCGTTCTAAAATGCTTAATTTGCTCTCAAGTTGTAGAGCAGAATGTTTCCTACAATTTGAGACCAAATTTATAATTTTTGAACCAATATTGACAGATCTGCAGTCATTTTCCCATCTTACCAGAATGTCTTCTTTGCTTGGACAGACTATAGAGAGGCGTGCAAAGCGAGGTGCGAAACGAGCATGTAGTGTCTAGAAAAGCGTCACGTGACTTGTGTATCGAATTTGATTTATAATCTTCGTTGGGGTGGTGGTGGGGTAACTGGGTGGGGGACGATGACTCACTCAAACTGCCGGCAAGGTCATTCACTGCAATTCACTCTTGAATTCTTGTCTTTCTCTTCTCTGTTATCTTTTCTTTCTCTTTTACAATGACTGTCTTTCTCTTTGCAACTACCGGTTTTCTTTGGTTCAATTTACGTGTCAAACTATTGGCACGTGTAAACATTTTCATAAACTTCTCATTCTTGTTGTAATTATTACTTTTCCTACTATTACCTTGCAAATCTTCAATAAGCTGCCAGAACCCAGAAGTAAAGAATTTGAGGCTGTCTGTATTCTGATTTCGATTTGAGAGTTGGCTTGTGGATCATCTATTATATCCGGGAGTTCTTCGAGAATGAATGAGGTAATAAATTCTGATACCTATTCGTATTTCATAAGGTATTTAAATTGGTATTGTTTGAAGTTATGCAACTTGACGGAATTTATGCTCGTTAAACAAACCAAGCTATGAAAATCTACTTACAAACTGATCAGCTTGGATGATTTAAAACAAGTAATTATGTTTCACGAGTGATTGGAAAGGAGTGACTCTATCTATTAAATGAGATACGCCATTGGTCAACGATATTTGAGTCAATGGTGGTGGGGATCAGCCTATCAGAGGCTTCCATTTGGAGGCGTGGCTTGCAGTACAAGAAGTGATGCGATTGGCCGACGGGTTGGAAGCCTACTGTGACGTAGTTCAAGTTCCTTTTTGAAAAAAGTTTGAACATTCTTCTTATTCGTTTCGTTCACTTTATTCGAAGTTCATATTTTTCCTTCAGTTGTTGTAGTTTTTGGTCGAAAAATAATCGATTTTGTTCAGTTTTCTCTGATTATTTAAAATGATGATACAGTACGAAACTTCAGAGACGAGTCTATGTATTGGAAACTATCTTCGATTTAAGCTTTCGATCAGATAATCTTTATGTAGAAGTCAATTAATTGCTTCTACTCATCCTAACAATATCACATCACAATGTTTGTAACAAAATGTTATACTGTAGAATAAATTTTTCTATAAATGTTGCAATTTCTTTGCAAGAAAATATGAGTATTACTTCCACTCATCAATTTTTATTTTCATATTCATCAATGTAAATGTATTTTTATTACTTATTGTTACAATCGCGACTTATATTTTAAGCAAAAATGATAAGTGGATGATTTCAATGATCTTCAAATCTTATGAGACGTTTAAAAAAACATTATTCAATGAAATAATGCAACCTTCATTGCAATCAATCATATAAGGGTGGGCTAGTTTTTTATGAGTTTGAGTATGGGTAGGCCTATAAGTTTCTTGGTTCAAATAAGTTTTTGGACTAAGTTATTGCTTCTCAACCAAACTAAAACGCGAGAGTTGGACCGAAATTAGTGTTTGGAAATATTTATGATTGAAGCAGAAATCTAGGAATATTACTTGTGAGAGAAAATATTCTCAACAACACGAAAAGCTAGAAACGCAGTCGAGAATCTAGCTGGGCAACTAACGACCTCCAAACATGAGAAACGACAATAAAGAATATCTCAACGGAAGATTGTTGAAAGAAAACGAAAACCAGAGGAAAGGAAATGTTACTTATTTGCATTCCATGGATTTTCGACAATTTATACTTCCTTAAACCTATCTACGATTTTTGGTTTTATCAGGATAAAGGTTTATCACGGATATCGTTTATGAATGGTTCTGGAATGGTTTTATCTATCTCTCTTTGAGTAGTTGTGAAGTTGATATTGTCGTAGTTATCCATAATTAATTTAAAGACAAGATGTTGTCAAACCACTGATTTATTAGAAAATCGATCGTGATTTATTAGAAAGTCTCGATTTTCTAATAAATCAGTGGTTTGACAACATCTTGTCTTTGCATTTCTTATCTATCTTTTGAATTTGATGATTGATTTGCAGACTATACTTTATTTAGGCCTACGCAAATATGAATGGCAAGGGAAGTTGTGTGAGTGTACCACACCAGATTTTTTATCTATCTTCTGAATTTGATGATTGATTTCGATCCTTTGAAATCTCAACATATGAATTCAATTCTGAGTTTGTAATTCCCTGCTTCAAATTTCTAAATTGATTTTAATATTTTAATGAACGATTAGAATTGTGTTAGTTATTTAGACCTATTGACTTGATATCAACCCTTCAAATAAGAAATTCAAAATAGATTATTAATTACTTCAGTATTATTGATTATTATCATTTTTTGAAATGAAAAACCGTTGGTGGAATCAGAAATTTGGATTTGAACTAACAATTTGAACTATATCTTTATTAAATTGTGTTACTGGGGGTTCTTTCTTTTACTATGTATGTTCATCAATAATATTCTGTTATATATATTTTTATGTTTGATTCTATAGTTGACAAGTGTTTCAATGTAACTTTTTATCCTCGTTTGAAACTTTGACGTTTGATTTTTATTCTTTTAAATCCGTCCTTCAGCTCAGAACAGTATGATAATAGGTTACGGCCATATTTAAGGACCATACGTGGAATTGATTAGGTTGTTACGAGAGTATTTCTGTTGTATTTATTTGAAATTCAATAGGATGACTTGTTTGCGTGCCTGTATGCTGGCTTGTTTCAGGTTTGTGCAAGTTTATTGTCGTGTTTTCATTGAAGGAAATGCTGGAATTCAGGGTTGAAATAAATGTTTCAGTTATGAATGAATGTATGGTTGTGTAACACGAATTTAGTTTATCTGAATTAATTATTTACTATTTCTATTCAGTATAAATCAATGTTAATATTTCAATTCAGAAGTATTTATTCTACTGAGAGTGCGCCCGATTATACTATACTCGAATAGAGTTGAAATCAGTTTTGAAATACATTGTCTCACTGTTATACTATAGTCTGTCCAAGCAAAGAAGACATTCTGGCAAGAGGGGGAAATGACTCTAGCTCGGTCAATATTGGTTCAAAAATTATAAATTTAATCTAAATTTGTAGGAAACTTTCTGCTCTATAATTTGAGAACAAATTTATTATTGTTGAACCAATTTTGAACGAGCTGGAGTCATTTTCCCATCTTGCCAGAATGTCTTCTTTGCTTGGTCGAACTATAGCTCAGTCAATAAGTAAGTTAAGTTACATCTGTTAGTTAGGTGGCTTCGTCTGTTGCATGAAACCATTAACAGCTGATGTAAAGATTCTATTGTCTCTTCTGATTTTGGAAACATAGCTAAATGACAACTTTAATTGACAACATCAGCTGTGAGAGCGCAAAAGGAACAGAGAAAATGTCTAATTTTTTAACTTCGACCTCAGCTTCACCTGTAATTCATTCTGCTTCAACCATTTTCCCATTTGGGAACGATGAAGTCATAACAGAAACACTATATAACACAAAACATACAAACAAAATACAACTCACAAACCTTTTAGGCTGAGAAAGGTTGTCTGTTACTTATCAAATTAAACCACAAACTGAACTTCCATTAAATTTGAAACCAACAGACTGAAAGCGACCTATTCACAAACACAAACCAAGTTTCATCAGCACAATAAAAGCCCAAGCAAGGATGGACCGTAACTCGAAATTTGATGAAAATTCATCTCTTGTCCACATATCCGCTGCTCATTTATTCATAGCCTTCACGTTAATACACGATTACTGCGGTGTATAAGTGTAGATATTCCCTCTTCTAAACATAATCTATTATTATAGTCTATCCAAGCAAAGAAGACATTCTGGCAAGATGGGAAAATGACTCCAGCTCGATCAATGTTGGTCCAATAAACATTACTTTGGTCTCAAATTGTAGAAAACATTCTGATCTACAATTTTAAATAGAATTTAAAATTTTTGATATAATTTTGACCAAGCTGGAGTCATTTCCACATCTTGCCAGAATGTCTTCTTCGCTTGAACAGTTTGTTCAACAAGTTTGTTGTAATATTTGTTGTGTATTTCATTGTTACACATTATACATGTTTATTTTGAAACTGTTGTATTCATTTTCATCCATTATATCTGTTTATCACGACAGTGATATATTTCATTTATGTACATTATACCTATTTATTTAAAGAGCGATCCTATCATAGTTGGTTCATAATACATTCCTTTGCTTGTTACACTGTGTTCTATGTATCTATCCAAGCAAAGAAGACATTCTGGCAAGATGTGGAAATGACTCCAGGTAGGTCAATATTGGATCAAAGGTTTTGAATTTGAACTCAAATTGTAGATCAGAATGTTTCCTACAATTTGAGAGCAAATTTATTATTTTTGAACCAATATCGACCGAGCTTGAGGCGTTCTCTCATCTTGGCAAAATGTCTTCTTCGCTTGGACATACTGTATATGTAGAATCATTGAGTATACCTGTAGACAGTAGTTATATGGTGTTGACCTTTAATTATTGTGGCAACCAAGCGTCATGTTTCTAAGTTCGCCCTCAGGCTTTGATAACGTTCCATGTTTAACAAGGTTTCCACGTATGTGAAAATACATAGTTATAATTAATCAAGTTTAGTATAGTTAGTTTGAAAATACATAGATATAGCTTGTATGTTATGGAGCTCAGTTATAAATTGATGCGGTGCAGTTATATAATTATTAATGTTGATATTATAATACATGTGGGGAGCATGTACTTGTACATTTTGAAGGCTTGTATGTAGCCTACATAATTTGTTGAATCATGAACAATGTATCGTATTTCACAGAAATTATATATGGGTTAACGTTAGCTTGATTAATTGTACAATAATTGATAAGTATATCAACGCTGAAAGTTAAGGTCGGAATATGATAATCAATATTTATAGTCTATTGTGAATTATTGATGTATTTGGGCAAATCTCTTTATTTGAAGAGAGAGAGAGAATTAATCATCCACAAATTTCAATCATGATACAATATCAAATCAAAGAGTGAAACCATAGGGGAAGCATAGCGTTTTGAAAGCTCAAATTGGTTTCAACCAAAATCATTCTCTATGGTGAATCCAATACAATACAGATTTTTGATACGATTCGAATGTTGTAACCCTTTTTATACACTTTTTTATCTATACCCTATTCACGATCACTTGAGACGAAATGAACAAACTTCTTGCTCGTATGTGAGGGTAAAGGGAGGTATTACTTTACGCGACGGTCAGCTGCAGTCGAACAGCTGTAGCCAATTACAGTTCTTGGCTTTTCCTTAAGCTCTAACAAAAATAGCTACCTGTACATTCAAAAAGTTTCTTTATTTCGTCTCAAGTGATCGTGAATAGGGTATAGTTACACTGTCTAGGGAGAAATCTCTAACACGCCGTATATTTTCTATTATATCTCGGCTCATAGGCCACATAGAGAGTTCTGGTTTTCACTAGTTGATTGGTACCTTCCGACACTACAATTTGAGCAACGTTTTCATTGAATTCTGTGTTAATTAGTTATTCAATTGAATAAATAAAATTTGAAGTGAGACAATTTTGATGCGTTTATTTGTGAATCAGATATTAAGCGAACTCCATCAGTTAATTTTCAAAAGCATATGTGGTTATCAGATGTACACATGATAAGTATGTTCTTTTAATTTTTTGCCTTTCAACTCAAAGTCTCTGTATTCTAGAACTCGATTTTGGGTGATTTCGTTCAAAATTTGAGAATTTTATATGAATTTTTTAGTGAATTTGAAAAAGTGTTTATATTTTTGAAAATTACTGTTAATTCATAACTCTAGTTAACACAGTATGAATTTTGTACGTATTTTTTGTTTTCTTTAAAAATTTTACTAGATGAATGAAGCCAAGTGTTTGCTAAGTTCTGATCAATCTAGTGAATTTTTTTGAGAAAACAAGAACCATTCGTCCAAAAATCGTCGTTGGTGGAACGAGACTCTCAAGGTTATTGGAATTTGGTATAGCTGACGCCAAAAAGTTGGGCGGTTTCGTCTGCTCCTTGTGCCCTTTAACAGCTGATGTTGTCATCAACCTATGTCTGTATGTTGTTTTTATGTTTGGATTAATTGATTGAACAATTGATTAATAATTGATTACAGTACATCTGTCCTAATGTTTTACATCAGCTGTTAGTAGGTTATACATCCGCTTACATCGTAGGTTACATCAGCTTTTGAAGTAGTCAGCCGTTTTTAGGTAGTTTACATCAGCTGTTTAAGGTGTCTCATCAAACTGAACGCAGCTGAGTACATCACATACACTCAGTACATGTTGATTGCACTCGAAATGCATGTGTACACCTCATATCAGGATTGATATTGCAGTTGAACTGATAGCTTCTGCAGTAGAGCGAGCGCCACTGTGTTCTGTATTGAGTCTCAGTCTAAACATAAATTTCGAATCAGTCTGGCAGTGCTCTGTGAGCTTGATTCACGCATGCGTGATGGGGACCAATCTGGAAACAGGAAATGTATTTCATTGTGTATGGTCTGTCCAAGCAAAGAAGACATTCTGGCAAGGTGTGCAAAACAGCTACAGCTCGATCAATATTGGTTCAAAAATTATAAATTTGGTGTCAAATATTAGAGCAGAATGTTTCCTATAATTTGAGAGAAAATTTCTAATCTTTGAACCAATATTGGCCGAGCTGTAGTGATTTTCCCATCTTGCCAGAATGTCTTGTTTGCTTGGACTGACTATATGTGGTGTGGTACGTCATTGAGCCAGTTAGAATGTCAAAGCAGAAAGCAGTCTGTCACTGTGTGTTGTGTATAAATGCAGTAAATGCATAAATGCACTCAAATGCAGTTTGGTGTGGCTGCATAAGTTCTATTATCAGAAATATCAGTTTTCATTATCAGACATTCATGGAGGAATATATGTAGGTTGTAGCTGTAGGTTGACAAGCTAGTGCTAGATGAATGAATCGTCATTGGTGGATTTTTTATTTGAAACGAATGACATTAGGTTAAAAATATGTACGATTTTAAGAAAGTAAGGTTTTGATTAATACAAAAATAAAGTTTGATAATTCTCATTGTTATTTGTATCATTATAAATTCAATGGATTGAAAAATTGATGTAATTCAGCCTCATTGATCGTATCAGACTAACAGGCCAAACTTTATATTTAAAACTTATCCAAAGGATATTGTATACAAGCTAGTCCTGATTATACTGTATCAAGTGAGCACAACTGACTGATTGTGATCTATGTAATGAAATCTTATTGTGATCTATTATATACCGCTGATAATGGTATCTGTGGTAATCTAGCTCGGTCAATATTGGTTTAAAAATTATGAATTTGTTTTGTAATTGTAGATCACAATGTTTCCTACTATTTGAGACTAAATTGATAATTTTTGAATCAATATTGGCCGTGCTGGAGTCATTTTACCATGTTTACAGAATGTCTTCGTTGCTTGGAATGACTAGCCTGTAACCAAATTGTGTTGAAACGTTACAACTAAACTTAGTTTAGACGAAAAAGTTGGATATAAGGACAAGTTTTCACTAACTATAATTTTTTGTTCATCATGTTGAAATCATAATGGAATGAATGAATGGATGGATGAATTCTAGATTTTAGCACAGTTGAGTTGAGTAGCACATTCTCAGTTGGTAGCACAGTGTTTTGACGCCCTCCATATACGTGGCAATCCGCAATCCATGATTCCGGGAAATGAATACAATGGAGAAGGTGCCGCACCTCCCCAACCTTGGCCCCAAGGAAATTAAATTATTAAAATTGTAATTATTATGCTGAATTTGTAATTTTTTCACTCCGTGTTTCTGCGGTGCAGTGTAGCGTCTTGTGTAGTTTGTTTAAGCAAAGAAGACATTCTGGAAAGATGGGTAAATGACTTCACCTCGGTCAATATTTGTTCAAAAATTATAGATTTGGTCTCAAATTGTAGGTAACATTCTAATGTACAGTTTAAGATCAAATTTATAATTTTTGAACTATTATTGAGTGAGCTGGAGTCATTTTCCCATCTTGCCAGAATGTCTTGTTTGCTTGGACAGACTTTAACGGGTCGCTGAATAGGTTGAATGATAATTTCACCTTAGCTGGCGGATGACGGGAGGAAATTGAGACCTTTCAGAACAGGAACTGGTGTTAAGGAACGGGGAAAATGTTTGTGATTATTATTTGTGTGATGTCAAATTAAAGCCTTGAACTGTGACCTTGTTCTAGTAGAAGTTTTGGAGAAAGAATAATTAATAAATTGTTGAAAATTATTCTTCCATCTTTAAAAAAAAATAAGTGAGAAGAATCAACAGGGATTCTTCCAGAACTGAGGATATTTTTAATTTAGACCAAGTAAATGAATCATTAATTGTTGAAAATTCGACTGAGTCATTATCGATTTTGTAGAATCATTGATCCATAATGAAGTAGATTAGCTTGAAAATGTGGCCACGAAACAAACCATGGTCCTGTAAACTGTACCAAAATAAACGGTACGTTTTACATTGTCAGTTTGTTTTATCTAATTATTTTGGTAAAAGAAACTAATGAAAATGAGTTTTGAGAATATTGGTATACAAATACCAGAATTGAATGTTCCAGGTGCTCAAGGTTCATCTCACTTGAATCTGAGTTCAGAAAGCCTTAAACGTTCTTCCCTCAAAGGCTTCTGCAGTTCAAGTGAGAGAGGAATGAAAATTTAAATTTGTTGAGCTATACACAATATGATATTGATTTGATTCATCGAAAGTACTATATTCGAAGCAATAGGCCCAATGATGTAATATCAATCCTATTCTATGTATTGTAATACTTGTATTGTAATATTGTAAAGTGTTGTTCTTGTGGTATGGTTTGTGAGTTATGGTCGTTCATGATAATGATGATGATGATTGAAGTTCTCATAGTTTCATACTATTAATAAATCAATAAATATATTTTTTTCACAACTGTATTTAGAAGAGAGAAACTGCTTATTTATGACTTATTGGTGGGTAGACCCATACAGGTTTAACGCAGGTTCCTCATCGCTAATATGTATTTGGACAAATAATGGTCGGTGGTCACCCATCCAAGGACATCCCACAGTTCGTTACTAGAGTTCAAGATCACCAATCTCATCGAGTGACCAGTAGAAGATGATAATAACTATCAAGTGAAAGTTTGATGACACTATCGTAATCCTTGGTTCACATTGGCAGTATGTTGGAAATTATAAATTGTAAATAGGAATATTTTGTATGCGTTTACAGTGGCCGATGCTCATACTTGAAAATATACTAAAATGCATATACTACAATGCAAAGTAGAAATGTATTCCCTTGAAAATCTTCAGGTTTATTAGGAATCTGTAATATATGTTTACCAAGGCTAGCCGGGTTAAGTGACTAGCATTGTCCATGAGTTCAGTTGGGTCATAAAAATTGAATGAATAGACCGATTTTATGATGTTCAACCTACTACTGCTGAACAAGTTTATGGCAATCCATGAACTGTTTGCATGCATTGCCAATAGTATTATTGTAGTCAACGACGAACTTGGTCTGATTTGTCGAATTTTCATGAGTCAATGTCGGTCGGGGTACTTCGAGATTTGAGTTGTTAATTTTTATTCAAAGTTCAGGGTTAGATGTGGGAAAAGCCGAGTGGGGAAAAAAGTGGTGATGAGAAATGAGAAGAAAAAAGTTGGAGATAATGAAAAATAAGGAGGTGAAGGAAGAGAATGTGATAAGAAACATGAACTGGTAGATAAAATATGGATAGATAGATAGAAACAACAAAGAAGAAGAAGAAGAAGAAGAAGAAGAAGAAGAAGAAGAAGAAGAAGAAGAAGAAGAAGAAGAAGAAGAAGAAGAAGAAGAAGAAGAAGAAGAAAAACAATGAATAGGAGAAGCAGGAAGATTAAGAACAAGAAATTAATTAGAAGTGGATAAAGGAGAAGAAGAAGAAGAAGAAGAAGAAGAAGAAGAAGAAGAAGAAGAAGAAGAAGAAGAAGAAGAAGAAGAAGAAGAAGAAGAAGAAGAAGAAGAAGAAGAAGAAGAAGAAGAAGAAGAAGAAGAAGAAGAAGAAGAGGAAGAAAAGTAATAAAAAGGAGAGGAAGGAAACAAGAAATGAATAAAAGTGGATAGCGGAGTGAAGGAGAAGCAGAAGAAGATGATGAAGAAGAAGAAGTAGGAGAAGGAGAAGGAGGAGGAGAAGATGTAGAAGAAGGGAAAAAAGAATAGGAATAAGAAGAAAGAGAAGAGGAGGAGAATAGGAAGGTGAAGAGTAAGAGAGAGAAGAAAAATAATAGAAAGGAGAGGAAGTGAAACAATGAATGAATAAAAGTGAATAAAGGAGTGATAGTGAAGAGAGAATATAAAGGATTGATTATATGGCTATTAATATGTTGTTTGAAGGCAACTACTTTGTCTCAGAAAGCATTGAGAATTGTATGTAATATTGTCGACAAAATTTAGTCAAAAGGTTTTCTGTCAATTCATTGAAGAAGAGGAAATTGATTTTCAACCAATCTTGGACCAGACTGAATTACTGCTCTCCTATTTCTTTTGATAGAAACTTACTTCTTCCTATTATTCAATTTCGTCAAGGAGAACATTGAAATAGGTCTTAGAGAAGATAATAGTTTCTTAGTTGTTTTTCAGTGTTTTGATTTCTTCCCATATTGCTTTTTTTTCAATCTAGTATCCAGTATTCAATAATGACAATATGATGCAATACTGCTGTACTCCAAATAGTCTGAGAGAGATAAAATTACTGAGAGAGGTCTCATCCAGTGGGATGGATAGTTTGATGTGTTATAATCCGAGACTAATGGACTCTACACATAGGTATAACTCAGGTATAACTTCAAGGTATAACTTCAAGGTATAACTCAAAGTAAAGTCGCGATACAAGATGTATGTATAATGTTTCAGGACAATAATAACAAAGTAAAGCTTGCCTTTCGCTGATATTCTGATTATTTGATTAATTAATTCCTTTCACACTTCACATGAATACAACCATTTAATTATAGAGGAAGTGAAGTAAGTGCACTTTTCAAACACAGGTTACATTTTCGATAAACTACTGTTCATTTCAACTACTGTTTCAAAATTCTAGGATTAAACTATGAAAATTAATTCTCCACAAACTTGGTTCGCACAATTTTCTTTGTTCAATAAATAAAAATTATAAATAGGCAGTGTTTTAATGGAAGTTAAATCTACTACTTTAAAGTCCAATTCAAATTCTAAGGAAACAAGACAAGCATGACATTTTTTAACAAGCTCATTAAATTTTATATAATCTTGAACGTAATCAAGATGCAATCCAATTATACTAAATCAGGAAATCTATTTTCTCGCGTTTTTTCAGTGCGGCTAAGTTGAAAATCAATCAAATCGTTGAACCTTGATTTTATCTCAGCTATGATTCATTCAGCTGAGTGATTTCTGTTACGTAAGTTGTCTGAGTGGAACGAGCTGAATTCTTTCCATAAAAATCTAATCGAAGAATTTGACATTGGCAGAAACCTTATAAATTCGTTCAAGGATATCAGTCCTTGTATGTACATAGTGTCATTTTGTTTTATTTTCAGTATACTTATTCTTTGTATCTTATCTTTGGTTCTATTTAGTATTGTAACTTGGCTACAAAAAAGCCTAGTCGAGAAAAAAGCCTGTCAATCAATATACTTAATTTTCAATTTTTTAATAGCTATTTATGTATTAAGAGCGTAATGCGCGACTTTATCGCTCGCGCAAAACAGTTATCACGCGACGCATAGCGGAGCGTGATAATTTTGCAAGAGCGATAAAGAAGCATTACGCGCGAATTACATACAATATTTTTTCTACAACTGCACGAACCTGTTAATCTACAGTTTTTCAGTCCTCAAATACTGCGAACTATTAAATTACTCTTGTGTACTGTACCAGTACTGGTACAGACATTGTCGACTTTTGTTAGGTTATATTATGACTCCACCTGACCTACTTTTGGCGAGCCATGATCAGCTGATTAGCGAGCGTAAAGTAACTCTACTGCTCATGCGCAGTTGCTTAGCGAGCGTAAAGTAATTCTACTGCGCATGCGCAGATGGTTAGCGAGCGTAATGAAGATTCTCCTCAGAAATGGGCTACTTTACGAGGAGAATTCAGCTTGTAAAATCTTGTTTTACGCGCAGTTGTAGAAAAAAGTGTTTTTCATTTGAATTTATTCATTAAAAAATCTATACTCATTCCCAAATCAATGACTTCCATTTTTGTCAATTTGTAAACCTGAATTCAAGTGTATCTTACATAAAATTTGGTATTATAGATTTAATTTTAAATCTGAGATGCCCGATTCAAGAAGTTTGATTATCACCAATTAAGGCAAGATTAAATTGTTAAAGGAAGTTGAAAAAATTAATCGTTCGTTACTTAATGCGTTTTAGAATGTTACCAAATTCAGAAGGTTGATAATAACAAAGTGTAGCTTTTGTTAATGATCGTCTAATTCATTGCAATCTCAATATTTTTCCATTGGAAACCCTTTTGGCTGCTTCTGTGAATATTATTCCATTATTTTTGTTTTTATTAGTTTTTTATCATTTCTTACGTTGTTGAAAATAGTTACAACTCTTATACTTGCGCACAGGACTTTTCCTTGCAGGTAATTTGGTTTCGTATTCAAGTCGAACACAATTGTAATGGATTTGTTTTGTTTTTTTAAAAACCCTCAATAAAACCTCAATTCATCATTAATCTCCACACTAAAATGAAGATGTAAATGAATTTGAGTTTAAGTTTGAGTTTGAGTTTAAGTTTAAGTATGAGTTTGAGTTTTGAGTTTAACTGATGAGCAAAAATTCTCATCTTTATTCATCTACTACATTCTCCTCTCCTAACTTTCTTACGATTATATATGTCAGTCTCTCCCGGTTGAACACTATTTCTCTTTGCCTCTCACACTCTCACCCAGATCCTCCCTCTCTTTTACTCTCTTGAGGGTAAACTGTCTCCTCCAATTGTTGAGGCATTCAATGTAAAAAGTGACACTGAATTGGTCTCGTAATGCGAAGAAGCCATTTTTTTCATTTCCACTTCAAGCTAGAATTTTCCTCCCTTCCACTTTATTCCCTTCAGCACTTCTTCGCGCACCTATTTGTCACTTTTTCTTCTTTCTTCTTGTTCCTCCCTTGTCTTCATTCTCTTCTGTTTTCGTTTTTCATACCCACGATCTGTTTTTCTCCCACCCTGTTCTTGGACAGATGAAAAGCTGGCATTGAGACAAAGTTACACCCAAAACATGTTTTTGTAATTGCTAACAATTCTTTCGCTTAACTTTCATTTCCTTCTGTGATTTACCATCATCCTCAAAATCACTGATTTTATCTCATGATCAGTACAGAAGAGTACTGAAAGCTACACTGGATTATATTCATCCAGAATAGCAACCTGTATTTGGACCTCTGTCACCAGCTCAATCAACTTATTGAATTGTAACGATTTATGGTATATGGGTATATTTCAACCTTTTATCTTTTTACATGAATCTTCCTGCTTTTCATATTAAATAGCCTGCCTTTCCTTATTCAGGTTTCAATCAATTTCTTGTTGCTTTGAACTTTTCTCTCCACAATTTCGTTTCACTCATATTTCTAATTTTTTTACTATTATAATAAATGAAAAGACAAGATGTTGTCAAACCACTGATTTATTAGAAAATCGAGATACCGGTTTCGGTTGTTACACCATTATCAATCTCTGGTAAACTCTTGACTGCAACTCAAACCGGTATCTCGATTTTCTAATAAATCAGTGGTTTGACAACATCTTGTCTTTTCATTTATTATGGATAACTACCACAATATCAATTTCACAACTACTCAAAGAGTTTACTATTATACTTTCTCATATTATTTATTCTGAATAATATTTTCTTATTATCACGTTACCCTTGTAGCCCATATCTTCTCAAGTGATTTTCTTTACACTGAACTTTCATATTTTCCATGGCAAGTTGTAACGAGATTTGCGATGGTGAATTTCTCTTTTCAAAACTCAGCTCTGTCAGGATAGTCGGCAATGGTCTGCGAAAAGCAACAGAAACCTCAGCTGAATAGTTTTAATATTGCAGACTGCTTTCAGACTGTACTGAAAGAGCTAAACATCAATAACAGACATTTAATTCGTTGGCATCTGAGTTTCTTATGTTTTGCA
The DNA here is from genome assembly GCA_017141385.1 of Sogatella furcifera. Classification (NCBI taxonomy): domain Eukaryota; kingdom Metazoa; phylum Arthropoda; class Insecta; order Hemiptera; family Delphacidae; genus Sogatella; species Sogatella furcifera. Next base: position 29,791,330 of record CM029554.1, on the reverse strand, counting down.
ACGTTGTCACTTATTCTTGTCTGTCTCTTTATTCAGATCGTCCCTCTCTTTCCACTCTTCTCTCAAGAAAATTCGCCACTTAAGACTTGAAACAAGCTTTGTCATTACTCTCTCTTACATTTTTCATCCATCTCCCTTTCTCCATGCAGCTTTGTTCCAAAAACAGGAGAAAATCCTTGTATAGTCTGTCCACGCAAAGAAGACATTCTGGCAAGATGGGGAAATGTCTCCAGCTCGCTTAATATTGATTCAGAAATTATAAATTTCGTTTAAAATTGTAGGAAACATTCTTATCTTCAATTGGAGATCAAATTTTTTAAATTTTAATCAATATTGACCGGGCTGGAGTCATTTTACCATCTTGCCAGAATGTCTTCTTTGCTTGGACAGACAATGCTTTCATCGTTTTTAGGACAGAGTTGTTATTATTAATAATGACGTTGAGACAATACAAATAATGCTTATTACGCTGGAGACAAGACTTGGCGCTCAGATATAACTTTTTTCCAACAAATATAACGATTCGTTAGGGTATTTCTTGAGATATCTTGTCAACTTGAGAAGTTGTGTAAGATTTCCTACTGTGTTTTGTCAACTAATCTTGAGGATTTATTTCGTTCAAAGTTCAAGGCGGAGTATTATTTCACATTTGCCATAGAACTTTACAATTTCCTTGTAAATTTTAATACGCAGTAAAGCTGTCGCCAAAAATTGAGGCAGTTGCTGGATGAATGCTATTAATTCTCAGTTTTGTCAGGATATTCAGCGAGTTGTCTGAGAGAGTTCATTGGAACGTAAGTGAACCCAGCTTTAATAATTTGCTCTCGAAGACTGCTCCAGACTGTCCGGACAGACTTGGGGATCGATAATAGCCATTCACCAACCGTCATAATTTTTCATGTCAGCAGTACAACTTCCATCCATAATTAGTGAAGAAGATTTATAGTCTCAATGTGAACTATAAATTAATCACTCATTATTCTGTAACTGGTTATTTGTGAATTGAATAATTGATTCCTTATTTCAACATAATTCATTCACATCCACCAAAATATAATAATATTGATAAATTCACTTTGTAATTATATATTTTGATGAAATATATTTGTATGGATATAGTGTTTCCTTGATTTCAGGGCTACTTTTATCATTGTTTTTTCTTAATATTATCAAAGTACCCTTTTTGAATTATTTTTCCAATGCATTACATGTTTCAACTAATTATAGTCATTTTCAAATTGAAATTTTCAAGTTAATTCAAAAAGGGTACTTTGATAATTATTTAAATGAAAAAGTTATATGAATACATGTTGATGTTCTCTGAAGGTTTTAAAATTTCTAATTGATTTTTCTTTTTTTTCAGGTGAGTGTTTAATGGATTTCCAGAAACCAAGTCATCATGTCAATCGTAAGTCCAGTAAAGTATGACCTGCCCAATTTCATTAATTTTAGTTAAGAATATTACCATTCAGGTTGTAGCTGAAACAGTATATGTATTGAAGAAGACATTCAACAATATTTGATCTCCCAACCATGGACTACATACTTATTGTTGACATGATGCATTATAATAGATACATTTTTCAATGTAGGCTACTGTATTCAACTTTTTAAACCCTTTGATACGCATATTCATTGTCAATACAGAATCAGATGTTGTAGTAACAAAATAACCAGTTCTATAGCAGGAACAAAAATATCGGGTGGTTGAGGAATAATTGCTATTGATACTTAGCTCCGTCAGGACAGTTGGCGAGCGGTCTGCGAGCATTATTATATAGTAGAGAGCTCTCTGTAGGCTACTAACATAGGTATGCGAGAGCATATTATCACGTCCAGAGCGATCTCAGCTGAAAAGAATTGATCTTGCAGAATGGTGACCACTTTCAGACTGTCCTGAGTGAGCTATCATGATTGAAAAGAAAACATCAATACACCATCAACTAGAAAAATGTGGAACAATCCTTACCGGAAATTAGATGCACTTTTATCGATGCACTTTTAGTTGTATTCAAGGCTATATTGGCATAAGACCACTCCCTTGATTGATTGTTACAATCTATTCACTATTTTCCTCAAATTTTTCCTGGATAGATGATCCTACTTTTTACACAGCGGATTTTTGATACGCAATAGTGATACAGTGTCCAAAATTGATACAGGAAGGAAGCTCGTTGATACGAGACATTTTCAATGCTCATGGATCACCACCACATTGGAAATAAGCTGATTCTATTTCTCAATCATTGAACATATTGAGTGCATTTAAGCTCAGTTCATGTATTTTCTGAGTTGAATTAATACAAAATTATAATAAAAACTCTAAAACTTTATAATAAAAGTTTCAAAGAGCCAATTTTCTCTTGATCTTTGGCATTAATGATCTAATGATCTAACCCAATGCTGCAAATGTTTTGTGTCAATGAGCTTCCTTCCTGTACGATTGCGTATCAATTTTTGACTTTTGTATCACTACTGAACATCAGAAATCCGCCATGTGGATTTAACGAAGGTAATTAGAAAAGAAAGGTATCAGCCATCAAAGTCGTATTCTATTCTAATTAAATTCTATTCTAATTACCTCTTTTTTCAATTTTCATATTCTAACCTCTGAAATTATGATATGACAATTCAACGAATTGTCCCAGACATAACAAACAGTATAACGATTGCTACTGTAAGGCTGAGGCCGCACTGCCGGTGGGTAGAGCCTGGAGGGTGGAGGGTAGTTGGTAAATCTATAGAACATACACACCATCCACAGTAATACATCTTATTAATGGTATGTGTTCAGCCGCCATCTTGAAATTCTTAAATATGGACAACATAACCTCAAAAAAACAATATGACGTCATACCATTAATAAGATGTATTACTGTGGATGGTGTGTATGTTCTATAGATTTACCAACTACCCTCCACCCTCCAGGCTCTACCCACCGGCAGTGCGGCCTCAGCCTAAATCCCTCAAGCGTTTTATTCAAGAAAATCCAGATTTCTTGAGCTTCTGCTCGGAGCTCCAATCTTTGTTGCATGGCTTCATTCAACTATTGTTAACTGAGCACCAGTGACGAATCTAGTTTCTAGTTTTTATAGAATAAGAGCAGCACTAGAAGTAAACACGTGACCGTAAGTCACGCGAGTGACTCATGATTGATCGTCGATTTCGTGACCGACGTTTATCTTTGGCGAATGATTAAACTCTGATTTAATTTCCAAATCGGTGTAACACTGATAAGGTAGGGAATACAGTGTATTCCTAGCTGGAAGTTACGTGGAGTAGAGAGGTGATTGCGATCTTCTGTGCAGGATAAATCGAGTTCCGTGTTCATGTAACCGATGATTGAGTTCCTGATTATCTGAGTTCCATAGATATCTGGATCTCTTGATTCTTTGTTATCTAATAATTTTTGTTGAATTGGTTTTACGATGCATGGTTGAATTTCATCACTATTTCTATTATTAATGATCCAATCAGGACAGTGATTGAATAGTAAGCAGGTTTTCATAGAAAACAACATTGAAGAAATCAGTTCCCTCACAAAAAGATGCACAAAATGATACATGTGTCAAATCATACAAAAAACAGGATCATTATTGAATAGTATGTTTTTCTGGAGTTTTTTATACTTTGATACATTTATTACAATGTTTGTATCTTCTTGAATGTGCGTGCCTTGTGGGAAGGAAATTAAATGGTGAACAATGTTGATGATATAGTCTGCCCAAGCAAAGAAGACCCTGTGGCAAGATGAGAAAATTACTCCAGCTCGGTCAATATTGGTTCAAAAATGATTGATTTGGTCTCATATCGTAGAAAATATTCTGATCTACAATTTGAGACCAAATCAATATATTTTTTACCAATATTGACCGAGCTGGAGTCATTTTCTCATCTTGCCAGAGGGTCTTCTTTGGTTGGTCAGACTATACATGTATTATCATCAAGTGTGTATCTTCCTGAATGTGTCTTGTGGAAAGGAAATTGACTGGCGAACAAACAGTTTCAGCGTCAATATTATAGGTAAAAGTATTGATTTAGATGGATTACGAATATGTAAGTTGTTTTACATCTTGAGTAATCAAATATGACTTTGGCTTCGGATTTTCAAATTCAGCAATACTGTTCCATTTCTCTTGTCTGCTCACTCTGTTTCTCCCTCTTTCGACTCTCTCTGTCTCAGTTTCCTCACGGATTCATCTTTATTTGCCTGAATTTCTCCCTCTTGTTCATAAATCGTCATCCTCTTTCGCCTTTTCCACTCGTTTCGGATAACGGAGGATACAAGACGTGCCTCCCGTATAATAAAATGTCAAAGAAAATGAAACCCGAAATCTGAGTACTTTGCTACCGCTTTCTTCTCCTCCTCCTCTCCATTACTTCTTCTTCTTCTTCTTCTTCTTCTTCTTCTTCTTCTTCTTCTTCTTCTTCTTCTTCTTCTTCTTCTTCTTCTTCTTCTTCTTCTTCTTCTTCTTCTTCTTCTTCTTCTTCTTCTTCTTCTTCTTCTTCTTCTTCTTCTTCTTCTTCTTCTTCTTCTTCTTCTTCTTCTTCTTCTTCTTCTTCTTCTTCTTCTTCTTTTCTTTTCTTCTTCTTCATTCTTTATCCTTTGCTTCTTCATCATCCATTTTCATCGGTCTCCTCGTATTACTTCATCATTCGTCGTTCTTCTCCTATGTTCTATCTCATATCCATCTATCCCATTCCTTCTAACCACCCTTCTATGTCCTGAATTGTAGCCAGTTCTATAAGCTTTACACTGTCGCCCCAATTGTTATGTTGAATGCCACCCGCCAACCAAACTACACGTCACGTGTTTGAGTCTAGCATTTATTTCCGTTCTCTTTCTTAATTCTTCTTCTTTTCCTTTTTGTCATCCTCTTCTTTTTCGGTTTCCTTCATATGTGTCCTATTCAGTGTCTGCAGTATCCTTTAAACAACAGTTCTTCAAATACAAATAATTTTCCTTCCAGTTCCTGTTCTGTTCCCAATTAATTTTCATTCAGTACAAATCCATTTTGGATTCTCTAAAGTTTTTTTTTCAGATAGGATTCATTTTTTCTCATCCATCAGTCCATCAGATCAATTTTAATTCAGCTCTTCATTCAGGATCTGTCCTCTTTCCATTCTTTTCCTCATGTTTTCTCTTCTTCATTTTCTCCTTTCACCCCCTTCACCCCCTCCTTCGCGTTCTGTTTGTTTCCCATCCTTTTTTTCCTTCTACTCATCCTCCTCCTGCTACTGCTCTTCATCCCTCTCTTCCTCCTCCCTATTTTTCTTCTTTTTTCCTCCTTTTTCTTCTTCTCACTCTTTTTCTAATTCTTCTTCTTCTTCTTCTTCTTCTTCTTCTTCTTCTTCTTCTTCTTCTTCTTCTTCTTCTTCTTCTTCTTCTTCTTCTTCTTCTTCTTTTTCTTCTTCCTTTTTTTGGTTGTCTCTATCTATCCATTTCATGTTCCTCTTCACTTTTGATTTCGTTCCATACTATCGTATTTCATGTACGGTACCTTGGGGATGGCACTTTTGCATGTGTAAATTTCTTTTGACAGTGCTCACTGCTCAGGGGAGATGTCATACACGCTAGATTATTGTTCTTGGCCACGAAACTTCTAGTAGGTATTTCAAACTGACGAGCAATTCTTACCCATTATTTTCTATATATTTTGATGATCTGATCGTATTAGAGAAAGTGGAAACCCTGTATGTTTCTACAGACGAAAAAAATTGGACGTTGCTTAGCATGAGAGAGAGAAGCAACAGTGCATTTCATAAAGGTGGATTTCTGATACGCAGTAGTGATACAAATGTCCAAACTTGATACGCAATAGTACCGAAAGGAAGAACATGATGATCTCATGTCTCATAAATCTCCCTTGAGATCTTTTTCTCTATGAATCTCCTATAATTATTATGAAACCACTCATCGGGCAATGTGCTAATCAATTCAAGTAAAAAGGCTGTAACAGTTGAATGAGCCCTATTTTAAATTCTATCTAATTATGAATCATTGCGTTAAGAAGTGAATAACTTTGGTTTCTCATAGATAAAACTGAATTGTATGCACTGCCTAATAAAATATAAATTTCATCAATATTGTTCATTTTTTGTCATCAGAATTTCTCGTTTTTTACGTTTTGGTGTCCCTTTTCACTTTTAATTATTACTCATTTCCATCTTTCTAGATTTTGTTGTTAATGTCTTGTTCTCTATAATTGTTGTCTCACTATTATAATTTTTTTCTTCTCCCCCCCCTTGTCTTCCTCATCTTGCTTTTTTCTGCAATGTAGACATTATTCTCATTCCCTCTTTCATGCTCTAACACACACACTCTCTCTCTCTCTCTCTCTCACTCAGCTGTTGAAAGTGAAATAAGACGTGCGATGACTGGCGAATTCGTGATCAGTACAAAACGCACGCGAACTCAAGTGAAAACTCTTATTCATTCTCTTCTTCTTCTTTTCATCTCCTTTCTTCTTCTCTCGCCATCCTTCCCCTTTGCTCATCCTTATTTAACTTTCGTTGTTCCTGACATTATTGTAGAGTTGTTCCAGTTCATGAGCAGTAGTCGCGATTTCGCTCGTTCTTGAATTACCACAAAGTACGTGATTATAATTTCTATAAAAAATGTCAAACTCCACCTTTTTTCATCTTATTATTTTAGTTATTTACAAATAATTACTCTATACTAACTTATTCCATTTTGATTTACTCTTTCTCTGATTAATTTTTCAAGGAATCCATTAAGTATAATTTGAGAAATTCGTTTAATTCGAAAATTATTCAGTTATCATTATATGATCAACTACAGACCTATTATTGCATAATTTATATAATATTGTTATAATCACATTATTTCAATGGGAAATAAGTTTGTATCTACAAACAGTTTGTAACATTGTAGAAAATATAGCGAATTATATAGCGACTTATCAGCTTCACTGATTGAATCATTCTTCGGTTTCCTAAAATATAGGAATATAAAGTTTATATTATATTGTATTGTATTATATTATATTATATTGTAGAATATAAAGCAATTTTGAACCTATAGTTATTGAAAAGTACGTCATATCAAAAGTTTGATAGAATTTGAAGAATCCTTCCCTTTTCATATGACATAAATAAATGCCACCCAGTTATTGTAGTATCTTATTCGGGATAGAAATGAAATTATATTTGTCCCATCAACTGCTGCCACCTAGCGGAAGAAATTGGAAGCAGTTTAACTGCTACGTGTGCGTTGTCAACCAATGAGAAGAAGCTCCGCCCTAGAAGGCGTGTCTGTGAAATTTGAAAGTTAACTCCACCCAGTAACTGCTACCACCTTCCGGCAGAAATTGGAAACAGTTGAACTGTGCATTGTCAATCAATAGGAATGGAGAGGCGGAGATAGGACCTTGTAGGCGTGTCTGTGAAATTTGGGAGTGAATATCACCCAGTAACTGCTGCCACCTACCGGTAGAAATTGGGAACAGTTGAACTGTGCGTTGTCAACCAATAGGAATCGAGAGGCGGAGCTAGAACCTTCGAGGCGTGTCTGTGAAATTTGGGAGTGAATATAACCCTGTAACTGCTGTCATCTACCGGTAAAATTCAGAAACAGCTGAATTCTCCATACAAACAGCCAATTCTCACTAACATGTGAAGAGGAGAGGAAGCTTGAAGGAGTTTATGTAAGCTTGTTCCAATCTAATCAATCTCCATATTTATTCGTCTGTTATAGACCATTGTTTTCATGTCGTGCTTTGTTTCATTCAGTCAATTTGCTTTCTTTAAATATTCAAATACATAAATTGAAATATTGACGAAAAAATAGTGTATCGCTCTATGTTACATTTAGTTTCAAATCGTCTTAAGTATGACATTCTCTATTTTTCTATCCACACAGTTTTTTTATTCACAAAACTTTTTCCAATTGGCAATTATTTCAAGTAGACATAAATTCATATATAATTGATGAAAATTATCCTTAATTAAGTTATAAAACTACGCAATGTCATCCAAATCACTGTGTCGAACAGGTGAAGTGCCCGTATTTTTTACTGTACAGCACTTCACCTGTTTCGTGGGTACGAACCGCCTGTGATCCAAATTGGTCGAATTACTGCTTCACGCACATCTGACAATATAAAATTTGGAATTCAAAAACTGTTATAAATGTACTCAAACTCTGTCAAATCACTTTGAAATTAAGGATTTTTCAATAAGCTATCTAAATTCATGTTACACAAAATTTAATGAGTGAAGAGGATGATTTGACGTTATTTAATTGTGAAAGCAGTTTACAAGTTCATGTGCTATTAATCGATTAATGTGTATCATCGTTCCATACTTCATTGTATGTAATACATGAAAAGAACGGATAATTGTTCAATATCATATGAGATATAATAACATAAAATCAGTTTTTTAATAGGAGTGGTACCAGGAACATCAGCACCCTAGTTTTATAAGTGAAGACAAGTGGCATCACCATAATTAATTGTGAGATTTTTCCACCCCTCAGTTTTCCTAGATGATGCCTCCTACATGATAAAATAATAGTAGTAGTTAGCTTGAGGATCTGTTACAACATCCCAAGTTATGAAAGAAAGCTCCCTTCTATGAAATGATACCGGGGAGAAATGAAATAAATGGGCTCATTGCTGTTATGATGCCTCCTAGATTGGGAGAAACCACTAACTATAGTCTGGTCGAGCAAAGAAGACATTGTGGCAAGATGGTAAAATGACTGCAACTCGGTCAATATTGGTTCAAAAATTGAAATTGGTCTCAAATTATAGAGCAGAATGTTTTCTACAATTTGAGACCACATTAAATATTTTTGAACTAATATTGACCAGCAGGAGTCATTTTTCCATTCTATCAGAATGTCTTCTTCGCTCGACTAGACTATACCGTCATCATTCAATGTCTAAGGGCCTCTTCGTGTGTGAATTGCCTTTGTTTTTTATTATTTTCATTTCATTTCCCCTATCTACAATTACCTGTGTATTATATGTTCTTCTTAAGGTTCCATTTTTGTTATAATTTTTGGTGTTCATCCCTCATGGCATGTTATTTTCTTCTGATTTCTTTGTTTAATCTGTCCAAGCAAGTAAGACACTCTGGCAAGATGGGAGAATGACTCGGTCAATATTGGTTCAAAAATTATCAATTCAATCTTCTATTGTAGAAAACAATCTGATCTACAATTTGAGACCACATTTGTAATTCTTGAACAAATATTGACCCAGCCGGAATCATTTTCCCATCTTGCCAGAGGCTCTTCTTTGCTTGGACAGACAGAATATACTATGATTCTGTATTTTTCGCTCTTCGCATATAAAGGACGTTGTTTAACTGTTTGGATGATTTTGTAATATTTTTGGGTAAAATAGATATTCTATACTATTATATTCGTAAAATTTTTATTTTTCAATTTCTTTTAGACAATTTCTGTCCTTACTTCTATTGTCTTTGTTTTCTACATATTTTTCTCAATCTTTTCCCACCGTACAAGTGTTTATCGATCAATCGATTCGATTAATTTATTTTGTTATTATCTTGGGAATTCAAATTTCACACTTGTAAATTCATGCTCTACCTCTTATAAATGTTCTTACAAAGAATTTACTCAACCTGAACCTCGAATAAATTTTCCCTCGTTTTACCTCAACTTTGTGTTTTCTTGTATCACTTCAAATTTATTCATTTCATTTATTCAGTCGATTAATTACAACAAAGGGTTGAAACATAGACAACAAAGTTTAAAACGTCTTTTCCCAAACTTCTTGTCAGATTTATTCTTCTTCACAATTCTTTACACCACTTTTTTTCATGTCTCGTTTTTTCTTGCTTTAGTTCTAATCATTCTACGTTATCAGTCTTCTTGTCAGATTTTTCCTTTTCCTAGTTCCTTTATTTCGTCTACTGCTTTCAGTCATTGTTATTTTCTCATTTTTTCTGTACCTCTTTATCCCAATCGTCGTGTTTTCGATTTTATTTATTGTATGCTATGTCGTACTATGCAATTGCTATTGTCGTGCTATGTATTGCTATGCAATGTATTCTGTTGTAGGCTATTGTCGTGTCTATTCTTCATTATCGTGTTCTCTCTTCTCTCTGTATTGAATTTTTCCTCAGTTCCCGTTTTCCTTTTATTCCATCTCTATTCCAATCCCCTTCCTTGTGTTTTTCTCCGCTTTTCCACCCTTTCCGTTGTTAACCAGCTCATCCATTATACTCCCTCTGGTCGTAACTCTCCCCTATTCCCCCTCATTTCACCAACTCTTTCTTTTATTATATTTCCGTTGGCACCCTTCACTTCAGTTCACCCCCTAAAGTGTGTTGGTGGCATAGTATTGTATACAATATATACTGTATACATAGTTATACTCATCGGTTTTCTGTATACATATAGTCTGTCCAAGCAAAGAAGACATTCAGGCAGGATGGGGAAATGACTCCAGCTCGGTTAATATAATTTCAAAAATTGTAAACTTGGTTAAAAATTGTAGGAAACATTTTGATCTATAATTTGAGACCGAATTTGAAATTTTTGAACCAATAACTGGAATCATTTTCCCATCTTGCCAGAATGTCTTCTTTGTTTGGACAGGCATTAAATGTGGTTCTATGGTTGGTGGTTTCAGTTCATTGCTTTCAACGCGCACCCTATTTATGTGGCTGTGGGAAGGCGCCATCTTTCAGGGTAAGGGAAAGATGCATCAATCCCTGTTAGGGGTTGGATTCTTGTTTAGGTGGCTCACTTTGTATATACAAAGCAAAGGGAAGAAAGGTGTTCGAGGGAAAAAGTGTGGTCCATGAAGCATGAATTAGTATTGTAAATTGACAATAATAATCAATTTGTAAAGCTTATAATTGAAAAGTTTTTAGTCTTGTGAATTGACAATAAAGCATCACTAATTTTCATAAGCCAATTTTTTCACAATCAATTATCGTGAATTATTCACTTTGTCATCTATATTCAGTAGCTGTCTCAAAATAAGTTACATTATCATTTTCAATTTATTGATATGGTCTACAATGACTTAATGACTACAATGGCAATTACTACTCTTTGGCTGGCACTCTCATAACAACTACAAGTCTACAATGACTACAATATCAATCTCTACTCTTTGGCTGGCACTGACCTCATAATTTTAGATGGTTTTGTATGCTCCTGTGCGCACCTAGAGTTGTCATTTAGCTATGCCTAGATGATGTTTTGGAAATAAGAAGAGAAACTATATGCTCTATATCAGTTGTTGGTAGGATGCATCACGTGCAATAGGTATAATATACCTAAATGTCATATATATATTATTATATACCTCATATTATTCTGAATTGCTTCAGGATTGGGATTCGTTGTGGTAATCTGCTGTATAGGCTGGTACTAAACCAATTGAAATCAGAGTAGCCTATATCCTGATTATTCTGGAATTGTTAAATTTTTATTTGTAAATTTTTTAATTAACTTTTAAGTAACTTTGGAATTGTATTATGTTCATTGGTTGCATTTGGATTTGGAGTCCCACTAGACGTCAAAACTGCAATCGAACGAGAGTAGAAACCAAGCAAAGAGCTATTCACCCCTTCAAAATTAAAAATTTTTCATCAATTACTTAGACAGAAATTGAAATTTGGACATAACCTGAAAATTTGGATTATATTTGAATAAAAATTGGGTCAGGAATAGTAGAACCTTTTTGTATGTATGTTTAACATGCAAAGAAATGAGAAGATTGTTGGCTGGAGCTCTAAGGCTTAGGCCGCACTGCCGATGGGTAGAGCGTGGCGGGTGGAGGGTAGATGGTAAATCTATAGAACATGCACATCATCCACAGTAATACATCGTATGAATGGTATGACGTCGTACTGTTTTTTGAGGTTATGTTGTCCATATTTAAGAATTTCAAGATGGCGGCTGAACACATACCATTCATACGATGTATTACTGTGGATGGTGTGTATGTTCTATAGATTTACCATCTACCCTCCACCCTCCACCCGCCAAGCTCTACCAACCGGCAGTGCGGCCTCAGCCTAATGGATTGTAATAGAAGTAGAGCACGTTCACTATGAACTTCCTAAACTGTACAAAATACCAATTAGATATTGAATGAGAAGACTTATCACCTTGCAACTACTCAAAAAGTGACCAATTAGGTATTATGATAGCACTCTAGATAAGTTAATGAGCTTGAGAGAATGTTTAAAAGGTAATGAATCATTGAGAAATCAGAAAACTATATCCGTACACTATTAGCATCGAAACTCATGATTTGAACCAAATTTTCGATTAAATGAACAAAAAAAAAAGACCATGAAACTTGTAAAGTTGTGGGAGTGAATCAGTTCAAGTAATTTCAAATTCGTGATAATGAATTTGAATGGGGGTGATCATTCATGATAAAATCGTTATTAATGACACTTTTGCTATGTAAATTGAATAAATTTTCAAAAATTTATCAAAAATTCAATTAATTTAATAAAACGACTATGTAATATTAGAAGATGTGATACTTGGGTATAAATCAGTTCGAGTAATTTCTAATTTCAGTTTGGGGTAATCATTTATGATAAAAACCTTATTAACGACATTCTTGCTATAAAAAGTGCAGACTGATAAAAATTGGAATAAATTGGAGCCAAAGTTCAAGCAAAGAAGACATTCTGGCAAGATGGAAAAATGACTTCAGCTCGGTCATTATTGGTTCAATAATTATTAACTTAGTCTCAAATTGTATAAAACATTCTGATCTACAATTCGAAACCAAATTGATCATTTTTGATCAAATATTGACCGAGTTGCAGTCATTCTACCATCTCGCCAGAATGTCTTCTTCGCTTGGACTGGCTGTAACTAGCATGCAATGGAAGTAAGCTATTGCACTGAGTTTGAAAGTGCATTAACTTTGTTGCATGCATGCTATCTGATAAAAGTTTTAATAGAACGCCCGAACTTAAAAATGCACGACTTAGTTAGTGAACTACGCTTCATTGTGTAAAAAACATAAAAAGTTACCTCAAAGTAACACCAATTTTGCATTTACGGATGTTAGATTGTTGCTTAGATATTTTCCAAACACTACCTTGGATTGTTGTACTTGGATTCAATGATAGCTAGCACAATTCAGTCTTAATTAGATTATTGTGAGATTATTTCCTTATTTATAACTTTTTAATACACTGTTTCAAATATAATCATAATAAAATTATACTTTTATCAGAGATGCTGTGGAACTAATCCATAATTATTGAGGTAAGTGAAAACAAAGGTTGTCAGATCCACAAAGTTTATTTTCAATACCATACTGATGATGATGCCCTGAGCATTGAAACTTGAGTATGGTATTTTAAATAAACTTTCTGGCTGTGACAACCTTTTTTCCACTTACCTGAATAATCATAATATTTCATTCGATCAAATAATAAATCAGGTGAGTACACCAGGCATAATGCCCACAACTGTTCCTCGATTAATTTATTTAAAAGTCCAAATCAACCTTATGTCATATAGTAAAACTTCAAACTAATTTTCACTATATATTCTTCAATTATTATTAAGGTTTCAAGATGAAGGTTGTGAGATTATTCATAACTATTTAATACACTGTATTAATGTTACGGTTTCAATATTAGGCCTACTTGGTACTTTTATCTGCAGATAGCCAGATAGGAAATGAATTGATTAGGTTAATATGAACGAATTTACTGTACAATAATAACGGTTACATGATGGAAGAATACAGTATTACATTTTCAACGTATTAAAGAGAATCAATGAGATAAATAATTTCGCTCGTCTGCAAAAACACACAAGACGTAAACGACTTCAGCTGAAGTGTATGGCTTTAGTTGATCGCTTCCAGACTGTTTTAACAGAGCTGTCCATTGTCAACAAACATCTGCCAAACGACTTGCAGTTTTGTTATAGTCTGTCCAAGCAGAGAAGACCCTCTGGCAAGATGGTAAAATGACTCCAGCTCGGTCAATATTGGTTCAAAAATTATCAATTTCGTCCTAATTGTAGGAAACGTTCTGATTTACAATTTGAGACCAAATCAATAACTTTCGATCCAATATTGACCGAGCTGGAGTCATTTTCTCAAATTGCCAGAGGGTCTTCTTTGCTTGGGCAGACTATAGTTGCTGTAAGATGAGGAACTTCGTTTCCACTCTCCAGTCTGATCGAGCAAAGAAGATATTCTGGCAAGATGGGAAAATGACTCAAGCTCGGTCAATATTGGTTCAAAAATTATAAATGTGGTCTTAAATTGTAGAGCAGGATGTTTTCTACAAGTTGAGACAAACTTTATAATTTTTGAACCAATATTGACCGTGCTGGAGTCATTTTCTCATCTTGCCAAAATGTCTTCTTTGCTCGACCGGGCTATACCGAATTCCCCCTTGCACAGCTTTTAAGCTGCTTACCAATGGTAGTCACTCAATTGAAGCTCATCTGCTTGACAACTCGAATTTGGATCCTCTTTTAGGTTAGTACCAATCGTTCAAATCAACTCTATAGGGGTTCATGTGCTTGTCAACTCCGAGGGAGAATTTGGATCCCTTTTTCCAGGTTAGGTTAGTTGGACCCTTTCCCTCCTGAATGGGAATCTGAAATTAATCTGAGGGGTATGTTGAGATGAATAGGTTGCGGAGAGGGTTTTAAATCTCTATTTTAATGGTAGATTTGGAATTATTATTGATTCAACTTCTTCAATAGATTTTCGTGGCTTCAGTGTAACTCGTTGACTGGAAAATTGAGAGATTTTGAATGAGTATAGGCCTAATTTTATTCATTAGAGAATTGTATCGCTCCTGTAGAGACTAGCTATACGTTCGTCCAAGTCATTTCCATTTAGTAATTTTAGGCGGTTTTATGTTGAAATAGATGTTTTTATTGATTTTTGAATTTTAGAAAACTAATTCCAGTGCAAGTGAAATCACTAATTACTGCTTGCAAGTGAAAACCCTTTTAATCTTAAAGAATATTACGCAGTTATAAATTATTTCAGTCGATAATCAATTCACATCAAAAGCAAGCAGGTTCTCTATGAGTACAAAACTGAAGATGATAAGTATAGCTAAGAATAAGATAAGATAAGATAAGATAAGATAAGAAGATAAGTCCGAGCTGAGAATAAATTCTGGCAAGATGATAAAATGACTCCAGCTCGGTCAATATTGGTTCAAAAATCATAAGTTTAGTCTCAAATTGTAGGAAACATTTAGATCTACAATTAGTGTGCATATTTATAATCTTTGAACCAATATTGACTGAGTTGGAGTCATTTTCCCATTTTGCTAGAATGCCTTCTTTGCTGAACCATAATATATCGCAATGTTGATGAATGTGGGTTTCATTGTAAATAACCGGGAATTGTTCTTCATTCAAGTTACGAATCAATGAATTTTCCAACTCGTTCTTTTTTATGAATGAATGAATACAAGCTTCTGAAATTGGTTTGAAGTCTCAGCATGTCTAGCTAGTAGCTAAACTTGAATTTATGTAACTCCCATATCGGCGTAATAGGTACAAGATAGGGTAACACGAATCGGTATAACACGCACACCTTCAACGTATTTTTATATGAGAGTTACATCAATTGAAGTATGCTGGTAGCTACAGGATAAGTTACTCTATGTAACGTAACGTACCACTTGGAATACATGGTATACGATGAGTGGTATACGTGTAACCCCAAGTCGAAAGTTACATCAAATAGAGTATAGATCAACCTTTATCAAGTGAACCTGAACTGCTCTCATGACAATGACAATGCCAGAAACGCATTGGACCGATGACAAAAGTACAGTCTGTCCAAGCAAAGAAGACATTTTGACAAGATGGGGAAATTACTCCAGCTCGGTCAGTATCGATTGAAAAAATAGAAATTTGGTCTCAAATTGTATAAAACATTCTGCTCTACAGTTTAAGACCAAATGTATTATTTTTGAACCGATATTGACGGAGCTGGAGTCATTTTCCCATCTTGCCAGAGTGTCAGTTTTGCTCGACAAGTCTATACATCTTCAATGTAGCAAAACGGATGGAGCTCTCCTCTCTTCCATTCTGCACGGAAGGAAGCTACTAATTCACTTTCAGTTGAAATCTTTTCGAGTGTATCATGATTTGGTGTCTCTCTCACAATCTCTTTGTAATGGAGGGGAGAGTAGGATTTTGTTTTTCACTCCAATTTCAAGAAACAAAGAAATGGCTGTGTATTACTTCAATTTGAAATACATTTCTCTTATTTTGGAATAAAGAAAGCATTCAAGTTCTGTTTCATCTATTATCATTTCAAATTTCTCTATAATCGAAATAAGAACACACATTTGTTGCCAATACTTATGAATTCCAAATTCTCTAATATTTTTTTTGCATGAAAAATATCTGTGCTAAGAAGATTCCAATGAACATAACCTTTTCTGAACTGAATTTTCCTTCAAAATTTGGATCGAGATAGTGAAGGGCCTGAGCCTGTTTTCTCTTTCCCCATCATATAATTATTATGATTGTGTGTTTGTATCTCTGATAAATAAATAAATACCACTTTAATACTGTACTGGGTCTCGATGAGGGTTATCTATCGGTGAACGTGATGTCAAGTCACGAACACTGTGGACTTCTCTTGGATGGGTGACCAGTATTTGGCCAAGTTCACATTGGCGAGGTGGAACTACCCGTAAGGGTATCCCCACCATTAAAAGCCATAAGAATATTATATAATACCACTATACTTCTATTTAAACACATTTACTTTTTTATAATATACTTTATTTTAGATACGCAAGCTACGTATCTTCTTATTTTCATTATGGGGAAATACTACAATAGCCTATCTGATTAAATGCAAACGGTTTCTCGAATTTCTCTCTCAAGGCCAATTTGATGAGGCAGTGTTGATGGGAAGAATATCCTTTATATCGTACCCCATGAATGGATATTTGTGTGTCCAAATAATTAATCAAACATATTTCTCTGATAATATTGCTAATTTTCGCTTTTTTGACGAATAATAAGTTAACTCTTGAAATCTATTGAAAAAAGTGTAGAATATGTTCCTTCCTCTTTCTAGACCATATGAAGAAGAATTCGATTAATTTGAAATTTCCCGCTCACACTCTACCAACAGAAGAAAGTAGAATTCTGATTTTTCTTCCATTTTAAATAATCTCTCTTCCACTCACTCTATACTCAAGAAAAGGTAGAGCTCATTTTTAACTTTGATTATAAATCTCTCTTTTTTCTCTCTTTCTCTCATTAGAGAAAAGAGCAGATGTAACAAAGATTAATAGACAAAAGAGGGAAGATTCGAGAAGAAACAAAAAATTGTCGCTCAGTTTGGTCCAGCTCCACACACGATTGGTCAGCTCTGAGATCGCTTTAATTTCTATTTTTCTCTGTCCGGCGTTTTGGCACTTCGCAGCAGTTTCCATTGGTTGCGTTTTTCGCGCTACCTTGACTTTAGAACTGCTGCGCCATTATATCATCCGCTAACGGATAAGTTATTGCAGCCGTTGAGCTGACTAGCGTAGCCCAATTCCAGAAGCTGGCCATATTTTCATCCCATTTCAAAGCTGGATACTGCTACTTTCTCTTGATAATTGTTTTTGTCTTCTTTCCACTCTTTTTTCTCTTTGACTTCTATAATTCTCGTTGAGAGCTTTGTGATATCTGAGAAGGAAAAAGCTCCAAATCTATATCTAAAGCGAATTGGCACTGACTGACTGACTGATTGATTCATCACCAGAACTAAAAATCAACTGAAGCGAATGCGTTCAAATTTGTCAGGCATGTTCAGTTGGACGTTTAGACGCGCGCTAAGAAAGGATTTTAAAAACTTTTCAAGGATACGCCAAATATTTTAGTTTTTCTAGAGTTTTTCGGCGTTTTCCTCATTTTCTCGAGAACCAATCGGTAGAAAATGTTGATATTTGGTGGGCAGGTTCAAATGAGGTATAGAAATTTTGTGTTAAAATATTTTTGCAATCGATTCAAGATTACGCCAGTAATAAGGTTTTCAAAATTGTAGATGTGTTACGGGTTGCATATCTTCCGCCTTGATACGACCAATCCTAACAGTAAATTGAATAGTTCAGTGAGATTATAGATGAATTAATTTGGAAGATAATGAATCAAGTTTCAAACTGATAAGAACTGCAGAGGTTATACTATGTCCGATATACTTCCCAAGGTTACGCTTAATATTAGCGTTCTACTATTTTTTTGAATTTTTGGAGTTTTTCTTAGATTTTTCTAGAACAAATTGGCAGAAAATGTTGAAATTAGGTAAACAGGTCCAGATTAGGTGTAGAAATGCTGTGCTCAATAAATTTCAAATCTCTACTGAATGGAATTTGCAGCTGTTTGTCTCAGCTGACACTGACAGAGGTTTTGCAGGCGAGCAAAGCGAGCCTGTCGGATAGTAGATAATATAAAAATTATCATTAATGTATTGAATACTCTGAGAGATAAAGTAATGATAGTTTCAGAAGTTTTGAATCACTGCACTGTGCACAGAGACAGTCCTAACTTGTGCATTGATAGTTCTGTAAAATATGAAGAGGTTCATTAAGAAGATTATTTTGGAAAACATGTAGGGTATACAATACTCAACATTGTACTATTTACTATTTTTGGTACTATAATAAAATTGGTACTTTACTATAATTGGTACTATTTACTACGGTATATAATATAGACAGGTTTATCAGGCGTTTGAAACAAGCTTTCAGGACGGACTCAATAGGACGAAAATACTTGAAGGTTTTCGCTCATACAAAATGCAACCTTCGCCCAGGAAACTAACCATGTGTATAGTCTGGCCAAGCAAAGAAGAGCCTCTGGCAAGATGAGAAAATGACTCCAGCTCGGTCAATATTTGTTCAAAAATTGTCAATTTGATCTCAAATTGTAGGAAACAATTTGATCTACTGTTAAGACCACATTTATAGTTCTTGAAAAAATATTGACCAAGCTGGAGTCATTTTCCCATCTTGCCAGAGGGTCTTTTTTGCTTGGACAGACTATAATAGGGGTCAAGGTCCTCTCATGAGATTTTTGGAATATCATTGCAAAAAAATGATATTTCAATTATTTTTTTAGATGAATATTTTGAAAAAGTTGTAAAGAAGATAGTTTTCAGTGTACTAGTTTCTTGATTCAATCAATATTATTCTAATTGATTTGTGAAATCACAAGGATGTTGAAGTCTGATAATGACAGTTAACAAACTATTATTATATACATGTACTTGATCTACCTTAATAATTATTACTATCTATTTCTTGTATTTACTGTATCAACAATCTAAATTTCAATTTTTTGGCGACGATTTCGGAATCTAAATCATTTGAGTTTCAAAGTAATGTAAACTTTCATTCACCATGTAAACATCATAATTAATTCACTCATCATTATCACCTTTGCTTCAAGTCGCAATTGTAACAATAAATAATATACAGTGCAGGAGAAACGTAACCTTGTTTGGACTATTATTTTGAGCAAAATTGGGATCAAAATCGTGATCCCCATCATTATTAGGATTATGTATTTTATTCACAATTTATATTATGATTCAATATTACAGATTGTATATTATGTTCAATCTAATTGAAAAATAAATAAAAATCAAACACAATATTGTGTTTCAATAATTTTATAAAGTTTTCTAAAGGGTGTTTGATTTTTATTTATTTTTCAATTATTTTAAACAGCCCTAAGTTTTAAAGTTCAGTTTTATGTTTAATCTATTCTGGTTGACTAATTTGTTTCATTCTGTTCGCAGCAAACCGGCTGAACGAGTACATCAGTCACTACGAGGTGGCCAGCTATGCACGCGACGACATCCATCGCGCCCACCAGCGTGCCAAACGCAGCGTTACGCGCGACCCCAGCCTGCACCTGCGTTTCGAAGCGCACGGCCGCGCGTTCAACATTCGGCTCAGGCGCGATCTGCAGGTGTTCGGCGACCAGCTGCGTGTGGTCGACTCGAGCGACAAACAGCTGCGTGTGGACACGTCGCACGTCTACCATGGGCATTTGCTTGGTGAGTAGAGGAATTGTAATTGGAAAGTTTTGCGTTGCGTAGGATTTGGATACGAGAATCTGATTAAAATACGAAATATTGTACCGTAGATATATTCTTAGTTCACGATTGGACTTTTCCAACATTCTTATGCCCGGTTTTTCCAAGCACACTCAAATTTGAGGGACCCTCAAGTTTACTACACTTTACTACATTTCCTATACTTATCATAGGAAATGTCAGCTGTTCATCAAAATCTGAGGGTCCCTCAACTTTGAGTGTGCTTGGAAAAACCCGGCATTAGATTTCTGATTGAAGACACAGTGTCAGGTGTGATGATGTGGTATTGATTACACGTAATAATAAATCACAAGAATGTCAATAATATCTCTATTTCCCTTTTTTGTAGTTGTTAAGGTGATATTGTGGTAGTCTTTTCATTTAATATTTTTCTGTTTATTTGAAGCAGACAATTCTTCCAAAGTTGTCACGTCATCTTTAGTGTATTGGAAAAACTTTCTACTTAT
Source organism: Sogatella furcifera (assembly GCA_017141385.1). Classification (NCBI taxonomy): domain Eukaryota; kingdom Metazoa; phylum Arthropoda; class Insecta; order Hemiptera; family Delphacidae; genus Sogatella; species Sogatella furcifera. Next base: position 29,770,785 of record CM029554.1, on the reverse strand, counting down.
GGGTTGGAAGTGAACTGTAGGAATGTACAATGAGGTGGTAGTAATAGATAAAACACAAGTAAAAAGTTACAAGAGATTGAAATAATGAAATGATTACAATTAGAGTAAAACGATTAAAGTACAATGATATTTTTATAGCCTATTAGGACGAAGGAAATAGCAAAAATCAATGTATGAAGTTTTTTATAGTATCTTATTCAAAATTTACACTTTTATCAGAGATGTTGTGGAAAAATTACTGAGTAAAAATTTATGAAAATTATCTTATTATCATTATATTATGCTCCCCATCATGCTTATATTGTATCAGCTAGGCTTAAAGTCTCTACACTAAAAATAAAAATAATTATCAGAATGAATTCCTTCCTCATTCGCATGCGTAAGCCCCCATGAGGATAGTAAAAAAATAGTGATAACATTTTTTATTTATTCTCTCAAGTGAAATTTCAGCTCAATTTCGATGAACAAGTGACTCATTCCTAACTAAAAATGAAGTCACGAAGCGGTCTGATAAAAGTTACTGATAAATAATTTGTGAGATGCTTACATAAAAATCCAATTTTCCTCATTGCACATTGGGATCTGGTGATGTCACACTTTGAAATAATAGGAGAGAGCTTTGTTTATGTAATCGACGGTTGAATACATTTTGTATTGCCATCGTGGATGCAATCATGAGTTTACTGACAGCCCCAGTTATGATGGGAATTGTGAGATATATCTGATTTTGTACATTTCAATAATTTTTCTTTGCAATAATTAAAGAGTTAACTGTATTATTTGCCCATGTATTCATTCTCTTAGTATGCTTTCACTGTGATAACAATTGAAACAACTATACGTTCCAATAATGATACTGTACAAGACTTTTAATTAGATTGTTTTATTCGATTTTTTGTGTATTTTTCGAGAGGAAATTATCAAATCTTGGAAACAAAATTTCAGTGAAATCCTTCATCAATTCCAAAATTATTTTGCCATTTAATTATCTATCACTATTTAATAATGGAATTATACTATCACAATCTTGTCATTCTTTTCTATCTTCAATAACATGGAGTATTTACTGTCCTTTCAATTACAAATAGTACAACGGATTTGTTTCTGTTCACAAAATAATATCTACTTTTCTTATCTAGACTTGATTATTTAAATAAAAAATGAAGTTTTTGTAACTGGTCCGAGTCAATTTGTGACTAGATCTGAACAATATTATTCTAAATTCAATTTGAGCTGTGACCAATTTACTTCCAGTTCCAGAAGACACAAGATTCCAATGATAGATATTTATTACAATTGATACATTTATGTGACCTCTTGTGTATCTCCTAGAAAGTAAATTGAACCATGATGTACACACTGTTTTACAATTAATCTACATTCTATTTTTGTTGATTTTTTTATTAATCAACAGTTGAAAGTTGAAACCCTAATTCTTTGGATTGGTACAATTTCGCTTTGATTTCATTCATTTCTTTCTTTCAATTTCAACATTCAATTTCATTTTTTTCTATTCCACAACTACAAATTATTATCTTCATTCAAATTTTATATACCTACCAGTATTAGCTCGATCTGCATTTCTCTCAATTCTGCATTTTTATTTTACCATTCCTATCACAAGTTTGAGGAGCGTTTTCCTATACACTATACAATAGGACACGACGGTTGGCCACAAGAGCCAATCACATCTCTTGTTGCTCGAGCAGGTTCTAGGAAGGTCTCGTTTTCTTACTCATCTTAAGTCTCTGCCTCTATACTCTATTCTGCTCCATATTTTCTACTTTTTTATGTCAATGATTTAATTTTTGTTTGTTAATTCCGTCCTTAGGCGAGCCGGGCAGCGCGGTGTTCGGCTCAGTGCTGGACGGAGTGTTTGAGGGCAAGATAATATCTCCGGAGGGGGGTGGAGCCTATTTCGTGGAGAAGGCAGCCCGCTACTTCCCCCCGCACCACATCAACCAATCCTTCCACACCATCATCTACAAGGACTCCGACGTGCAGGATCCTTATGCTAGCATCAGGCATGGTCAGTGAGAGCTAACACAATTTAATTATTTTATATTATATTTATTATAGAATTGTTATCTCTATTCTTCAATATTGAAAGATATTCAAAATTTGTCAAACTTTGTGTGAAAATGAGTGTTCTAGAAATATTTTATCACTTGATCTTTTTCTTATTATTTTTTGTTTATATAGTTTCAAAAGGAACACAGTTTTGGAATCAAAAGACTTTTGTATACTGTTGTAAATGACCAAATAATAATATGAATATTGATATAGTTTGGCCAAGCAAAGAAGAGCCTCTGGCAAGATGGGAAAATGACTAAAGCTCAGTCAATTTTGGTTAAAAAATTATCAATTCGATCTCATATTGTAGGAAATAATTTGATCTATTAGTAAGACCACATTTATAATTCCTGAACAAATATTGACCAAGCTGGAGTCATTTCCCCATCTTGCCAGAGGCTCTTCTATGCTTGACCAGACTATACTTATATCCTCTTAGGGCTACTGTATTTATTGAAACTTCAAAATAATTCAAATCAATGTACCTTTTTCTAAAATATTTTCATTTTTCACAATATGTTTAGGCGTTCTAGAGCCATTTTCAAGTGTAAATAACAGTAAAAAGTTAAATGTAGAACAGTAAACAGTTACACTTGAAATTGCTCTAGAACGCCGAAACATGTTGTGAAAAATTAAAATATTTAAAAAAAGGGTACTTTGATTCGAATCATTTTGAAGTTTCAATGAATATTAATCAATGTTTATCGATATTCTTGTTTTGATAATTGACTGATTAATCTTATGGGAGAATTCTCACTGGATTGTCTAAATAATCATAATAATTATAATAAGAATAGTGACTATTGAATGCCCAAGACTTCAATATTGTACAGGGTATGATTGACATTTTACTGATGAAGACTTATGTCTTATACGAGCATTCAGACTAGATTGTTTGAAATCATTATAATTTATAATCATTAACACTAATGCCGATAATAAACATTGAATACCCCGATAGTAGGCTTATCCCAAGGTAAGTAAATCTACCAGGTAGGCCAGCGTCCATAAGAGCCCAGCAGTCCACTTTTTTCCTGCCGGATGACGTCATTAGTTTTATTTTTTGCATTATGCTTTATACCTATATTTATGATTCGACATGTATCTAGGATTCCAATTTTCCAGCTGTTCCACAGAGAATTGAAAAATGAAAAATACCACGTAAAAAGCTCAATATCAATGAAAATAATTGTGAAAATATTTAAAAATGATGAATTAATTTATTGAGTATTATTACAGTCGAATAATGATGAATAATGTTGTGATATTAGAACAATATAATGCTATTGTTGTCATAAATTGGGGCCAAAGATTCGAGAAGCTGGCGCTCTCGTTGAGAAAAAAATAAGCTTTGGTGGGTTCAAACTATGCGATTACGATTATAAAAATGAAAATAATCATATTTCACTACAAAACAACTAGGACAACTTAAAAATATCATTTCCTTGTTAATTGTGATGTTCTCAACTCATCAGAATTCATTACAACTATACTATTCTTCAACACTAACGAAAATAGGTTATATTTTCATCAGATGTGCTTTTCATTTTGGGCGCTAGAGTGCGACACTGTAGAAAAATAGTGACGTCAGATTTGTGAACCATAATTTCCAGGCAAATATCCCACCTGGTAAGATTTACTAGCCTTAGGCTTATCCATCAGTCAAAAAATCTCCATTCCTTCTGATTCGGAGATCCGGAGTTGAACTGCACTGGGAAAGGAAATATGCTTAGAAAAAAAGGGGTGCTTTCCGAAACTAAATCTAAACTTGGAGCACAGGCGTACAGCGTTCAAATACTAAGCTCTAATACAGGCTACAGCTGACATCTAATACAGGTGGTGCTGCTATCTAGTGGCCCGGGTCCAAAATAAGCCAGTTCCCACTAATAAGTATCAATTCTCTCAATTCTTTGTACGCTGTACGCCTGTAAGCGGCGCGTTTCAGAAGTAAACCTAAATGTAAGCTTCTGAAGCGAGCTTTATACCTTTATAATACCACTGCTCTAAATCTTTAGTACGTGCTTAACAATAATTGATAGTTTTGCATATTATAGAGACTGTATAGAGTGATATATGGTCTGTCCAAGTAAAGAAGACATTCTATAATAAGAAGCAAGATGGGAAAATGATTCCATCGTGGTCAATATTTGTTCAAATTATAAATTTGGTTTCATATTGTAGGAAACATTCTGATTTACAATTTGAAACCAAATTTATCATTTTTTTAAACTGATATTGGCCGATCAGTCATTTTTTAATCTTGACAAACAGCTTTCTTTGCTTGGACAAACTGTAATCATATGATTATACAGTCTCTATAGTTTTGCATTCCCAGAAAAGACACAACAAGCATTACTTTAAGGAAAATTTCTGTTCAAATTATTCACATTTCAGTACCTCCTAAAAATATATCTATTATAGTGTCTACAGCTGACACCTTATTACTACTTGTTTTTCTACTTGTTTATTAGTGCATTTCATTTGAAAAAATGCACTATTGGTCTTGCCCTGACAATCGAAAATTTATGATGTGATATATTTTTTACACGTTTCCGAGCCCCTAGAACACGAATCTGATGTCCGTTCAAATTCATATATCTCTATATATATATTTATATATATATTTATATATGTACAGTTTCTTGTTAACACGATAACTCCCGAAGGGCTTGTCGGAGAGCGACCAAATTTTGCACAAAAATCATTAGTGTTAATATCTCGGTCAAGTTCGTTAACCAGCCAAATTGGTCCAAGGGTAGGGGGTGAAATTGGGGGATGAAAATTTTGAAAAATCACTACAAATCGACCAATAACGTGATCGTTTTGAAAATTGGTGGGTATAATACCCTTATTATTCCCTACAATTTGAGCCATCAACGAAAAAAATCCAATAAAAAATGGCAGAGAAAATGGCGAATAACACAATGCCAAAAATTGTGTTTTTCGAAAACGGCGCCTTTGAATTCATACCCTGAATAGCTCATTATAAGTCATATGATTTGAGCAATCATAGAATTGCATTTGAAATGCACTCTTTCCGACCGCCAGCTGCCGGAGCGAATTTTTCACCTTATTTCTACTTGTTGTTTGTTCACCTTATTACTACTTGTTTAATTATTACTATTTGTTTTTCGCAGGTCACGGTAGCGGCTGCGGCATCACAGACTCCGTCTCACAGTGGATGGATAAAATACAGAACTCGGCCGTAGAAGAAGAAGATAGCGACGAACAAATTGACGAACAAAATTCAAAAACAAATAGTAATAAAATTAATAGCGACACGAACACTAGTAATATTAGTAATAATAATTTAGGCGACGACGATGACAAAGTAATATTAGGTAGACAAAGAACAAAAACAAAGAGCAAGTTACCAAAGAAAGTGATGAATGGAGGTGTGAAGAAAGAGGAGAAGAAGAAGGAGGCGAAGAGAGAAGGAGGAGAATGGGGGAATGAGAGAGAGACGCCGTTTGATAAGTATAGTAGAGAGGCGAATACGCGGCCATACTATGAGGACGGGTATGCGAGGAGTAAGAGGGCGGCCAGACCAAAGGAGGACAATCGCAATACATGTTCGTTGTTCATACAGACTGATCCACTCATTTGGCGGCATATCAGCTCTCAGGTAATAGATTTTTTTCTGATTTGAACGATTTTTGTTGGTTTATGCTGAGGGTGTAGCCTTTCTTAGCATTGGTTTGACCTACTACCTATACAGAGACGATTTACACCCAGTATGGCCATTAGTGTGAAACAGTATTTTGAGATGAAAAGATTTCCCGCCAGTCACCATACGTTTGGCAAACTTTCAAGTATTCTGATGAGATTTAACAGTAAAATTTGGAATATCTACTCATTTGTGAAATATTTTCAAAAAGTAACGACATTGAAAAAAAATTCTTTGAAATAAAAGATTATAATATAATAATATATCTATTTCGCCAAAAATTACATACAGTAGTTAATTACAAAATATGAATGATACATACAAAATGCATAATAAATTTAAATTAAAATATATCTAAATGATTTGGCACAGCCAGCAAAGAAAACTTGTGCGCTAGCTGCAAGTTCATGAAGCGAACAGCACAAAGTAAAGCAATACCCAAAAATGAAAAAAAACAAGACTTAAAATAAATGAAGATAATTGCAATAATAATGCAATGATAAAATTTGAATATATCTATGATAAAATTTGAATTTGATTGTATCTTATTTCTAGTTCATTTTAAAAAGCACATTCACTTCAACATAACAGATTATTATTCTTGCGTCTTTTCAATAATAATCTTATGAGAGTTGGAAAACTACTCTCAGTATGGTGGACTTCTGAGCTGACCAATTAAAAGTGACACAGCCAATGTCCACACTATGATTAAACAGCCTCTATAGTTTGACTCAAATTTCTATTTGGCTTGAATCTCTATGTTGTCAATGTTAGAATTGTCATTTAGCTATACCTAGGTTATGTTTTTTCAATCGAAAGATACAACATCAACTGTTAGTAGATTATATCACAAGTGAAGACGAAGCCGCCTAACTTTTTGGCGACAGCTATTCATTATTCATCACGATGATTTCATTTATTGGCACTTTGAAATAGTGTCATTCTTTAAATTGCATTCATTTTATCTCTGATGATTATAATGAATATTTACTTGAGAATTTACGAAAAACCCATCCGTCCATACTAAATATGTACCATACTAGATATGGTGGCTTATTCTCGTTGGATTTCTGGAGACATTTTGCGACAGCATTTTAGTTTATATTTTCGGAATCTAGTCTCTATTACAACATCTGTCTCTTTATTATATTATTTATTGCTCTGTTCGGTTGTTGAAACGAGTTTGCTGCTTGAAATGACGCTTAATCGGTCTATGAACCATGGATGACATCATTCCTATTTCTGTGTTGAATTCTATTCCTTATCTATCTATTTCTCCATTTCTGTTTCAAAAAACTTATTCTTCCACTCTTTAATGAATAATTGAGTCATGTCTTACTTGATTGCACACAAAATGTATGCTCAAAAATATTTTTTGAATTGAAATTGTAGCCTATTTATGAGACAAAAAACGGTGACTAAGATAATTACTGTCTCATGAACTGTGTCTCATAATATTAGATTGCCTTTTTACTTTTAAATTTTCATCAAATTAAGAGAGCTTGGCTACATAGTCCCAGATACTTATAATCTAATATCAAACCAGTATATTTCTATATTTCTCAGTTTGTAATGATCAGTCTCCATAGTTCTACCTTTTAGAGCTATTATAGGTTTCATTGTCATTGCATTAATCATAGATTGTATTGTAGCTGTCGTGATAGACTGATTGATTGATTAATTGATTGTTTGGCAGATGGGTGACGACCCGGAAAAGACACGTGAGGAGATTCTGTCGTTGATCGCCCATCACGTGACCGCCGTCAACTATATCTATCGTGACACAAAGTTTGACGGACGAATTGAGCATCGCAACATCAAGTTTGAGGTAAGCAACTGTGAAACGTGAACTAATAATAATAATAAGCTTAAAAACTTAGTAGATACTAGTGACTTTCACTTTTACAACAGTACTCACGATTTTTATGCTTGTTGAACGCGTTTCGTGGCACTGAGCCACATCTTCAGCATACAAGTAGTAACTAGATACTCTAGTTAACAGTTCAAGTAGGGTGAAGACAAAAGAAGAAATTAATAATAATAATTTATGAAAATGTTTTTCCTCAGTTCTCATTCGCGTGACATCTTCATGATTGAAGTAATGTGACAATATTAGATGTACTTGTACATAATAATGAATAAATGATGATTGATTGATTGTTTGAAAGTGCAAACAAGGTTATTGAAATACTCATACCGTACGTAGGTAGTATTTTCCTGATAGGAATTAGGGGAAGGTAGAGTAATGATGATTATAGCTTACAAATTATTCAAACTAAAATCACTTGAACTCAATTCAAATGTTTTAATGCAGATAGAATTCCTCTAGTTGATCTCTAATTAATTTTTGAATGAATTAGTGAGCTCTGCAGTGATCTTGATTAATTTAATTATTGTATCCAATATGTAGGCTACAAGTCAAGTAAAGCATTAATAGTCTGTAAAACTTACCTGCACTGGCGGCTCGTGCCAAAGAAAGAGGTTAAGTGCTGTACAGTAAAAGATACGGGCACTTCACCTGTTTCGTGGGTACGAGCCGCCAGTGCTTACCTGTTAATACAGTTCGTTGATACTCTCGTCTCATCCGAAAAATGAGCGTTGAATTCTTATTTTTAAATGTCCTCATAAGAATAAGTGACAAGAATGTACTGTAAATTCATGTTAACATTTTGATAAATTTATTTTGATCTATTCAACTTTATGACTTGTTTGAAAAATTTACACATTGTACTTTTTCTATCAATAAGTGCTTCAAGTGTGGATTACAAATATTTGTTTCAAAATATTAAACTTTTTTTTGTAAGAATTTGTTCATGTATTATCATAAACTTCAAAACTGGTTTGAAGTTTATTGTCAGGAATAAAATTTCCAGTATGAATGATTGTTGAATTAGTTTCCGTTTCGAATCGACTATTGTTATTATTAAAATTCAGTTGGCTATCTTTATGAATTTCCACAAGCAGTTGTCAAATATTTCAAAATTTCCTCCAAATTTCAGGTGCAAAGAATCAAAATCGACGACGAGACCGCGTGCCAGGGAGGGGGCGGAGCGGGGGACTCACCCAGTCCGTTCTGTTTTGAAAATATCGATGTCAGCAATTTTCTGAATCTGCACTCGCTGGGCAACCATGAGGCGTTCTGTCTGGCCTATGTGTTCACCTATCGTGATTTCACCGGCGGCACATTGGGACTGGCTTGGGTGGCATCTGCTTCAGGTTAGTATTATTTATTTTTAAAATAAATCAGGTTAGTATACTCATTTATACATTTTTACTAAATTCTGAAATTGGAGGAAGAAACTAGGCATAGCCATACGTTTTGTAAATCGAAGTACAGTATTCCGAAATCAATCGAAGTATGAATCAGAATCAATGTTCATACAAGGTCATTTACGACAGTCTGACATTTTCAAAATGGCCTTATCATGAAACGTATATTCGTTTTATTAACGTTTACAAAAATATTATAAATACTCGTTGAATCATAGAATTTTCAGATATTAAGATCTTGAAAACCTCGGTCACAAATTACGTGTAAATTAGTGTGGCAATAGGCACTTTTATTGGTAACTGTAGAAGAATTTTTTTCTGTTTGAATCATATTTGATTTATGCGATTTATCCGATTTGAATCAGAGAAAAATTACAGTACGTGTTGTTCTGACTAAAATATAATAAAAATACCTACAGACACGGGAAAGTACGTGTTGATTGAAAGCAATCTTCTATTGATCATGGAACATAGGAACATAGGGATAATGTGGTGCCACATATTCTAGCCTACATATCGGTGTTTATGACTGACATAGCCACTAACTTATGAAATTGGATTATGTTTGACGAAAACCTATCTTCAGATCAAATTTGTAAATAAAAGTAAGTTATGTCTGAAACAATTCCTAGCATAGTCAAAATCTTTGTGCAAAATCTCAGTATAGTCGAAATCTTAGTGTAAAATTTCAAGTTTTTATTTTATCTGGGAGTTGTTTTTTTACTTTAACATACTCAAAACCAAGCAATTATTCTATTAATAGTATGATAGAGGTTATGTTCATTATAAAGCTTGAGTTTATATACATTTTAATGTTGTTTTGTGTGCGATAGGTGCATCCGGCGGTATCTGCGAGAAATTCAAGACGTACACGGAGACAATTGGCGGCCTGTATCAGAGCACCAAGCGCAGTCTGAACACGGGCATCATCACCTTTGTCAACTACAACAGTCGTGTGCCGCCCAAGGTGTCGCAGCTCACACTTGCGCACGAGATCGGGCACAATTTCGGGTCGCCGGTGAGTTGGAAGATAGATTCAAAATCCATTTTTTCACTTGTTGAGAAGCTGTGGAGGTGATATTGTGGTAGATATCCTTATTAAGAAAATCCTTTCTCGTAGAAGGAAATTCAAGATATTGTCAAACAACAGATCTTTCAAAAATCGAGCTATCTGTTAAGGTTGCGGTGCTTGACTTGAATATTTGTACTAACGTATAAATACTTCTGCTCTTTACTCTTAAATAGATAGATAGATAAAATGACTTTATTTTACACTTTGTAAAAATTTACAAGAGTTTGTGGGCGAAGTTGAGGCATGCAAGCCCCCTCTTCCACTTAACCCACAAAGTCTTAGTTTCAGTTTACAAGAAATTGATAATGGTGTAGCAACCGATGCTGGTATCTTGATTCCAAACAAATCTATGGTTTGAAATTATCTTGTATTTTCTATTTAATCCAATTTTCTGATTCGTTACACAGTCTGTACCATCAAAAATATAACAGTAACTTAAATACAGGAATCATGATAACAGTGGATGAGAGCATGGAGATCATTAGGCTTTCGTCTGATTTATTGAAAAAATAACGACTTACAAGAATAAAAAGAGGAATAAAAGAGTTTGGCTAATCGAATATCGTTGTTTTAGAGTTTTGGTTCTAGTATAGCCATTGCATTGTAAGCTACTAACCACTAATGTAGAGCATCTATTGTCTTTTTTTATTTCGAAAACATCATTCAGGCATTGCTAAATTTATCTCTAATTGATCTCAATCTAAATTGATCTCTGATTGAGATCTCTAATTTACATCATCAGCTGTAGGAGCGCACTAGAAACAGATGAAACCGCATAAATTTCTAGCATCAGCTATAGTAGAGAGTGTTATATTTATTTATTTATTTATTATTTATTTATCTATCTATTTATTTATTTATTTATTTATTTATTTATCTATTTATTTATTTATTAACGAGATTGAAATACAACAGGACAGAAACACAGACAAAGTCCAAAACGTCTCTTTTTCCCAATTTTGGTTGAAATATTCAAAATAGAGGTTATGTCCATACCTACTTAAAACTTAAATTATACACAAATTTGAACTTCTAAAGGTGAAAAAACTATGATACCGTAATTTATAATTTGGAAGGTTGTTACATGAATAAAAAGAACCAAAACACGAATAATATTACTTAATAATATTAGGCGTAGAGTGGAGATTTCATCAAGTTAAATGACAAGTAATGACATTCTGAACCCTTTATGTTGTTTTTGTTTATTTTAACATTAAAAATTTACAAGAATAGAGATCATGCCATGATTAGGCCATAGGGAATAAATATAGCAAAGATATCATCACAGCACTCCACAGAAAATTTACCCTTATTGCCTTATATGACTTGAACTTTATAATGATTTGCCTGTTCCTATTAAATCGTTATGTAAGTAATTTTCAAGGTAATTTTATTTGAGCAGCACCATTAAAAATAACTATTCCTCTATCAATTATCAAGATAGAAAGTTGTTTATGATTTAGATTCACAATCCACAACAACAAAAAATATTATTTATTTATTTATTGTTGCCTGTATCACTGACTCGATTGAGAAGGAAAATGTTTTTGTTATTTAATTCCTCTTTAGAGTAGAATATTGTAGCAATATGTTTTAATGTTTGGTCGTTTTTGCAGCACGACTATCCGTTGGCTTGTCGGCCGGGAGGGACGCCGGGCAACTATATAATGTTCGCGTCGGCCACTAGCGGAGATCGGCCCAACAACAGCAAGTTCTCCAGCTGTAGCATTGGCAACATCAGCAACGTGCTCGACGCCATTGAGGACAACAAGAAGAGGAACTGCTTCAAATGTAAGTCAATCACAAGGAGTTTTCGATTAGTTTTTATTCAATTTATTTATTACAACACACAGAGGACAAACATGGATACAATTAAAAATTTCAAAAACAATGTACAATAAACAATGTCACATTAAACAGAAAACACAGGCTTCATGGTTGGGTGTGCTGGAAATAAAAAAGGAGGAAAAATATCTCAATAACTATGCTTTCCCAAGTGATAGTGAACGTAGGGTGAAAGAGAAGAAAGAATTGGAAGGGGTGAAACAAGAGAAGAATTGTATAGAAGAAAGAATACAGAAGAAAAGGCAAGCAAAAGGAATTATTCCTTTTTCCCGAGGGTGATGCCCAGATGAGCTCTTGGATTTCATTTCTTATATATGTTATTCAATTTAGAAAAAAAAACAGTTTCACTTTGATAACTCGTCCACACTAGATAGTTTATGATCAATTTGGCTTGACTGTCAAGGTATATTCAAGTTGTTCAAAGAAGACATTCTGGCAAGATGGTAAATTGACTTCTACAAGGTCAATATTTGTTTGGTCTCAGCAAAGGTTCTGATCTACAATTTGAGACTTAATTTTTAACAAGTATTGACCGAGATGGAGTCATTCTCCTATCCTGCCAGAATTTCTTCTTTGCTTAGTTGGACTATACTAAAGGGTTACTTTCCGAAACTACGCCGGCGCCCAGCTTACAATGAAAACTACGTGTTCTTATGAACCGTAATAGTGCAGTGACTTGATAAAAGACAGTGTGGCCATTGAGTGTCACACTTTTGATTGGCTAGCTTGATCACGTGGTACAAATCTCCATTAGAAAATTCAAACTGATGGAAAAATCATGGCGGCGGCGGGGAAAAAGTGGTCCCATTATAAACAGATTCATACAGATGAAAATATCATGGCGGCAATGACCACACTGTCTTCATCCAGTCACTGTAGTAATAGCGGTTTGTGATGCTATCTAGTGGCACGCTACCGAACCAGCCAGTTCCCGTATAAAAGTATAGTTACTAGATTATTTGTATAGTGGTGCCGCGAATAGAAGAGCCTTTGGCAAGATGGCGGAGGGAAGTGAGAGTGTAACTACGCATGCGCAGAACTATAATTTCTGAGGAATAATCACTTCAGCCAACCTAACGCTTTTACACTAAATTATAGTTCCAAGAGGCTGAATCAACAAAGCACACATTGCAACTGCCAATATGATTTTGTAGTCTTCGCCATGACCTACCGTACATAATCTACAGAACAGGGCCGTGTCTCATAAATCAGCTGACTACAAAAACATTCCCTGGAGACATTTTTTATACTTATTTACTGAGCGCTACGGTAACCTCAAATAGGTGATTGTTAGCAGTTTGTTGGAATATTGAATGGTTTTAAAACAAGCATAATATGAATAAATGTATGAATGAATATTAGTACCTAGCCTATTATGGTCTACTGCAAATGGTAATTATATTTTTATTCAATTTCAATCCTTTCCCAGTTTGTTTTCATAACAATCTGTTATGAATGAGCGGCACAAAAACTAAACATGAATGTTTACAAATCAGAGTATAATTTTCACCACCAGAGAGCACAGACCCCGCACAGAAGTACCATACTGTAATAATATTATAAAAAATATTGTGTTGCAGTGAAATCATAATCATATTGATTCCACAAATAGAAATATATTTAATTCAAGAATATATTATATATTTTATTAAATATATTTAATAATATTTTAATTGTGACAGATGGTGAGAGTAGAACAATTTTCATTTGGACTGCTGGCAGCAGTGAATGGCATCCATGTTGCCAAAGGCTCTTCTGTTCGCGGCTCCACTATACGTTGTTTGCCTGTTTGCGGCTTAGTTTTGGATAGCACACCTTAGGGTTTCAACGATTCGATAATAGTTCCATTCATTTTTCATTTAAACTGCTATTGACATTACGACCTAACCTAATGTTATTTGTTTTTCGTGTTGCAGCTTCTGAAGGCGCGTTCTGCGGCAATAAGATAGTTGAGGCGGGAGAGGAGTGTGACTGCGGCTATGACGATGATGAGTGCCTGGATGAGTGCTGCTACCCGCGTGTCATCAGCGAACAGGAACACATGAAGAATCAGTCGGCCAGAGGGTCAGTCTCACTAGATTACGCTATTAAATGGAAAGACAGTGATTATTATTATTTATCATTAAAATGGCGACTTGATAACAAGTATTTGAAGCCAATGTCAAGATGAGTAGGTGAATGATGTATACATGCTGAATTGGTGAATAGATTACAATACAATTTTCTCAATTAAAAAAAAAAACACTCTTTTCACACTTTGAGCAATTTTGATTTTGATCAAAATTCTCATCTGAATAGACTAGATGAATGAATATTTCGAAATATTATATTTTTGGCATCCCGTCTACTGTTTCCTACAGTGACTATATAAGATACTTATATAGTCAATGGCGATAGTCAATATATATAAGTATCTTATATAGTCACTGTACCCTTTTCAACTGAAGGTCCCTTTGATGTATGAAGCATTGACAGGCTCTGACAGCATTCCTGAATACTTAGTTCTGGAATTTCTTGATATTTTAAAGACTTCAAAACTGTTCCTTGAGAAATCCTTCTGTACGCTCCTTGGTAAAAAAATGGAATAAATGATTATGATTTTGTTTAAGAAGGTGAAACTTCCCAAAGAGTGTTGCTAGGCCGAAAATTGAAACTTAATTTTACATTTTTATTGAATATTCAGGGATATTTTCAATGCTTAAATGTTTAGTCGGTTTGTATAAATTTACCTTGGTGGTTTTAAGTTAATATTTTTCATTAAGGTTATTTTTTGAGTGAAAATTATGTAGGCTATATGAATTTTAATTTGGAACATACATTTTTGGGTATTTTAACCTAAATTGGAGTTGAAAAAGTTTTGGGCGAAAGCCTTTCTTCATTCCTTGATATTGTAATTTGTGATAGAATTTAATGAGAATAAAAATGATCACCCTATGATTTATTTATTTATTTATTTAAGCAATCGTTTGTACAGCAATGGGGTACAGCGACCCCATTTACATAAAACACGTCATAATTAAATGAAACATTTTTGCGTGCAGCTGCCACAGACGCGCGCACACCCAGTGCAGCCCCAGCCAGGGTCCATGCTGTGCCAACAACTGTCACTTTATACCCGCCTATCAGAAGATGAGCTGCAAGTCGGAGTCGGAGTGCAGCTGGAGCAGCGCCTGCGACGGACGCAGCTCCGAGTGTCCACTCCCCGCGCCCAAGGAGAACAAGACCAGGTGCAATGAGGGCACACAGGTTGGTTGAAGGAAATAATCATTTAGAACGAGTAGTATATAGAGTACAAATATTATATTAAAGACACAGTGTCAGGTGTGATGATGTGATATAGTCCGACCAAGCAAAGAAGAGCCTCTGGCAAGATGGGAAAATGACTCCATATTGGTCAATATATGCTCAAGAATTATAAATGTGGTTTCAATAGTAGATCAAATTGTTTCCTACAATTTGAGATCAAATTGATAATTTTTGAAGCAATATTGACCAAGCTGGAGTCATTTTCCCATCATGCCAGAGGCTCTTCTTTGCTTGGCCATACTATACTTATACATAATGAAAAAACACAACAGTCACTATACACTATAGATAGTGATATACAGTATTGGCAATTTTGTGTTCTTTCATTGTCAATATAAGAGTATGCCTACATTTAGAATAGAAAAATATGTAGAGCCTACTGTGATTGATTCAAACTACAAGTTCTTCATAACATTATCGTGCAATTGATAATAAAGTGACAAAATTTTCCATTATTCTTATTATTTAGCGTAAGCTTTTGATAGTGGGGAGACCCAAAGGGTTGTTCCACTTCGCAATATTATAACCTCATTTTTCACTAATAGCCCAGGCAAATTAGACTTCTAGCATCTAAAAAATGATGGATTGCTGGAAATGATCTTAAACCACTGTGGACATCCCAAATAAGTTTAAAATGAGTTTTCGACGCTTTCTGATTGGCGGGTAATACAGGGTGCCCAAAAAGCCACGGAAAATTTGTTCATTTTCTAGTTTTTTGCAACTCACGTCAAAACCAAGCGTCGGACAGAAAAATTTGTAATTACAATGTTTTAGTAAATAAAATTCTTGGGCGATTGATATCAAATCCAATCCTCTGTGATAAGCGACAACCGAGTTATGAATTTTTTAAAATGCTGTATTTTTCGAGAAAAATTGAAATTTGACAATTTTCAATTTTTGATTGCTTATATCTTCTGTACGTTTCACTAGAAATGTAAAATTCAAATCTCTCTGGGGATAACTTTATTCTGTACAATTCAAGACCAAATAGAACTTTCTATCTTGTATATTTTTTGTGCTAGAGCTCTCAACATATTTCCTTGTACAACAAAAAATACAATATTTTCAACAATAATGACCAAAATAAATCTCTTTATCCTTGTATTGGAGTTTTCTACCAGAATATTTTTTGTTAGATCATATCTCAATATAATACCCACCATACCGTCCTCAATTCAGGCTATTTCCAGTTAGAAGGACTCTTTAAGGATAATAAATTAAGGACACCCGTAACATTCGTAAAATTCAATGGATCTCAACAAACTATAGTTCATTGTTTTCAGCTTATCAAGGCGGTTCAAATGCATATATCATTTGTTAAATTTGATCAAAATTGAAGAATTTTACAACCTTGAGTACTTTGAGTTCATTCACATATACCGGAAAAAAGGCTACTATTTGTGTTAAAATGTGTCTATCTTGGAAGCCATTGATAGTAAAAATTTGTATTTGGGCTTAAATTGTAGAGCATAAGCTCCTCTATCATTTGATTTGTGGAAATCATGAATTCACGCTGATAAGGTTAAATTTATTTACAATTGAAAAACATAAAAAATCACTTTTTTAATTTTCCCTACTATCACTATATTCGAAATTTGATTCTAAAGTGGGACTTTTTTGAGCTATTAATGCATTTTTGTTCTCAAATTGTGCAGAATTAAATTATCTATTATTCAATATGAAAAAATGCATTGATGACTTTAATAAACTATCAATGGCTTCCAAGATAGACACATTTTAACACAAATAGTAGCCTTTTTTCCGGTATATGTGAATGAACTCAAAGTACTCAAGGTCGTAAAATTCTTCAATTTTGATCAAATTTAACAAATGATATATGCATTTGAACCGCCTTGATAAGCTGAAAACAATGAACTATAGTTTGTTGAGATCCATAGAGATCCAGTTTTTTACTGTCACCGTCTGAATTGACAGTGGATGTTGACCCTTCAGCCTGTTTTACTTCCTTACGTTAGTTTTTTTGTGTCAATTACTGTAAATAAATGAATACATGAATGAATGAACGAATGAATGAATGAATAAATAGATAATGTAAAACAATTTCAATTTGTGTTTAATGCATTCTATTTCGTTTTTCAGCTGTGTATCAACGGCGAGTGCACCGGTTCCATTTGCCTGGAGTGGGGTCTGCAGGAGTGCTTTCTCACGTCGCACATCATTCCTAACATTGACAAACGGAAGCTGTGCGAGCTGGCCTGTCAGAATGGCACCGACCCGGACACGTGTCGTAGCACCAGTGAGTTTGCCGAGGCGGTCGGTCTGCCCGTGGGCGGAATCTCGCTAAGGCCCGGGTCACCGTGTGATAACTTTCAGGTTGGTTGAGAGATTTAACCCTTTCTCTCTGTGAAACTCTCCGATATGGTGTCTATATAGTCTGTCCAAGCAAAGAAGACCCTCTGGCAAGATGGAAAAATGACTCAAGCTCGGTCAATATTTGTTCAAAAATTATCAATTTGATCTCAAATTTTAGGAAACAGTTTGATCTACTATTAAGATCACATTTATCATTATTGAACAAACATTATTGAGCACTGCCGGTGGGTGGAGGGTGGATAGCATGGAGGGTAAATAGATTATCTATAGAACATATAACATCCATGGTAATAAATATTATGAATGATATGATCTCATACTGTTTTTTTAAAGTTATGTTGTCCATATTTGAGAATTAAAGATGGCGGCATCATTAAACACCATCTAGACCATCTTGATCAACTCTCTATGCTATCCGTCCACCGGCAGTGCGGCCTCAGTGCTACTTTAAAGTGATTTTTCAACTATTTTTCTAATTTGATGAATCGCCACATTCATCCATTCTGCTTTGTAACAATTTATCCCAAGTGTTTTGTTTGAGATTCAATATTATACCTCATAAATTCATTCACAAAACTTCTTTATCGCCTATTTTCAGGGCTACTGTGACGTGTTCTTCAAATGTCGCGCCGTGGACGCGGAAGGCCCGCTGGCTCGTCTTAAGAACACTCTGTTCAACAGAGAGACCCTGCTGACCGTGACCCAATGGGTGACGGAGTACTGGTGGGCATGCCTGCTCATGGGCATCGCCTTCATCATAGTGATGGGCATTTTCATCAAGTGCTGTGCGGTGCATACACCGTCGTCGAACCCCAAGAAGCCACCGGCAAGGAGGTGGGTTTTAGTTGGATGGATTGTTGAATTTTTCCAATTATTGGTTATTTTTTCTTATTAAATGAATCGATCGATGAACGACATGCAGTTTAATGTTTTACAGAAAGAATAGGTTTGAATTAACTTACTGGAATTCCGTACTGCTCGACAACACTGTTGATTTGAATTTAACTGTAAGTTGATTTGTAACTCAATTTGCGATTATTGTAAGTTGAAAAAAATTTAATTTTATTTCCAATAAAACAAAGTAGTCATGAGCAAAGTCAAAAAGTTCACATTTCGCAGACAGAAGTGGACAAAATCACTTACAAAATAGTACCTAACAGTCCAACTAGATTTAACAAAATAAAATAGTAAAATCATCTAAAGGCTAGAGTTCTTGATCTATACTAACCATATATAGTCGAAAAGTAGCTCAATTAAGACTCAATTGTATTTGATGTGATATTGTGGTATTCTTCCAAAATGAGAAATAATAATACACAGATGTTGTCAATACCACTATAGTTTTTATTATATTGTTTACAACAGTACCATGGTTTCAGGGCTATACCTGCCCCCATCCTCAGCTAGATTGGTGCTTGGGTAGGCTACAAGGAACTCTAACAGCGAGTTCTAATTTAATTATTAAAATGAGACAATTTTAATGAGGATGGGGCAGGTATAGCCCTGAAACCATGGTACTATTGTTAACAACATAATAAAAATTAGGGGGTATTGAAAATATCTGTGTCTTATTATTTCTCATAATTAAAACTCATTGAAATATTTAAGTATTCAATAACTATCATAACATTCATTCAAACTGTAATACGGCCTTAGACTCAGCCACTCATATAAATATTTCTTAAATTAAGCTGTACTTTGGCAATTTCTTCTATTATAATTTTATTCTTATGTATACAGTACAAACCTTCAATTCTTGCCTGTATTAATTTATCAATGTCTCTCATATGTATCTGATTAGAAGTTGTTATAGTATTTTATCGTTTCTATTAATTAAAATGTGGGAGAGACATTTTGGACTTTAATGTCTGTGTTTTTAGCCTTCATTGTGATTTATCAAATAAATAAATAAATAACGTATAATAAATGAAAGCAGGCTGTTTTGTTTAGTTGTATGTCTCGAATTCTTAATAGATGTTTTTTTCGTTGGTACATTTGGGCTTTATCTGTAGCACTCATGTATTTTGCTCATGTTATGCGCGAATAAAATGCATTCTTCTACACTATGTCTTAAGAAAATGGGTGATTTGAAATATTCAAACCCTGTGAAGGACAGGTTTTCATCTATCGTTAAGATTTACCATAGTTGGTTCAAATTCATCTATTTATTTGTGTTGTAAAATATATACAATGAAAAATTATATTAATCTCAATTTCAATTGTGTTTTTTTTTCAAGGTTTTCGGAGACCCTGCGTCACCCGATGCACACACTGCGTCGTATGCGTTCGAGTGGTGGTGGAGGGGGGAGTGGGGGCAGGATGCCGGCAGGAATGGCGCGAGGACCGGGACCCAGTCGGCCGGGACCCGCCCACGGCTACGGCGAGGGCAGGGGACAGTACTATGTGCCCAAAGGTCAGTCAAATACCGTCTTCATTCGAAAAATGTTTTGTTTCTGTATTTGGACAGTAGTGTCACAGAGGGCGTAAATCCAGAGAGGATTTACATTCTCTGTGGAGTAGTGTTTATAAGTATTTCTTTAATTATGCAAAACAACAGCAATTTATGAACATCTATCACATTTCATTATATCTCATACATTTATAAAGTTTGGTTACCCAAAGGCTGACTGCTAGCCAGTGAGTTGGTGATTTCCAAATTATCAAAGTTCATCAATATTTTTCAAGTTTTCAAAGAAAAAGGCTATTGAACAATTCATTCTCCAACAATATCATTATTTTTTTTAATTTCAATTATAGTCCATTCACGATGGCTTGAGACGAGATAAACAAAAGCTATGCATATTTGTGTGTGCGACTGGAGTCGCTTCTTTTTAGCCACGACATAAACAAGTCACAGCAATGTCGAAATCCCGAATTTTCTTGTAGGCATTTCAGCATAAATACCTAAAAGTAATTTTTTTATAGATACACATTGGGAAATTGCTTGCTTAGGTTGTCTCTCGACTGCATGAACCTAAAATGAACAAACAATTATAATAGAATAGAATGACTTCTTTATTTTAATGACGTGGCGAAGTTTGGACAGCAATGTCCACTCTACCACTTAACCACTAAAAGTTTAATAAAAGTTTTTGTGTCAATGCTTTCGTTACAGTCCCTACAACAAAATTCGGGATTTCGGCATTGCTGGGACTTGTTTATGTCGTGGCTAGAACGAAGCCACTCCAGTCGCGCACACACACACACACACACACACACGCAGAGCTTTTGTTCATCTCGTCGTAAGCCATCGTGAATGAACTATAAGCTATATTCAAATAATTTCATTAAATTTTTATGTAAAATAAATATTTTTTAATATTAAATTTGAATTTTTCAAAATTAGAATTTGTATTCACTGGTTTCTATGAAATTGTGCACACAAACACAAAAAATTTAAACTTATCATTCAAGAAAAAACAATGGTATCTTATATCGTAAATTATTGAGTAGATGCCACTAATGTTAATCTTGATGAAATTTGTTGATTACAGCGACAGCGCCTCCTGCTAATAGGCCAGATCTGTACGCGGGAGCCTACACTGACAGAAATGCATTCCACATGAGACAACACAAAGTCTGACATGGTAAGTGAACAAACATTTTCCCCAGTTGAGCCGTGTGTCCACGGTTTAGTTCATTCTAAAGCCGCGTATCGACAGTCCGAAGCATGTGCCACGCATGCCTCAGGACACACCGGGTTTACTCGCAGCGAGACAAACGCGGCACACAATTCGCGGCGAGCAGTGTCGGTTAAAGGGCCGTGCTCAAAGGTACCTCGCTCCGAGGCGTGCGTCAAGTGGATACCTGTCCTGTTTGCCTCGCCACGCACAACGCACAATTCTACAAACTAACCTTAAAATTGCACCCCATTCCTATGCAATTTCGTGATTCAGAATTCTATTTGGGTGCAGAAAGTTTTAATAGGCAATAATAAACATTGCCTTAATTTTTTATTTACTAATTAAGCACAAACTAACCTCCAAAGTCCAAATTATCAATTGTCAGAGCTTAGTTGCTTTGTCTCCAGCTTGATGGCGCTAGTCAATTTGTTCGCGTGCTCGCAGCGAGCATGCGTGGATACAAAAAAATGCAGATTACGCATGCCTCAACCCGAGGCATGTGTCCTGGGGAATACGCAGCAAATGCCTCGCACTGTCGATACGCGGCTTAAGAGGATGAATAAAATTTTTATCATAAAATTTACGGTTCATAATTTCAAGTCCTTAAAATGTGATACGTGATATGATAAAAACTAATAGAGATAGTACCAAACATTTTTTGACATTACAAGCTATTAAAGCTTTCTACCATATTTTCGAAGTGTATAAAATAATTATAATTATAATGGTGATTATCGATATCGATATTGAATGGCAACATTCGATATATCGAATGCTTGCTGAGTTCGATTAATCGATTTTCAAAGTCGATAAAAGTTACCCCAGATACCGTACCATAGCCATTATAATTTCTATAATATTGATATGGAAGCATCAGTATAGTGGATACACTTTTATCTTTGAAAAAAAAATCCACAATGAGGTAAGATATTGTCAATCAAGAGACCTTAGCAAAGAAGAAGGAATTTTTAAGCTTACACAAGATTATTTCAGCTATTGAGCGTGGAATTTTTCAACTGAAAATCAACTTTTTCCATGAAAAGTAGAATATTTATTTCAACTTAATGTGTCTTTGTGGAGAATATGAATGAAAAAACAAGATATAAATAATTTTTATATTTCCGTTCACAAACTCTGAATTTATGATCTCGAAACGTTTCTTGAAAGAATGTTTTGAATGTAGATTGTAACGTTTCTTGAAAGAATGTTTTGAATGTAGATTGAATAATGTTTTTCTTTCCTTCTTTTCTATGTTTCATTTTAACTGATTATTAAAATGAATTTTGCAGGTGATCTTTAGCGTATCGCGATCTATGAATAATCGAGCTGCCAACTCGTGATTTCTGCAGTGCTTTCTCTGACAAAATTTGACAAAAAATTTTTTTCTCGGAACTGGTGACAATTTTTCGATCGGACACTCTTATCTGAATTTTCTCATGTGTCGCCAAAATTGACATTTCGTTACATGACTGTGAAACAAAAATTGAACAAAATTTCGACAAATTGAAATGAAGAAAATTCAACGACTGTAACTGTCGAACAAAATTAGACTATTGAATTTTGAAGCATGGACCTGCCAATATTAGGTTATTTTCTATGATGATTTATTTTGTAAGTGATGTATTTATTCTCGTTTTAGCTATTAGTTACTATTATAATTAGATATACTACTCCAAGAACCTTTACTATGATCATCAGTGTATTTCTGGGTGGTTTGGGTTTTATAATAATATTTTTTCGGTACAAAGTTATCTTTGGTTTCTGTTATTTACTTTTATATCATTGAATTTTTCCTATATGTTTCACAACTCTTTAGAATTATTTCCTCATTATTATCCATGATAATCTAAAAGGATGAAAAAAGTTTTTTGCTGTTTCATTGATTATTAGACAGTTGATTGTTGATTTGTCATTATTTTTTTTATTCAATTCAATTCCATCTAGGACTAGGGTGGTGGGTGGTGGGATTTATTTTTACAAATATTTTCTTGCCTAATGTAGTACAAGTTACTATTCCTAACAGCAATAAATTCTATTTATCTATTTGACTTTTTCGTGTATTGATAACCAATTATGATTAATAATTAATGAGTGTGTTCCATAATTCCAATTAAATATGGATATTTTCATCAATATGATGCATCATAGAGCAGTACATCACGTATGATAATGATATTTTTCAAGCTTCTGTGATATTTTTCAATTATTTCTTCTGACATCAATTTTTTCAGTTTAATTTTTGACTTTTATTCTTGTAGTTAGACCAATTTTAACTTCATTTTATCATTTCAATTTCCATCATAATCCAGTCATAAGAATGTATTTTCTAGTCATCTCTTTTATTTCACTCGTGTATCAATTTCTCATTAAGAAAGTAATTTTCCTAATCCATAAGGTATTTTTCTAATTTTATGGGATCATTCAATATAACTTACTAGTTTTTATTTTATCATGAATTGAGGAGCATTTATTTTTCAATAATATAATTTTCTATTTGTAATTGAGTTCACTCATACACTAAGTCTTGACTGTTGAAACTTCAATTACCTATGTCATTTTTGAAATTTTGCTAGACGAACAAATAATACTCACAAAATATTCTGTAATAATTATTATTCTCCTTATATTAATTTTTTCAAGGCTGCTGGTTGATTTCTTTCCAGTTTATAATTTCAATGAATTGGAAAAATTGATTGTTTCAAGAACTATCACAATTCATTCACGTTTTTATTTGCACATAATATTTTAATCAATGTCATATAATTTTAATGTTTATAATTTATATGTTTTCTTGTTGATTAGTGAAGGTTCTTGGATTATTATTCAGGTTTTTTAGCCAGTGTTGCTTGTATTGGTCCTTTTTATATTTCGATTATATTATGTGTGATATATTAGGAGAAAACACTGATATCCAAGTAATACTAGAATTTATTCAATTTTTATATTGTAATCATGAACAATATTTCTATATATTTTTGAGCCTTCTCGGATAGAGGGTCTCTATTTTTTGAAGAGCTTTTAAAGTTTCTATAATTTTCCTTTTTATTGTTTTTTATAATTTTCCCTTTTTTAAAAATCATATGGCAAACAGGCTTTGGGATTCCATTGTTCATTTCAATAGATTCTATTTTTCAAACCAATTGGAGTTGATGATTTCCGATTTGGCTGACAATTCAGTTTGATGATACTTTGATGATTTTCGTTGACCTATTTAGAAACGATTAAAGCTTGAAGGAACTTTAAAATGAACAATTGAAGAAACTATTCAGGGAACTTTAAAGCCATGACCTATTGTACACAATGTAATGAATCAAGTTATCGTTAATTTTTCACCTAAAAATTGTGTTCCTCCCCGTGAAATAGATTTGATGGGGTTCATGACATTTTTTAAAAGCTTGATTTTCAATTTCTACTCATTTCTGTTTTCTTCTCATGTAGCAATTATGTAATAGGCCTTATTTCATCTATTGATATTACTTACCTTTTGTTTATTATTGAAAAAGTTATATGAAAGTAATTATATGGTAATATTTTTTCCGATTACAATTAATTTATGATTAAAAAAAAATTATGATTAAAAATAATTTATGATTTAGAAAAAATATTTCTGTTTGTGATTGATTTTTCAATCATGTTTGAAGTTTTCTTGCTTGCCAAAAATTCAAGCAAGTATAGTCTGTCCAAGCGAAAAGAGAATCTGGCAAGATGGAAAAATGACTCCAGCTTGGTCAATATTTGTTCAAGAATTATAAATGTGGTCTTAATTGTAGATCAAATTGTTTTCTACAATTTGAGATTGAATCGATAATTTTTGAACCAATATTGAGCGAACTTGAGCCATTCTCCCATCTTGCCAGAGGGTCTTCTTTGCTTGGACAGACTATTACTTAGCCATGATCTCAATTTATTTTCCAATTTTTGTTCCTTCATTCTACAATATACACAAAAAATATAAATATTCGTGTAACCTGGCTGGCTCAGGTCTGGTGTCAGAGTTTTCAGGTCGCTCCTGATCAATTTCAGGGCCTCTGACATGACTTAACGACTGTTTTTAGGCAGCCGGGACCGACAATATACAGAATTTTTGCTCACTTATAGTGCATTTCATGCTTAATTTTTCAAATTTCTAACATTGAGATACTTCTCAATTTCTCCACATTAACATAATTACCTCATTTCAGCAATAATATTATCGTTAATTTTAGATTGCTTTAAATTCCTTAACAGGTTCGTTGTAAATAATTATTATTCTGTAAATTATGTTGTAAGTAGGCCTATATGTTTAATTGAGCAACACTGTGCTAACCATTCCTGAATCATTAGTCAATAAACAGTCTAACATTACTGTTATTCGGATTTATATATTAGATTATTATAAAATTTGACAAGTTCTTTTAATCCAATTTTTTCTTTTATTTACCAAAGATATTCTTGATTGTGTCTTTGTTTTGTACTACTATTATTGATTATAAGATATTTGTGTTTGATCTAGGAATTGTGTTTTTTATTATATACTTTTAAGTTTAAGTTTATAGTATTCTGCTTTACCATCTAATTGTTCAGTACATGAAAGATATGTGAGTCTGTATTGTATGATTCACATGACATATAAGTATATAAGTGGAAGATAAGCTGCTTTTGAAATTCTACTACTGAAAACCCGTACTATAGTCTGGCCAAGCAAAGAAGACATTCTGGAAAGATGGGAAAATGGCTCCAACTCGGTCGATATTGGTTTGAAAACTAAAAATTTCTATTCAAATTGAAGAGAACATTCTGCACTACAATTTAAGATCAATTTTTTAATTTTAAACCAATATTGACCGAGCTGGAATCATTTACCCATCTTGCCGAACGTCTTCTTTGCTTGGACAGTTTATATGAGATAATTATTTTGAGCATAAATCACATTGCTTTCCTGGCGTTATGAACATAATTTTCGACCAATATTTTAAGTTCGGAAATAATATCATAATTTTATTCATGTCTAGTTATAGTCTGTACAAGCAAAGAAGACCCTCTGGCAAGATGGGAAAATGACTCCGGCTCGGTCAATATTTGTTCAAGAATTATAAATGTGGTCTTGATAGTAGATCAAATTGGTTCCTACAATTTGAGATCGAATTTATAATTTTTGAACCAATATTGACCGAGCTTGAGTCATTCTCCCATCTTGCCAAAGGGTCTTCTTTGCTTGGTCAGGCTATACATTTCAATGAAAATGTCATAATCGAGCTTTCATTGCATGATAATCTAAAATGTAATTACGTATTTCTACACAGTTTTTATGCTCATAACATTATTTGATGATTTGTCATTCTTTTTCATCTTAAAGTTTTATTTTACATTTATGGAGAACCAATTCATTGTATTGTAGAAGTACATTGTAGTGTATCAAATTATTTCATATTGAATCCATTATTATTATTATAATATGTCATTGTATGTAAATCATTTACTCTGTGAAAAAATTACGACCGGATAAGCACTTGATTCAATGGAAAATATCAAGAAATTTGAGTAGAAAATGAAATTGCCCCATTTTTGGAATAAAATTGTTTGAGATAGATTGAAAAATTGAATATGACACATATAAAGGGAACAAATTATACAGTGATAGATGAGAGAAATTTTTTGTACAGATAGGTTGTTTGATAGAAGCAATGCAAGGTCTAGTTTCAAGTTCTTTTTCTGTTTAAACCAGAAATTAAATTCAAAATGAGGAACGATGCTGGATCAAATCGAGGAACAATGATAGTAGGATTGAAAATTGTATGCAAAAATTACGTTTCAAATAATTTTGAAACAAAAATTGAAATAGAATGATTAACTGGCATTTTAATCTTGCATCCTTATATTTGTAGTTGTTCATATTAAATGAAACGACAACATCACTATAGTCTGTCCAATCGAAGAAGACATTTTGGCAAGATGGGAAAATGACTCCAGCTCGGTCAACTTTGCTTCAAAAATTATCAGTTTGGTATCAAATTTTAGATCAGAATATTTTGTACAATTTGAAACCAAATGTATAGTTCTTGAACCAATAATGACGGAGCTGGAGTCATTTTCCCATATTGTCAGAATTTCTGCTCTGCTTGGACAGATCACGATATCACCTCCACAACTTCTCACAAAAATGTTTTGTATAATTATGTTTTCATCTTGAATGTTCTTCCCATTTCTCAATCACCTCTCCTGAATTTTGAGATTCATTGAACATTCTAATCATCACCAATACCTAAATTCGCATAAATCGGCTATTGAAGTTATGAAAGTTTTGCAATTCCCATGTTGAAATCTTTAAGCTTGAAGTACGCAATAATCATTCTTCGTTGGTTCGGAATCCACCTTTTATTGAAGATTTATTAACAAATAACTAGGTAATGTCCAAGCAAAGAAGACATTCTGGCAGGATGAGGAAATGACTCCAGCTTGGTTGATATTGGGTTAAAGTTATAAAATTAGTCTTATATTGTAGGAAACATTCAGATCTACGATTTGAAGCAAAATTTATAATTTTTGAAATAATATTGACCGGGCTGGAGTCATTTCAGTCCCCAACTTATCAGAATGTCTTCTCCGCTTGGAAAGGCTATATCAACCTTTTCGCTCACGCACAAGTCTAAATCTTATGTGGGCATCATTACGAGAATTAGCCTACTGATAGTTTTTGTGAAATTTAATAGAAAATTAGACTTTTCCTAATCATTGTTTCTCTGATTATAGGTCTAGTATTGTTTCTCTCACATATAGAGTTCTCAACAAAAAATTGGCGGCTTGCAAAAATTTTTTTTTTCTTCAATTAAAATCAGATGCTACCCTGGAACAGTAGATTGATAGTGTTGGAAAAAACTTAAGAACAAGAATGTGTTACTCTGGTCAGCTGACTCACCCGCTAATTTTTTCGATGGGAACTCTACCTCACAACACGCATTGAAAATGTTATAATGCCTGAATAAATATTACTCTCCCCCCTTCCAACCCGAATAAATAAGTAAAGTTTATGCTTGGTATTTGTGAATGATTCCTAATAATATAAATAAATAATAATGGTGATATTATATTGTCGTGGCATAGACTAACAAAGTTTTGCGTGTCTGTGTATAATAATAGCGTGCTGTATACCTCTGTTCATTAAACCATATCACAAAACTGTAATAGAGTTATTCAATACTGTTATTGGCATATTTTATGACGTTATCTGTAAATAGTGTATATCTATTTCTGCCATGTAATAGTTTTACATGATCTCTCTCAGATGTGGATGATTACTTGGAGTTAATGATTTGTGCGAATTGATGTATAAAAGAGAATAATTCTTATGATGAATTGTACGGTACTCTTACTATTTATTAAAAGAAATGTCTTTTATATTTTCGTGTTTTATTAGCTTGAACCCTGATCAAATAAAATCAGTATTAAACAGCTCTAAGTTTTAAAGTTCAGTTTTCAAAATCAGTATTCTTTGAACAAATAATTCATGTAATGGAAATTCACTAAAACATCTATTGTTATTTATTTTAAATAAATATCAAAGAACCATTTTTCAATGCATTACATGGCACTTCGATAATTATTTAAAATAAGAAAACAATGATAAAAGTAGCCCTGAGATTAAGGAAACACCAAGGCCAGGCGTATGCTGGGACGCACGTGTGCACACGCACGCATGCCAGCCAATCACAGCTCTTGTTGAAGACAAGACAAGAGCTGTCATTGGCTGGCTTGCGTGCGTGTGCACACGTGCGTCCCAGCATACGCCTGGCCTAAAACATGTATTGTATGATGTACTGTTTCGAACATGGATCTATTTTCATTTCTAATTTAAGCGGCAAATTTACAGTAATCCGATTAAAAATTCGACAATTTTGCGTCTCTCCATGTTCTACAAAAATATATTTGAAACTAGGAAACTATTTTTATATCTGAATACTCAGTTTAAATGTTTGGAATTACATCTATTTTGATCATTTCTGGGCGTCAAATGCATAAAAATATAAATATATTAAAAGTGTATGAACATCACGTTCAAATGTCCAGAACATTTATCGCCACTGAATTATCACAGATAAATGTGATAAGGGTTGGTATAGTCTGTCCAAGCAAAGAAGAGCCTCTGGCAAGATGAGAAAATGACTCCAGCTCGGTTAATATTGGTTCTAAAATTATTGCTTTGGTCTCAATTGTAGGAAACATTCTGATCTACAATTCGATACCAAATCAAAAATTTTTGAACCAATATTAACCGAGCTGGAGTCATTTTCTCATCTTGTCAGAGGCTCTTCTTGGCTTGGACAGACTATATTTTCAATCATTAGTTATAGTCTTCATTCTCTCTACTAAGGAACGATCAACTTTAGGAAAGCATGAGAAAACGAATGAAATTGAATTAAAATAGGAAATATTTTATTCAAATATGTACAGTAGTAAGTTAGTCATTGAAATCATGGAGGTTACTTCCATGATTGGAATACAGTATATCATGATCTTCATCTTGGAGTTGATGTATAATCGAGCGTTTCATTCACACCGTTCAATAATCTTGCAACTTATTCAAGATCTCTGTTTCTGAAAAACAAAAAGAAAAATCCAAAATCCGATCATACTGATTAATATTGTAACAGTTATTGCAAAACTGAAAAGACCTCTTGTTACAATACACTTTACATTGTAACGACGTGTCTTCTCAGCTTGTGTGCAAACTATTACAAAGGGTGGGTGAAGAGATTGCAAATTTGACGGTCGGTGACATAAAAGATTATTCAAAATTTCAAGTATAGTCTGTCCAAGCAAAGAAGACATTCTGGCAAGATGGGAAAATTACTCCACCTCGGCCAATATTGGTTCAGAAATTATACATTTTGTCTCAAATTGTAGATAAAAATGTTTTCTTCAATTTAGAACCAAATCCGTAATTTTTCAACCAATATTGACCGAGCTAGAGTCATTTTCCCATCTTGCCAGAATGTCATCTTTGCTTGGACAGACTATACCTACAAAATTAATCGACTGTTACAAACAAAACTATTCAGTCACATTAAGTTTTTGGATTTCCTCATTCAATTTCGATATTATTGTGCTCTCATATCAGCCGGCCCGGTTGGCGCAGAGGGCTGGGGTCTCAGCCTTCAATCCGCTCTGCCGCTGGTCAGGGTTCGAGACCCAGTAGGCATGGCTGTTTTTCACCCCATCATTCACCCTCATATTCATTATCAATTACCCACGCACAAGCTAAAATGCTTATGTGGGCATTTTTTTCTAATTCTAATTAGGTATTTATATTAAATTTTTACTCACTTTCAAATTCCTGTAAGCTTCCACCACATTCAGTCTCAGTTCTTCCTGCTTCTGTTTGGCGCGCATTGAAAGATTTGTGATTTTCGACTTATTGTTCGTACTTTGCGAGAAAAATCCACTCAACAGAAGGTTGTTTTTCTTGGCAGGCTGTAAAAAACGAAACAACAATACTATTACAACCTATTACTGAACAATACTATTACAACAATACTAAACAACCATAATTGTCATAGTAACGAGTAAACTAGTTAGTGTTTTTATCGTGGCTCGAAATTTTCAAGTATATACAATATTTTATAAGAAATTTTGTGAAAATTGGTGATTTGATTCATTTGGAATAATTTATTGCTCTAAATTCAAAATTTTTATAATTCGGTATTTCTCCTGGACTATAAATTTATTCTTAATTGAAGTGCTACGAAAATCTAACCTAGTTTCGAACCTTATTATCCATCAAAATTTGGTATGAAGACGTTTTGGACATTAGTCTGTGATTTCAATCAATAAGTTATTGTTTCTGTAAAATGAATAAATAAATAATATTATGGCTAAAAGGCAAAATAATAACATGATACACAGTTTTTCAGTGGACCATTTTACTGTTTTCTAAAAAGTTACTGTTTCATAATAAATGAAAAGACAATATGTCAAACCACTGATTCATTAGAAAATCGAGTACCGGTTTCGGTTGTTACACCATTATCAATCTATATATAAAACCGAATTATGGCACTGATTCACCCATCAGCAGAACTAAAAATCTACCGAAACGTATGCGTTCAAATTTGGCAGACATGTTCACTTGGACCTCTAGACGCCTACTAAGAACGGGGTTTTGAAACTTCCCAACGGTACGCCAAATATTTGAGTTTTTCTATAGTTTTTCGGCATTTTCTTGATTTTTTCGAAAACCAATCGGTAGAAAATGTTGATATTTGGTGGGCAGGTTCAGATAAGGTCTAGAAATGTTGTGTTGAAATATTTTTGAAATCCGTTCAAGATTAGGCAAGTAATAAGTTTTTCAAAATTGTAGATGTATTGCGGGTAGTATATCTTACACCTTGATACGACAAATCCAAACTGTAAATTCAATGGTTCAGCGAGATTATAGATGAACTAATTTGGAAGATATTAAGTAAAGTTTTAAACTATGTCCAATATACTTCCTAAGGTTACGCTTAATATTAGCGTTTTACTATTTTTAGGAATTTTCAGAGTTTTTCTTAGATTTTTCGAGAACAAATTGGCAGAAATTTTGAAATTGAGTAAACAGGTCCAAATTAGGTCTAGAAATGCTGTATTCAATAAATTTCGAATCCCTTCTGAACGGAATTTGCAGGCGAGCGAAGCGAGCCTGTTTGTCTCAGCTGACACTGCCGATACTGACGGGGGTCCAGGGGGGCGGAGCCCCCTGTCTAGGCGGAGAATGCGAGCCTGCCGGCTAGTATATAATAATTTTAGTTTGACAACATTTCGTCTTTTCATTTATCATGGATAACTACCACAATATCACCTTCACAACTACTCAAAGAGTTACTGTTTCAGTCAAGTTACTTACTGATTCATTTTTCAAACTTTACTGGAATATTAAAATTATTACTAGATCACTGAGAAAACGGAGTTGATAGAAATTTGTCATCTAGGAAATCTCACTCCGCCTTGTGAAGCTGACGCCAAAAAGTTTTGTCTGATACGTGTGCGCTCCAACAGCTGATGTTGTCATTTAGTTATGCCTTGATCATGTTTTTGAAATTCTTTACATCAGCTGTTAGTCAGCTGTTTACATAATCAAACTTGTCGCTACCGAACATGTCACCCAAGTTTTTGGCGTCAGCTATAACTTACTTGTAAAACAACATACAGACTTTCGTTCTGACTGTTTTCATAAATTTAATATTTATGAAATAGGCCCCGATGAACTGAAGTACCTAATTAGAGCTACAGAAAATAATGGGTCACAGTATGTCCTGATGGATGCTAAGAAACGCAAGCAAAGTAGGGTACAATAAATTATTACACATAAGATTGAATTCAATCCAAACTAGGTGAACAGAGTAAATATTACAGATTAGATAGATAGATAGATTGGAAAGCATCCACTGCCCTCCTAATCAGGGGGATCTGGAACTTGTCAAGAAATTCTAACAGGTTAAAAAAAAGACTACACGAAAGACAAAGATACACGACATAAGACCGGATAACATTTTTTTGATCATTCATTTGTAATAGGACAAAAATAACTAATGTATTCTTCCTGCGAATAGAAAGCATGCTCAGTAAAAATAACTTTGAGTTCAGATCTAAACTTGCAGTCATCCATTTCTTTTATGGAGTCAGGTAGTACATTATAAAGTTTAACACCTGAACTCCTGACGCCATGCTTATAAAAAGTGGAGCGATGCATTTCATCTCTAAATGTTTATTAAATGTAAATGTTTAGTAAATGTTTATTTCTTTTATTATGATAATGTATTTCATTTCCACGTGCATTGATTTTTTAACAAAACAAAGGACCTCCAAAATGTACACACAAGGTAAGGGAAGGATTTTAAGTTTCTTGAAGTGTGGTCGGCAGATATTTCTTATCGACTCCCCCACCATTACTCTAATTGCCCATTTTTGAACCCTAAAAACCTCCAAAGATTCAGATGACCCGCCCCAGAAAACTATACCATATGATAATAAGGAGTGAAAAAGACCGAAATAAATTTCTCTGAGTGACTCTAAATCAAGAAAAGGCTTCAGTGACCTTAAAGCAAAAATCCCTGAGCTCTGCCTCTTCTTCAAAAACTGGAGATGTGGCTTCCAGGAAAGTTTGTTGTCTATATTAATGCCAAGTACTTTTATTTCACTTACATGCTCTATTGTGTTATCCTGTAATTTGATATTGAAACTGTCTGTGGTTCTAAAAGGGATTTTTTTTGTTTTATCTATGTTAAGAATCAACATGTTGGCTGCTAGCCACGTTTCTAGTTTCTTTACAGATGCAATGCAGGTAGAGAGCAAAATAGGCGGCGTAAAATAAGAAACTATTAAACATAATAGATTGAATTATGGAGACTGTACTTATAATAATATAAAAATATGTATAGATTAAACAGTCTCTATAGATTGAATGAGAAATGCCTCATAGCAACACAGGTGAGTAACAGAGAAGGAAGATTGCAAATTAAAAGGAGAAAGAAGAAGAAGCAGAACAGAAAAGTGAATTTAAAGCTAACTTCTATAATGAATAAATAAATAGATGAATGAATAGATAACGAAATAAATGAATGAACGAACAAACAAATAAATAATAGTTGTTACTTTTCCAAAAGGATCGGTAGCTGCATTTCTAGGTCTAGCAGTCAACTTAGGAGGCTGATGAACCACTTCACCAAATCTCACGTGATCCTTCAACAACAGTTTTTCTTCTCTCTCTTTCGTCAGTTCCTCTTTCCTCTGCTTTTCTTTCGCTTTCCGCCTTTCTTTGCTTGTCAGTTGTTCAGCTTCATCTGAAAATTTGAAATCAATAGTGGTTACAATAGTTAAATTAACAGAAAAATTAAAATTCACATTTGTTTTTCAATTGACGGTGTCTATAAACATGTGTAGTCGGCCGGGTTGGCCGAGTGGTCTGGGGCGTTACAACCTTCAGTCCGCTAGCGCTACCCGGTCGTGGGTTCGAATCCCACCAGAGGCATGGTCGTTTATGCACCTCATAAATCACACTCGCACATTCCATTACCCACGCACAAGTAAATTTAAATACTTATGTGGGCATCATCGGCAACAAAAAAAAAAAAAGTCGTCCAAGTAAATAAGACATACTGACAAGATGGGAAAATGGGAAAATGGCAATGACTGCAGCTGGGTTAATATTGGTCCAAAAATTATAAATTTGGTCTCCAATTTATAAAACATTCTGCTCTACAATTTGCGATCAAATTTATAATTTTTGAACCAATATTAACAAGCAGGAGTAATCTTACCATCTTGCCAGGTAGAATGTCTTATTTGCTTGGACAGACTATATAAAATTGAAGTGAAAAGTCAAACAATTTCCGATAAAAATCAAATAAGCTGGTTAAGCTACTATTAAACTTTATGATTATTTATTTCTATCGTTCTCTAAAATCTTAGAATCTACCATTCTAAGCTCATGGAGTATAATGCTGTCAGATAGATAAAATGACTTAATTTATAGCACTTTGTAAAAATAAAATTCACACCAGATGTGAGTGTGTGTGAGAGAGAAGGGATTTAATTTATAGCACTTTGTAAAAATAAAATTCACACCAAATGTGAGAGAGAGAAGGGCATGGAGATTCAGTCACTTACTTCATGGAGAAGAATAGTAGGAAATGTAGTGGATTTGAATTAGTGGTTCTTTTATAAAATACTCATATTCATTTGAAACTAATATTGTCTCCATTCATTACTTTCAATAACTTTTATCAAACAATCTTCACAAATAATGAACACAACAAGCTAGTCGTACCTATCTCAAGTGATTCAATGATAAAACTGACTCCAAAAAGTAAGGCGATTTAGTCTACTTGTGCGCTCCTACAGCCGATGTTGTTGATTAGAGTTATCATCTAGCTATAGCTGACGCCAAAAACGTTAGGTGGTATCGTCTGTCTCTTGTACGTGATTTAACCTACTAACAGCTAATTTAAAGTATCCATAGTCTCTTCTGATTCAAAAAACAGCATCTAGGCATAGCCAAGTGACAACTCTAATATTGACATCAGGTGATTGGAATGCACACGGAGCAGAAGAAACGGCCTATATTTTAGGCGTCAGCTTTAAGCCGCGTATCGACAGTCCGAGGCATGTGCTACGAATGCCTCGCTGTACAGTCTGTTGACACAAAAAAGAGTACTTCTACTAGTCTACCATCTACCGCGTATCGACAGTCCAAGGCATGTGCCACACATGCCTCGACTGTCGATACCGGGTTTGCTTGCAGCGAGGCAAACGCTGCACACAATTCGCAGCGAGCAGTGTCTGTTGCCTCGCAACGCACAACAAACAATTCTACAAACTAACCTCAAAATTGTACCCCATTCCTATGCATTTTTGTGATTAAGAATTCTATTTGGGTGCAGAAGGTTCTAATAGGCAATAATAAGCATTGCCTTGAATTTTTATCGACTAATTGAGCACAAACTAACCTCCAAAGTCCAAATTATCAATTGTCAAAGCTTAGTTGCTTTGTCTCCCGCTTGATGGCGCTAGTCAATTTGTTTGCGTACTCGCATTTTTCGTTACAAAAAATGCAGATTTTTTATTATAATTATTTTTATTATAATTATATACTATATACTATACTATAATTATAATTATTTTTGATTATTGCAGATTATATTCACACATATGCCTCAGCCATGAGTTTATACTTTTTTTGCATCACCAGACTGTACTGCAAGGCATTCGTGGCACATGCCTCGGACTTAAATCAAAAGAGATACTAAATGCTTTACTACTAGTTTTACACAGTAAGTAGGATACATCACGTACAAGAGACAAACGAAATCGCCCAACTTTTTGGCGTCAGCTCTAATAATATAGTTTGTCCAAGCAAAGAAGACATTTTGGCAAGATGGAAAAATGACTCCACCTCGGTCGATATTTGTTTAAAAATTATAAATTTGGTTTCAAATTGTAGGAAACATTATAATCTACAATTTGAGATCAAATTTATAATTTTTGAACCAATATTGACCGAGCTGGAGTCATTTTCCTATATTTACAGAATATCTTCCTTGCTTGGACAGACTATGGTACGTGATGGAAAACAATATTGAAGGAATAATTTATTTATTTATTTATTAATCTATTGGAAAAACACACATCGGTTGAAAGAACAGGCATAGCCCTTGGTATTTCAAAACACTTGGTATTTGGAGTTTCATTCAATTAGAATAGTATTATATTTAGTAAGCTTAAAAACTTAGTAGATACTAGTGACTTTCACTTTTACAACAGAACTCACGATTTTTATGCTTGTTGGACGCGTTTCGTGGCACTGAGCCACATCTTCAGCATACAAGGAGTAACTAGATACTCTAGTATTATATTTGTATAGTGTGTGCTAATGTGCAAGCAAAGAAGACATTCTGCCAAGATGGGAAAATTACTCCAGCTCGGTCAATATTGATTCATTTCAAATTGGTTTATCTCAAATTGTAGGGAACATTTTGATTCAAGATTTGAGACCAAATTGATAATTTTGAACTAATATTGACCATGCTGTATTCATTTTCCCATCTTGTCAGAATGTCTTCCTTGCTTAGACATTCTATAGCTCCACTCACCGGTTTTCTTTTTCTTGATCTTCTTTTTCCTCTTGTTAGATTTTTGATTCTCCATGTTGGCTTTGGCCATAACCTCAAATTCGTCAGGTTTTGCGTTCTCTATGCTTTCAATAGCTCCTGACTTCTGATTACGTTTTACATTCACCCCAAACTGCTGTTCGAATTCAACCTGTTTGAAAAATAGAAGGATACTGAATCAAATAAAAAAATAATACACATTCAAATATAAATTTGAATTTTGAATAAAAATCACAACTGTTCAACAAGTTTAATTTAAGCGATTAATTTCAATATTGAAGAATTGTAGCTATAAAGTGAAGATGAAATACTGAAATTGTTTTACTGCGCTCTGGATGAACAATGCGCGGGTGGCTCGTTGGAGGAGTGGTAAAGCGCCGGTCTGATAACCAGGTGGACCCTGGTTCAAGTCCCAAGCGGGGAACAGTTTTTTGACCACAGCACAACAGCACATAAATACGGCCACCCCGTCTTTCGGAGGAGACGATAAGCCGTCGGTGCCGACTACCTCAAAGTAGTCGTCATCTATCATCCATATCATTACCCACGCACAAGCCTATGAGCTCATGTGGGCTTCACCCTCATAACAATAACAATATTGTAAATTGTAATGCGATCAAAGAATAGAATAGAATGTTAGTTCATTAATAAATACACTACAATGTACATTGGTCTTCGTCAAGACACCTAAGACTTGGAAGTCTTTAATGACTGTATTATCATTCTATCTCGAAACAATATGTAAAAAACTAGACAATATAAACGTTCTAAATTATGTTAATATTCAAAGTAACCTATATGTATATTTTGAAAAAAAATAATTGACACAAACGGGGTATGTTACATACATTTCAGTATGCACAAAAAATTGATTTAATATAAATTATCAATCATAGATAGACCGGCTTATCATGTTTTGAATTGAAGCTTATGATAAATGAACGCTTTTCTTCTACACAACGTGATTCCCACATGTTTTTTGAGATGTTGAATAAATTTCCATCATGATTCAATAATATTGAACTGAATGTAAGCAATGAGTTTTAGATTGCTTGTTATTCAATTCAGTTTTCAGGTCTTCGCCGCAGTTAGTAAACCGGGGGAATTGTCAAAGTAGTTTTATAATTTATTAATATTTGTAATTTTGTAACAAGTTTCATTAGTATATTAATTTACTGCCTTCTTGATCATTGCTTCTTTCTCACCCCCGCTTCACACAGCACGGTTTTTTGTTTCCATTATAGAATGTAATATATTGGACGACACTTTGCAAACATATGATGTACGCAGATTCATCATGCGCATGTCAAGTTCTGTTCAAAATAGTAAAATCTATAATGAGAACAAAAAACCTTGCTGTGTGAAGCGGGGGTGAGAAAGTCCAAAAATTGTGGGTGTTTGTTAAAGTCGAATTTCTTTCCACCAGCCGCCATACATTTATAGTCTGTCCAAGCAAAGAAGACCCTCTGGCAAGATGGGAGAATGACTAAAGCTCGGTCAATATTGGTTCAAGAATTATCAATTCGATCTCAAATTGTAGGAAACAATTCGATCTACAATCAAGACCACATTTATAATTCTTTAACGAATATTGACCAAGCTGGAATCATTTTCCCATCTTGCCAGAGGGTCTTCTTTGCTTGAACAGACTATACCTAACTTTAGAATATTGCAGTACCGTATGACATACAAATTGTGTTGGTCAAATTCTGTTCAATCTAGTAAAATTTATGATGAAAACAAAGACCGTAAGTCAAAAAAATTGGAGTCCTTAACGAGATTTACCTCCTTAATAATTGTTTCTGTTGCTTCATTAACACGCTGCATAAACTGTTCATCAGTTTCGCCTTGTATCTGCGTGAGTGAAGGCATCACTTTGTCTGGTCTTTTCATCCCTGTAAAAATAGAAAAATATTTAAAGAACCCGAACTGAAAAGATAATTTCAACTATTAAAATCTTTGAGGTACATAGCTTGAACTACAGGGACTGACAACTTACAGTAGTAAATTGATGTGCTTCAAATAAGCACATAAGCGCTTTATAATCCTATCAATCTTCTGTGCATCATGCTTATGATCCCTAGTCATCCCATGCTCTAGTATCCGTGATCTCTAGAGCTTGAATTACTATTGTAAATAAATTCAATTTATCATTGTTAAGAAAATAATTACTTATACTTACCGGGTAATCTGCGATCGTTTGAGGTATAATTACTAGTACTGATCATTTGTCTTCCTTTTTTCTTCTTTTTCTGTTTGAAAACAGTTTTCTTGGCAATTTCTTTGAGACGCATCAAATTAACAATGCTCTTTGGCATTTCCTGATCATCGGGATTGGAAGGAGGTGCGTTGACTTTGTTTTTAAGGCTGAAAAAAGGTGAAGAAAGACAAATTAGGCCTAAGTTATGGTAAAAAACGATTATTTCCCAAATCAAGCTTTAAAATATAAAATACAGTCACTTGAAATTTCCTAGATTCATGAAATTATTGACTTGATTTTCAAATTGCTTGAAAATAATTCTAAATTTTCATTCAAATAATATCAATTTATTCTAATATCCTTATCATTTTACAAAAAGCTGGAACCGGAGGTATTTCAATTAGCCTATAGACTATTTAAAGCATTTCTCATAGGCCATAGCAAATAATGAAATTAAAACAATTCATAATATATAAATATGGACTTTAAATTAATTCCTACGTGATCTTGTTGATATAATATGACTATAGCCCTAATATTAACTATTACTTTATATTATGTCATAATAATCATAGTTTTTCTGTGGCGACTGATTCTCTTGTCTTGTTCTTGAGTATATACATAATCTCCTATCAACTGAGCTTAAAACTAAAGTGGGTTTCAAACTTTTAAATCATAAATAATATTCAGAAGAGGTTCAAAAAGTGGTCACCCTTACTACAGGTGTAGCAGGTACGCGTTTCTTAACTAATCTTAGCGATGATTGTCTTGCCGGCACGACCACGGAGCCAAACGCTTTAGCCTATTTTATTTAAGAAAATTATGAGTGATTCTGTTGATTCATTTGAATTGATAAGTTTGATACAAAACCATATTATAGTATGCTACGTTACAGAGTACGAACTTGAATTGTGTATATAGGCTACCTATACGACTGTCTCAGCTCAGAAAGGAAAGTATTTTTCAGTAGACCAAATATCATCGCTGAAATGAATAAATAAAACTACTAATAAGCAAAAATCAGAAGAATTATCCTATGAATCAATTTTTTTATTTATGATAAAATATCCATATGATGAGGTTTATAATAAGTTACCCAAGTTATTATGGAAACAAAACAGAATTTTGCTACAGTAAACAGAAAGTTAATCTTCAAAATTACCTTTCCTCTCTGACAGCTTTCTGCTTTTCAGGGTCCTTGACACCCCGATGTTTTCGTCCAGGTATTTTACGACCCATAACTAATTGAATAAAATAAAAATTTCTATTTAAAAATTCAACACGAGGTTTATAAAATATAATTGAGGTTATGTTTACAGACAGCAACAGCAGACAAATTTTAGAGCTACGTTTAGAACAGTTCACAGCTGATCACATCTCTCTGAGCTCCAACATCTTTCTGCGATCTGCATCTCTCTATGAATCTACCTCGTCTATGCAATGCTTCGTTTTCCCTCTTTCATAGAATCTTTTCTTCTCTCTCCCACTTGCTCATCATATACGAAGTCCTCGCTGCGCTTTTTAGTGCTTTTCATTCGAAAAATGCACTATTGGTCTTGCCCTGACAATCGAAAATGTATGATGTGATATATTTTTAACGCGTTTCCGAGCCCCTAGAACACGAATCTCTTGTCCGTTCAAATTCATATCGCTCCCTCTCTCTCTCTCTCTCATATATATATATATATATATATATATGTACAGATTCTTGTTAACACGATAACTCCCGAAGGGCTTGTCGGAGAGCGACCAAATTTTGCACAAAAATCATAAGTGTTAATATCTTGGTCAAGTTCGTTAACCAGCCAAATTGGTCCAAGGGAAGGGGGTGAAAATTTTAAAAAATCACTACAAATCGACCAATAACTTCATCGTTTTGAAAATTGGTGTGTATAACACCCTTATTATGCCCTACAATTTGAGATATGAACGGAAAAATCCAATCAAATGGCGGAGAAAATGGCGAATAATATGCCGAAAATTGTGTTTTTCGAAAACGGCACCTTTGAATTATTCATACCCTGAATTATTAAGTCATATAAGTCATATTATTAAGCTCATTATAAGTCATATGATTTGAGCCATCATAGAATTGCATTTGAAATGCACTCTTCCCGACCGCCAGCTGCCGGAGCGATTTTTTTTCGCTCACGACCTGTGGTTAGGCCTACCCAAAAATTTGAAGAATAAAAATTTAATTAACATTCATTATTTTAAATATTAAATAATTATGTTATTCTTTAGCCTACTAACTGTAATACTGATTTATTACTTCAGTATTCCAATTAAACAAATTTAAGTTGTTTGATGAACGCATTTGCTGCAATCCTTTTTTACCTATTTATTTTTAGACCCATTGACTTTTCTTCGAATTTGTCATTTAAAGA
Source organism: Sogatella furcifera (assembly GCA_017141385.1). NCBI lineage: Eukaryota > Metazoa > Arthropoda > Insecta > Hemiptera > Delphacidae > Sogatella > Sogatella furcifera. The sequence goes on along the minus strand of CM029554.1, from coordinate 29,729,388 downwards.
ATATCTATTCTATTCCTTACATTAATATTTTGTATATTTATTTTATTGTGAAATTGAACTTTTGTTGAAATTGCTAAATTTTTATAATCTTGATTGATAGATTGATACTGATTAAAATCTTAGTCTAGTAGCCCAAGTACTTAAAACATGACACTTATTAGTAGTCTCGAATTTTAATTTAAAGAAGTTCCTTCAATTGAATTTATAAACTATGTCGAGAATTTTTCAGTACAGTACCATATTTTCCCCTTCATTTTACGTATTACTAATATACTGCCACAAATATTATTACTTACCTGTTTTGTTTATTGTGTTCTACAATAAATTGAATAAAATTATTCTTCAGGCATACGTTTCAATTTTTCTATAACTCTATCAGGGCTATCCAAGCATTTCTATTGGCAGGCTACCGTACTCTTTACTGTATTTCAAACTTTTCTTTTTTCAGTATATTTCAGTCATGTAGCATTTATATAATAATGTACGGTACTCAACTCAAGGATTCTAGAATTACATTACATAATAATCCAGGTTTTATTCAACCTTTTGTGCATAAGTGAAACCACAGAAAAGTAAATCCTTTATCAAGTCCTTGAATACTTTAGATTTACCTTATCTAAGGTAAACCCCTATTTTCATTCACTCAAGTATGAATTAATTTTTCTCAACAATGATAAAAAAATATCTCATTTACCTGTAGCTATAAACTTTGTCAAAATATTTCAAATTTTTCAGTAAGACTTACTTATATAGTTCATCAAATCAATCAGTTTGTTAAGTCTGAAGAATGATGAAATTATTTTGATCTACAGTTGACAAATTTCCCTCAACTACCGTATCAAATACAGTATTAAAGCTGTTCCACTTTTAAATAGATTTTTTTCAAATCTATAGAATTCTTCCAACCAATCTCATTCTCTTTCGCAGGTTTGTTAGCTTGTTAGCTATAACTATATTATATTCTGGCCAAACAATGAAGACATTCTGGCAAGATGTGAAAATTACTCTAGCTCGGTCAAAATTGATTCAAAATTATTAATATCGTCTCAAGCTGTGAGAGACATTTTTTTGTACAATTTGAGATCAAATTTATAATTTTTGAACCAATATTGACCGAGTTAGAGTCATTTTGCCATCTTCCCAAAATGTGTTCTTTGCTTTGACAAACTTTATGATCAGTACGGTATACAGTCTCTGTAAATAATTATATGACTGATTTGATATTCAAAAAATTAGTTTTTTCAATCCAGTAATCTTATAATGTAAATTGAGGCTGTAAGTATTCTTAAATATTGAGGCTAACGAATTTATCGATTATTTGTTTCAAATAATTGAAGGTTCATTTTAAAGAATCTGAATAAAATATTCACAATTCCGTGATCGGGATATTGTTGAGGAAGTCAAGAAACTAGACCATGAAATGAAAAAAATAACAATAAAATTATACGTTTATTAATAAATAGAATTGCCCAGTTTTATGTACAGATGTAATGTATTTTTTGCATTCTGGTAATTTGATGGAGATAAATGATAGTTCAGATTTCAAAAATATGTTTTTCATATCCTGGTAGTTTACAACACTGGTTTGATGTCATCTGGGACTGGTTTTTCGCAAATACGAGCCAGGAATGCTGAAAAAGATAATTAGAAAGTTAAAATTCGAATATAACTTTTACATAGAATTCACGTTAAAGTTATTGAACTTCTCCATGTTAGTCTTACAACTAAGAAAGTGCGAAATATAAATTTGTATGAATAATTTTATCCAAATTCTTTGTAACACACTTGGATTGAGTGCAAAAGATAAACTTGTTATGAATACATTTATGCAAATCCTCTGTCGTAACGAATTAATATTGTAACTGAAAAGTAATAAGGAGAATTTGGCTCAAAATAGTAGGGCCTATTGACTTAATATCAGCCAAACTTTTGATTCCAGAATTCATTCAATTTGAAATAGAGATAAATTTGTATTAAACACCATTGAGAATATTATAGTATGGAGATGCTGAGATTTAGTCTGCCTAGGCAAGACTACTATAGAATACTATGAACGTTTTGATGCTGTAAGTAAAAATTATTGAATTCTATATGTACGGAATTCAAAACTTTATATCTATAATATACGGTACTCCTGCTTTATCAGACATCCATTGATGGCTACATGAAGATGAAATTTTTGTTCGAAATAACACAAAAATCTTATTCCATCCCAATGTTTTCATATTTTCCAATTTCTAAAAATTATAATTTACCTTAGTATTCGACAGTGCCCGATATATTTTGACAAATATATCAATTTGTCCATCAATTATTGTTAGTAGAAAACGTAAAAATTATAAAAACTATCTATTTGTATTGATTCTTTGAAAACTGAAGCTTTTTTAAAAATTGTCAAGCATCAAAACTTACGACGAAAATATGTTAAAAAAAGTAGATGAATGAAAAAAGAAAAAAGCAGCAGATAGTACAAAGCAAAAGCTGTAAAAAAGCGAATAATATTTTGTTAGGAGAACAAAATCTTATAAAATATTTGAAAAAAATTGTTTTAGATTTGTGTGTCACTTGAAAGTGTGATAAAGAATATTGGTTTTAAGAATATAAAGAATATAAGGTATATGGATACTTTTTAAAAACTCAAAAGGATTTTTAAATTCTTGAAAAACTATCTTCCCCAATAGGAGCTAAGAAGACCTTTTTCTATTGAATTATTGTAGTTGAAACTTATTAATCCCCCTAATAGATCAGTTTACATAAAAAAATCAATTATTGAACGTTGTCAAATATTTCTTCCAAAATTATTTTTCTCGATCTATTTTCAACAATAGAAGAGAAAAATTTCATAATATTCAGAGCCACTGACATTCATTTATGCTATTAATAGATACTGATAAAAAAATTATGAACATTAATGTTGATAGCATTCCAAGATAGGAATAATTAGCTCGAAGACATAATTAATCAATTATAAAATAATAATGTAGTGCATATTGTTATACTTGGTCGAGTAGATTTGTGATATTAAATGGGGTAAATGATTTAGTTTGATAATCCAATCAATTCTTCCAGAGATGGCACTGTAAAGTAATTTCAAATAATGTGAATTGTCTTCCCAGTAATAATTAATAATGTTAAGAAGTCAAAACTGATTTTTAGCTAGCTTTTGTTATATAATTTCATGATTTGATTTGTTATAATTTTCATGTTGTGTAATATTGTGTTCATTTTGTGTGAATTTCTGTTATCTGAGTGATCTGTATTGTGTGAAAAATGTGTGTTTTTTATATTTATTTGCAATTGAGTGAAGTTTGTAAACTTTTTTAATTTACATTAAATTAATTACATTTAATTAAAGAAATTAAATTTCTCTACAAATTTAATTAATTATCTCTTGTATTTCCATAGTTACAGTTTCAATCTTCTATAGGCTACTTGCCACCTCACTCAATTTGTTTATTGTGTATTTATTATAGTTATAGGAGATAACAGTAATAATAATATAATCACATAATATAGTAACATAGAATTAACAATAATTGTTATAGAAATCACAATGAATGAAATATTAAATTCGACAAATGAAATTGATGCTCTTGATTCATGAGGCATTACAATAATATTGTCGATGACACAGAAGATAGACACATGACAACAGATAAAAACCATGATAATTAGAAGAATTTTCGAAAAATGCACATAGTGTTTCAAAAAACCTGAACATTTTTCAATAACAGAACAGAGATAAAAATGAACACGTATCACGTTCATTTAAGTTAATTTTGTTTTCGTTATTCACATTCATTTCTGTTTATTTTTCGTTTGTCACTTACGAAGTTTTTTTGATTTTTATATTTTTTGTTTTGTAGATCCACTCTATGGTGCCATCATCCTCTTGAGGAAAGCTGCAAAAATTTAGGCAAAAAAACATGCATAAAGGAAGGGTACAAGCGAGGTACAAAAATACTACAGGTTCAATAAGGTATCAAAATTTGAAAAGAGTATACACTGCATAACAAAAAACAGGTATTTTACATGTATTCAAATAATGGTTCTGTAAAAATTGTTGAAATTTTTCATTCATTAGTAGGCTACTATAGGCCTATAATTTGAATATGGGATGAAATTTGGGATAATCTTGTTTAAATATCAAAGAAAATTTTCACTACATATACGAAAAATAAAGCTTTAAAAATTGAAATTGCTGGGAATGCAGAAAACTACTAGTAAAACATCGTAGGGTTCTACTAAAACGTTTGCTGGGTATATTGAACTTGTAAAAATAAAAAAAATTATAGGTGATAATGAAGGTATTCACCTTGAGATGGAGGTGAATAAGTAGGTAGTAAAAGTGATAAATAAGGGCTTTATTTCTATTTTGCAGGTAATTCGGTTAAACCATTTAAAATAAATTTTGGAATTCCCAGTCTCATTAGATCGCATCATTGATTCGATGATGATATTTTTTCACTATAATTTTTTTGACTCTAATAATATTGTTTTACTATAAAATCGTGATAAATGTTTCATAATATTTATCTAACATTACAAATAGTGCAAACACAGTTGGTATTCAAATAATAGTTTTCATATCGCTATAATCAATGTATAAGGATTTCTAAGCTATAAAATTAAATTCTAAAGATTGAATACTTGGATTTATATTGATCGTTGATTGGACGTAATTTGATCAAATGAAAGCTGAACTAGGGATTTCAATACTGCAAAATGATTCTAATATTTTGTTACATAATATAAAACTATAGCTAGCCAAGCTCAATGCATCAACTCTACTACCAAATAAAATCCAAAATTACTTTATTCTACTCACACCTAATTGCTACTTTATTAATTATTATAGCCTAATCACTCTAAATATCATGAGCATTGAAAACAATTTGATAGAAATGAGCCAGAAAAATATTTTAAAATTATTACTAAAATCATTATCAAGGAGTTGCGGTTGATTAAGTTTTTCCTATTCAGTTAAAGGAAGTTTCTAGAAAATTTTGTTCCTCACTTTGTAGTAACTAATCCACAAATCTATTGATTGAAAATTAATTGACAATGTTGAAATAACTCCATTTTAATATTTAAACTGAAATGAAAATTACCTATTTGAATATTTTCGGACCCATTTCCAACAAGCTATAACTCTTTCAAACATCTTTGCAGCTACAGTTATGCAAACTTCAAATATAGCTAGCTGGATAGCTAGAATTGTCAAATAGCTGTTTCAGCCACTAACTAGCTTAAAACCTTCTCAACAGTGAGGTAATAAGCTTCCAAGAAGCAAGCTCTAATGACATTTTGGAAAACTCAATGAATTCTCAATCATTTTTAAAACAGATAAATAGTGTTTTCTTGCACATTTTTTAATTCTGTGGATGATGTAAACAAATCCTAGTCCAAATGAATATGATAAGTGATAAACGTCTCTTGCTAAAAGTTTCATTAGCCAACCAACTTTCTTAATGATGCATTCATTACAAGTTGGTACAAAAGTTGATCAAATTTTATGCGATTCCACACGAGTTTTTAAATGAAATTGTATCATGTATCTCATTGAATCGACTCCTGTATCTTATTTCATGTATTACACTTAAAATAAATTGAATCTTGCAAAAATTCATGATTATCTACGTAAAAGTTCTGGACTCTTTCCAGTCGATAAAATTATTATAGTTTGCTGTCTGGTCGAGAAGAGGAGACATTCTGGCAAGATGGAAAAATGACCTCAGCTCCGTCAATATTGGTTCAAAAATTATGAGTTCGGTCACAAATTGTAGACAAAATTCTTCTCCACAATGTAAGACCAAATTTACATTTTTTGAACCAATATTGACCGATTTGGATCGATTTTCCCATCTAGCTAGAATGTCTTCTTTGCTCTATCAGACTATAAACTACCCTTCAAATAGAACTAGGCCTATATACATGGCAAGTTCATCACCAAAATGCGTAATATGCATTGATTTATTTCAAGATTCAGGTGCAGGAGATTATCACTATTCCATTGTAAATTATCTACTACAGTGCATAAAAAATGCTGAGTTATGAAATTTTGATGAATTTTTCTCAAAAATCTATAAACTTACGGATGTAGGGGATCATGCCATCGTCATCTTCAGGGTCCAGGCAGTCCTTAAGGACCTCATCGACTTCCTTCTCAGATAACCTTTCACCTGAAAAGGAAGAAATCAAAATTTTAAATCCTGATTATAAAATTTCATCTATCGCACTAAACCTTTTGAAAGTTTGCTAATTCTCGAGTTGTATTAAAAAGCCGATTTTTTCTACCATAAAGGTAGAAGTCATTGATAGATATTTATTTATTCATTATGTAGGCCTAGGTACTGAACAACTTGATTTCCAATTTCTTCACGATGGATGTGAATAGATTTTTCTACCTGGAATTACAAATTGAACGTAGAAAATCTTATCTTGAATTTCAGATGAATAGGTAGACTATACAGTTTGCATTTTTAGAAATGATTAGATTGATTTCATTTTTTTCAAATCAACAATGTTCTAATAAGATCTTCAATCAAGTTGAAAACAATTGGCCAAAAAAGAGCTAACTTGGTACACAATTTCAAAGAAGTATTTTTAAAAATTCATGAATAGAATTCGATACTGTACCTAACATTAATAAATAATGCGTTTTGAACCACTTGTATTAATTTCTGTCTAATGAATAATAATTAGGCTAGTACTCTCAATGCCTTAATTATGAAATAGCATAATCTTATCAACTATTTTGTGACCCTATTTTTTGTATAAACGGGGTGTTTGAGTTTGAGGAGTAAGGTGCCAACTAATCTCATTACTCTTCTATTAAATTATTAAGAGAATTTGATTACTTCATATCGATAGAAAAATTTATATCTATAGTTAGATTAATCGGTAGCTGATTCTCACTCAGGAACAGGGGAGGTGTGGGAGAGTTTAGCGAAGACCCTTTCTTTATAATGATATTATAATTCGATTAGGCATTCAGCCTATTGATAACTCTATACCGTTTCGATAGTTACTTTCGAAAATAAATTTCTATCGATACTCTGATTAATCGATAGTTGATTCTTACCAAGAGACACGATAATACGGGATAGTTTAGCATCGATATTTCTTGTAATAATACAGTATTTTTATAATTTGTTTCAGCTTTATTGTAAACTATGTACCAATACTGTAGTTTTATTAATCGATAAGCTTCTATCGATATTAAATGAAAAGACAAGATGTTGTCAAACCACTGATTTATTAGAAAGTCGAGATCTAATTAGATTTTCTAATAAATCAGTGGTTTGACAACATCTTGTCTTTTCATTTATTATGGATAACTAACTACCACAATATCACCTTCACAACTACTCAAAGAGTTCTATCGATATTTTGATTAATCGATAAATTTTCATCGATATTCTGATTAATCGAAGGTTGATTCTTACCAAGAGACAAGAGAATGTGGGAGAGTTCAGCGCCGACCATGAGTCCGTTCTCAGCCTTGTCGTAGAGTTTCAAGCACTCAATGAAGTCCTCGTAAACTCCATTGTCCTTGTCCTTCTTGGCCTGGCTGTAGATTGGCAGGAACTCCTCGAATGTGAACGACTTCTCACCTAAAACAGTGCATTAAAATCAATACTAGAATTTAAGTCATAAAAAATTCAAGAGTACTAATCTAGTCCAACTTATTGGATAACTAGTTATAAGGGACTACTTCCACTGACAGTCTGATCTTTTACAGCTGATAACTGGCAGTCCACAGTCCAATGATCGTCCTGTAGGTTTACAGCTGTTTTGGAATGCCGGTTTCCTTATCCACTTACAGTTTTTGACTGTCACAATCCGAACTGACAGTGTATAGTTCTTATTTTCATGTATTGTTTTGTAATGTGATGTGTAGCGTATGTAATGGGTCTAGTAATAGAATTATGTTATTGTAAAACAATAAATACCGGTATGTAGTGTAGACCCTAATAATCAAGTTCATCTTCTTTACTACCTAGAATTCACCTTCGTCAGTGTTAATTTTTAAGCTTTAAAAAATAATCAAGAAAAAAATAGATACTAAATTCCTTGAAAAAGTTATTTTTTTATAATGTTACATCAGAAGAATAGAAGTGTGGTGTGTCTGGTTGCTCGTTGAGGGTGGTTAGCCTTCTATGGTCTGTCCAAGTATAGAAGACCGCCTCTAGCAAGATGGGATAATGACTTAAGCTCTGTCAATATTTGTTCAAAAATTATTAATTTAATCTACTATTGAGATTTATTCATATATTTATAATTCTTGAACAAATATTGGAATCATTTTCTCATCTTGCCAGAGGGTCTTCTTTGCTTGGACAGACTATAGGTGCTTATGATGTTAAGTCACAAACACTATCGACTGCTCTCGGATGGGTGACCAGAATGTGACCTACGCGAGTGGCACGCACCCTTATGGGTAGAAAGGTGTACATATTTATTAAATAAATTTGGGAAATGAGTGAATACCACATGAGAATTTAAAATTTTTTTCAAAAGCAAGGCGGCTGGCAGGAAACATATTGATTTCAACTACGGTACTGTTATGTAGCGCTTCACACTAATTGGCCATTAGTATACTGTGAATATACATTCTCTGTAGGGTGGATTATTAGGAATGATCAATTTGAAATTCAAAATTGTTTGAATTTTATTTTGTGATTGAGAACCAACGATTGAGTAAAATACGTAGTATAACATAAACTTATTTTGGACATATTTTAGAGATTGGAATAGGAACTGCAGTTTTGGAATGAATCCTGTTGTTTTCTCAATTGTAAATTATAAAATAAATTAATATTATAATTACTATTATTAATTATTACTGACCCTTCTTCTTGGTGCCTCCTAGCTTCTCGATGAGGCCCTGAGTTGGGTTGAGTCCCAGAGCTCTGAGCAGGTCGCCGAGGAAGAAGGCGTCCAAGCTGCCGGCGCCCTCTGTGTCGTAGATGCCGAAGGCGAAGGTTGCCTCTGCGAAAAAAAACGAAAAACGTTTTTGAGAAAAAGGGAAGCAACTTTTCAAAATTGTGATGTTGCCTCTGCAAAAAACAAACGATAAACGTTTTAAAGAAAAAGAGAAACACGAAAAACTTTTCAAAATTGTGTTGCGGGTTGTGTCTGGCTCCTGAACAAAACAGTTTTCTTGTAAGAGCTGATGAGTAAGAAAAAAAAAATTACGGTAATGTGAATTTTTGTAAATTAGAAACTGATTTCCAATATTGTACAACTGTTTCCAACTAATACGTAAAATATTATCAAGAAGCCTTAACATTGTAAATTGAACGCAGCAAATAGGCCTATTTGTAAAATATAAATTTTCAAGTACCCTATTTCTGTTTATTTTATTAATTCTGTCTCTACAAGGAGAGAGGTTTCCTATTGTATATCAGAAGACCTTTTCTATCACATTTCCTGAATGAAATCAACGTCCAGCATTCTATTTCATTATTGAAATCTATCATTTATTTGGAGAACTTGACCTTATTTTCTCTTCCTGTTATTTTGATTTTGCATGATTTTAGCTTAGAACAGCTTGTCTCATTCACAATGATTATCTATTCTTTCTCTTTATATCAAATTGAGTAGGAAGTCCTATTGACTCTATTGTTCTATTGTAGGAAGTGTTATTGAACTTGGTTTGAACCAAGGTAATTGCGGAATAGAATTTTTTAGAACAGAATAAAATTCTTTTCTAATTACCTTCGTTTGAACTCCATGACTTATGAAAATCCAAATGAGGAATAGTTCTGGCTCAGCCTAGATTTTTTCCCTCACATTATAATACTTAATTTGAAAAAGGATAAAACTTCATTTCTAGATCCCAATTTTTCATTGCCTACTTTTTATGCCTCAAATACGCAAGTCAAGACGTCTTGATCACATATTCTCGTCAATGTATTTTTTGACAAATTGATTGATAATAATATATTTAGGTATATTATAGATAATACCTATCTAGTGAAATATTGTATTTTATTCAATGGTAAACGTAAAGTCGCAAAGTCGTTATGTGGACTTGACACCAGTCAAGTCTACTTGTCAACATTTGCACCATCAGGCTTCCATTGAATCAATAACAATTTTTAGATCAAGGGGTGATAATTAATCTAGATTAGGATTAATAATAATAATAATAATAATATTAATCTAGGCGTCTCCTTGATCAAAATCGACTTGACTCGTGTAATGTATCCGAGAAATTTTACAAAAATCAAAATTGAAATTTGATGTCAAGGTTTTGAAATTTGATCACAATAAAGCGTTAAGAATTGAGCGAAATCCAGGCTGAGAAAATAAAGAGCATGAGATAATTTCGAATGTGAGATGTGTTTTTCAGTGACGTCACGTGAGTTTTAAATCTGGCCAACGCTAATAATAGACGGAGAGAGCTGAGCTGCCTGTGCCAATAATCTGCCTCGAGGGTCTCTCCTTATAAGACTGCGTAGTCCGACCTCTACTGTTGGATAGATCAACTAACAGGCTTGAATTTCGCTTTTACTGTTGGGCATGATAAAGATAGTTGACAAGTTGAAATATTACTATTTTGGCGATATTCTTCTACTTCAAGAGTTGAAAGAGATTTTTAAAAAGTTGGAAGATAAATTTGAGTTAGAAGAGAACTTTGAAGAGATTAAACAATTTGAAGAGAAAAAGGTAATATGTTACTAGGATATTCAACTATTCTTAGATTAATCAACTGATATTCAAGCAAGAATATTTTTCTACAAAATACGTTAGCCTACATTGATTTGTATAATTATTGATGTTGAGGAACCTCTCTTCAATGGAAATGACTGATAAGGTTGTTTAAAGAGATAATCAACACTGTAATATGACAATTTTATCAATATTTTCAATTAGAAATTAATTAATTTCTGGTGCGATTACAATTATTATGACAATGATAATTAAAAATAATTAACAGTAGGCTTATATTTTTAACAAAAATTGAAAATAATAGGCCATGAAACTGATTCAATCTTGGTGCGATAGCAATATGAAGACAAAATGTAACGATTGGTAGTAACTTTAAAATGGAAATATACTGATATTTCAAGTCATGATTAAGATTCTATAGTATCTTGAGGATGGAAATACTAAAATTCCAAGTCTTGATTGTTTATCCTTAAATAAAGCTAATTTGATGTAGTTAATTACAATATATTGAGCAAAGTATAGAACTTTATCTAGCAGAATATAATCTGTTGAAATAATGACTACCTTATGATGAAATTAGATACATTGATAATTTCTTTGTATTTGTTCGGTATTGGTTTTGATTGTAATGAGTTATTGAGATTGTATTTAGTTATGAGAGCCTTGCTACCTAATCAATAGTAGTTATTGAACAGATTTTAAATATTGAGTAGGATACAAATACTTATACTTGGAACAATGTTCAATTTCAGAAGTGAGAATCAGCTCACTTTCACTATCCAGCTACAACTCAACGTTTTTACCAATCTTTATAATTTATTTTGAAAAGTTCAAGTACTTTATAGACTCATTTTCCTGCTAACAACATATACATTTCTCTTTATTATCTTTCCCCTCACAGAGTTACTACTACAGTATAGTAGTATCCATTATAATTTTGCTTTATTGCGCAAATTCCAAGTTTTTTCGTCTCAAGTCGTCTCGCTTAGGCCTACATTTTTTTCTTTGGAAGAAACTGCGTCTAGAGATATATAATAATTCATGATTACGCCTACGTAATATATGAATATACGTATATAATGATTACGCCTCATAATATTCAAGTTTCAAGTACGAGGTTACATTGAACCCATTGAATAAATCATTATTCTCAGTTGAAAAGAGTTGATTTAGACTTCAAGCTTGAAAGTGCTATACTGTATTACATATATAGTACTATGAACCCATTAGAAAAAATCATTCTTTTCATTCAAATTCTGTAGTCAATTCTAAAAATATTATGCTTCAAGGCGAAACGCACTGTATTAAGTTACCAAATTTGAAGTTTATTCGAAAAAAACAGCTCTATTCTCACTCTTCTAATTGAACATTAAAATTGAAATATCACTGCATAGGTAACATAATGTTGTTTCCAGCTCAGTATGGACAATAATAATATAAATGAAAAGGCATATTGATTAATTAAAAATCAGTTGATCTCAACTTTCTCTGTTTTTATCGGATTATGAACGTTCCAATTAATTTAAGTTCTAATATTTTTTATTTCAATTGACACTATATTTTGAAGCTTGAACTTGAAGAAACTGTGTGGTTGGCTACAATGGCTACTATTAATAATATATTGTATTCGAAAATTATTCAAAAATGTGTGTTACTCTTGTACATGTAATTAATGATTCAGGTCAAATAATATTAAATTAATTTTCTAAGGGCCGGTTTCTCCAAAAAAGTTAATCCAAATTTTGGATTAAACCATCAGCTGGCTCAATTGAAACACAAGTGACCATACACTGACAACTGATAGTTTAAACTAAAATTTAAGTTGAACGTATTTGGTGAAACCGCCCCTAAGCTTTATAACACTGGAAGAAAAAAGAAAACAAACTAAAACTTCATTCTAACTTTGTTAGCTGTGGTACGTATTTTCGGTTGGATTTTATTCCCCTACCATTGTGACTAGAAAAACATGGAAGTTGATTGGAAATATTCATTTTTAAGAAAAAAAAAAATTACTCACTGTCAACGTCATCACTGGGAAGATCGGCCTGCAAAATAAATTTTAATAAATTAATAGCGAACCGTACGTTTATTTATAGAATCATAGCTCCCTTTAATAGACGCTTCAATTAAAGGAAGCTATGAAATAATACTACTCGTGAAAATGACTGCATTATGCTAGATCGAGTGAAAACCCTATTGCTGCGTTTAGCCCAGTCTCCTGAGAATGTTTTCCTTCCAATACAATCCGTCTATCATCGTATTGCAAAACTTGAATCACAGAAAAAACGTGAACAAACTGACTGACACACAACGTTGACCAAATTTTGCAGAAAAGGATTGTTATTATAGAAAAAATGTGATGTCCAGACTAGGGTTATATGTATCCTTCGAAATGGAAAATATACTCTCATAAATCACAGATGAAAATTGATTAATCTCATAGTAATAAGCATTATCACACATCAAATAAATCTCAATGATTTCTCCGTAAAATATGAACTATTGCTTGAAACAGTATAATATGATATTATACAAAAATGTTATTTGTGATAACCTCAAAGCATAGATTTACACTCTAATTGATATAACTTTCAATCCATCATAAATTCCTGCGTAACACGTGAAGCATAGGGAATAAAGTGCATTCCCGGTCAAAAGTTACGTCAAATAGAGTGTGGAGGTAACGAATTCCACAAATCACAGCATTTATATTGATTTGAATTTACACATATAAGTGTAAGGTTAAGTGTAAGAGAGGACCTATGAGTCCTAACTTCGCCTTGTAAAAAGCCAACAATAAATAAATATATATTTTCCGCAAATCATACCATTTCACAACACCGAATTCTAACACAATTTGAACTGAAGACAATAGGATTTCATCAACTTCACCACACACTTAGATGTATAACAATCATAGAATAGAGCCAACAAATCTTACCATTTTGTTTAGAGTTTATGATCAGCGAACCTGCTACAGGACTAAACACAACTGAGGGATGTGAGTCTGTATTTTGAGTCCACTTTTCCCCCAACCAAAAAATTTTTGGCAGCTCGCCTGGCCTCGTAACCGCGCTCCTTGTCTCAAAAACATCTCTCCCAATTCCCCTTATCTTAAAAAAGGTCTCTCTTGACCCCCTCGTCCCCCCCAGAGGGGTACACCACCAGGAGAAACCTTACCCCTCCCCCCTCACGACTAAGACTCGAAAAGCCGAGGATTGAAATAGAAATATTCTGGTCTACTTACACTGGTCTCGCTGGTATAGTCTGTCCAAGCAGAGAAGACATTCTGGCGAGATGGTAAAATGACTCCAGATCGGTCAATATTGGTTCAAAAATTGTAAATTTGACATCAGTTTGTAGAAAACATTCCAATCTACAATTTGGAAGCAAATTTATAATTGTTGAATCAATATTGAGGGAGCTGGAGTCATTTTCCCATCTTGCCAGAATGTCTTCTTTGCTTGGACAGACTTTACACGCGGTCTATTTTATTGTAAATTTAGACCTAGCTGAAATGAGGATTGTAGAGCAGTGTAGGAGAATAATGATGTAGATTAGTTGAAGTAATTTGTTGAGTAGTTTTGAAGGTGATATTGTGGTAGTTATCCATATTTGATTCAACGATAAGATATTGTCAAACCACTGATTTATTAGAAGTTCGAGATACCGGTTTCGGTTGCTACACCATTATCAATCTCTGGTAAACGTACTGCTGCCCTGTACTTTAATTTTTAGTTTACCAAAGATTGATAATGGTGTAACAACCGAAACTGGTATCTTGAATTCTTAATAAATCAGTGGTTTAACATCATATTTAATTTTCATTTAATATCGATAATATATTGTCTATCAACTGATTCATTTGAAATCGAGATACCGGTCTCGGTTGATACACCATTATAAATCTTTTGTAAACTGAGATTGATTCACCAGAGATTGACCTAAGCCAGATCATTTTACTCTCACAGACCACTCTCAGACTGTCCTGACATAGCTGATTCATTTTCCGATTTCCCATTTTTCCAATCACAGACGTTGGCGAATTAATTTTTTTATCTTCAATCAGATTGAAAGATTATCAATTTTGAAGAATAATTCATCGAATCATTGAATAATATTATTATACATAATTAGTTCTTGTGAGAATGTTTGTGATTTTATGGCTTCAAATTTCTCAAATTACTGTATAATTTTTCAAGTTCTCAATCTTTTCTCTTTGATGTACTGGTAAAAATTTCTATCATTCATCGACCTCACAAATTGAAAATTTTTAAATTACTTTTCCTGGATCGAAAATTTTGTGTTAATCAGTGATGTGTAACATAACCTCAATTGGACAATATCAACATTTTATCAAAATTTGGGAGAGAAATGGTACAGGCTCAGCGTAGTTGTTCCTCCCTGTGGTCATAATAATCATTATGATTCCAGTATATTGTACAATAAATAAATAAAAATAAAATAGATATTGTTTCAGGCTTTCAAAGTGTTATCCGAAGTAATTTCAGAAAGAATTAGTTAGGGTTGATTGAAGCTTTTCATCTAAAGTCATTTCATATTCAACAATAACGGCTCTTACTGGATAGTCTGTACAAGCAAAGAATACATTCTGGCAAGATAGGAAAATGACTCCAGCTCGGTCAATATTGGTTCAAAAACTACAAATTTTAAATCAAATTGTTGACAAAAATGTTTTAAATGATTTGAGACTAAATTGATCATTTTTGAATCAATATTGATCGAGCATCGAGATGGATTCAGTTCTCCATCCTACCAGAATGTATTCTTTGCTTGGACTGACCACCTAGTCTTTAGAATATTAAACCGTCATTTTAGTAATAAGAATCATACAGCTGTAACAAATTCATCTGAAGCTCTTTAATATCATCAATTTTCATACACAGTTCATCAAAAATGACAATTTCGAAACTTCATTTATTATTAATTGATTAACTGGCTCCTCTTTATTCTTGATCTACTTTACCTTTACTTGCTTTACCTCCGTTCTCGAAATAACTGTTTTCAGTGTTATATTCCTACCTAATCTTTGTTCCTCTTTTCCCCCGGGATATTCTACATAATTCATTCATCTCCCAATTCAACAAGAGTACTGCTGGAGAATAGCATTGTGCTGTTTTGAGCCATGGTTTCAATTTAAACTGAATAAAAAATCAAAATCAAATTTTATTTCCTTTTACAAAAATATACAATTGCTTCAATGAACAAAGAGAATTTTACATAGATTTCGCTTTTATATATAGAGATAGTATTAACCAACAGCCTAAGCCCAACACTCAGCTACACCTTTTAGACTTAGTAATATCATGTATTCTATGTTCAAAACAAAAAAAATGCAGAAATAATCAATCATGCAAGTGAATAAATCACGTCCGCATGATGGAGTATCTTAGAAAAAAAATTGAATAAAATGTAAAAGAAAAATTGAGGCGAAAAACATAAGGCTATGATCAATAAATTTTCTTTTTTTTAGAATTCATCACACAGGATGAAAAGGGGAAAAACAGAAGGATAAAACAAATTAAGGACAATAATATGACCAATAGTGTGATAGCACGAGGATGTATTACAAGCCAGTTACAAGGAAGTATCTTCTATTAATGACAATTTAAATCTATCTGAAAACAAAGAGAAAACAAACACAAGACTGAATATTGGCAATGCTGCAGCATTACATCATAGGGTTGTACATAAAAAACTTTAAAACTGAGGGCTGTTTAAAATAATTGAAAAATAAAGAAAAATCAAACACTCTTTTTTTGAAAACTTTAAAATTATAAAAAACACATACATGTTTCGGGACCTAAGCCCATTCTCAATGTGGATAAAAATAGTAATCTATTAATTAGGTTGACATAATATTATTAGGTTGTACATACTTTCTAGTTCCTCGCGGCCCAAATTTAGCAACCATTTTTTAATGCTAGATTTAATAAAATAGTTCCTATCTCGTAAACTGAAAATTAATTTTAAGTCATTGGGCAATAAATTGAAAAATTTAGGAGTAAGAAAAAGAAAAGACTTTTTGAAAAGAGTGCAGTTTGGCCCAACTCCTCGGAATAGAACATATTGAACGTTTATTATCGTTTAGGCTGAGGCCGCACTGCCGGTGGGTAGAGCCTGGAGGGTGGAGGGTAGTTGGTAAATCTATAGAACATACACACCATCCACAGTAATACATCGTATGAATGTTATGACGTCATTCTGTTTTTTGAGGTTATGATGTCCATATTTAAGAATTTCAAGATGGCGGCTGAACACATACCATTCATACGATGTATTACTGTGGATGGTGTGTATGTTCTATAGATTTACCAACTACCCTCCACCCTCCAGGCTCTACCCACCGGCAGTGCGGCCTCAGCCTTAGAGCATTATTCACACTACGTCGCTGTAGTTTGAAATTATTTTGCAGAAAATATGAATCTCTCCAATAATTCTAACAAAGAAGAAATATTCAAATTGTAAGAAATGCGAATTTATTATGTCTAAAAGAATCTTGTTTCCTGGTTTCCTAGTAACCCTTATAGACTTGACTGACTCTAATGTTTGTCTTTGCCTTGGATACTCAACAGAAAAGAAGACTATAATACTACTCAAATTTATATGAAACCAGGACATTTATACATTATACAGAATTTTGAGTAGTTGTGAAGGTGATATTGTGGTAGTTATCCATATAAAATGAAAAAAAAGACGTTGTCGAACCACTGATTTATTAAAAAATCGAGATACCGGTTTTGGTTGTTACACCATTATCAATCTCTGGTAAACTCTTTACAGTCTCTGGTAAACAGTTTACCAGAGATCGATAATGGTGTAACAACCGAAACCGGTATCTCGATTTTTTAATACATCAGTGGTTTGACAACGTCTTTTCTTTTCATTTAATATACAAATTGTTGTAGAGGTTTGTTTTCAAAAAGTTTCTTCCATGCTATGAGTTGAATACGATCTAATGAGCCAATGAATCAATGAAATACAATTATTATTATACAATGTATAATTATGATTCCAATGTATCCTTGTTTCGTAAAATTTACCCCATTTATTTTGTATGTTATTGTAACTATTCATTAATCTTTGATTATTGCGTTTGATGTTCGAATCGCCATTTTGTAACGTTTGTATGAACTGGTGGACGGGGAGGGGCTTGTCTATGCCAATGGCAGACGCTCACTGTGATTGGTTCGAGCAACTACCAATAGCGATGCTTGACAGTTTTTAGATTGCTGCTCTTTACTTCGAGTTTTAGTTTATCAGAGATTGATAATGGTGTAGCAACCAAAATCGGTATCTCGATTTTTAATAAATCTTTGATTTGATAAATACCTTCTCTTTTAATTTGATTGTAATATATTAATAAACAAGCCCACTTCAGTGATCTCTTTTCAAAATTCAAAATTTTAATAGTGAAGTAAAGATTCGAATTAGTTTTCCTTGGGAACGTTTCATGTGGTGACCTGGATAAGATCCAATAAAATTCATGAACGAGCATTTTAACTAGAAGTCATTTTTTATAATTATTTGACTACAATTCAAATGCATTTCGATGAATGATAACATGTAATCCAATCATTGTACAATAGCACAATAACAGCGAGGTCCAACTAAAAAACAGGCCGAATTCGGACGAGATGAATCTCCGAGTTAGCGAAGGAGAACTAAATTCGGAATCCGAGACTAACTGACTGACCTATACTTCAACTGATGTAACCTCCTACTCGGCGCATGCCGTATAAAATGGGAGTAATAACACGTATAAAAATGTATTTCGGGTTGGAAGTTACAATATGATAGGAGTATAAGCTCCAATGCCTGAACAATGTAAGACAGCGCCGCTCAACTAAAAATAGTGGATGCTATTCCATTGGACCCCTTCCCTTACCCGCCCCCCCAGGCGTCTGTTATTTGTTAACGCCCCCTCCCCTTCACGATGAAGAGGTTTTGCTTCGTCTTATCGTCTTCACTGTCTCATTTTTAAAGAATGATGGGTAAAAGATTCTAGACCCGTTGCACGAGAACCAAATCTAATTCAACTGGTGTAAAATGATGTCATCAGAAAAGGCGTTTTCATATAAAATGAAACAAAACTATTGGATTTGATTTAGGATAGGCAATCTGTTCTGTTCATATTCGTTTCGTTTCATGTAGTGTTTTATGGTGTTACCTGATTTTATGCTCGAATAAAATCCTAAATACTTTGAACTTAATTTAGTTATAAAACTATGTTTAAAACAAGATTAAGCTACAAACAGAACATTTTAGAAATACGTTCATTGTAAGCTCTGGTACACCACTACGCAGTCTTTTTCTTGGACAAACAATTTACACTATTGTATTTACACTAGTGTTTTACACTATGGGTAAAACAAAATTTATACATAACCTGAAAATTTTGTCAAATTTATTATGTGACTAAATTAGCAATAGAAGAAGTTTTTTTCTTTCCGCATCTTGTATACTTGTACATAAATGGAATAAATAAATAATACAAATGTATTGAGAAAATACATAAATAAATCAAAGATACCGTATTGGAAACAGCAAGTAAAAATGCTTTATTCTTGTTGTTTTGGCTATATAAAGAGTATTAAAATAACATACTTTCATTTTATTATTAGATTGGAACAAAATACTCAATCCCTTGCCAGAATTCACCTCATGTAAGTAAACATTCACATCCTCTTTCTCATTAACTCCAAACCCAACTATACCGTATTCACGATCACTTGAGACTAAATAAAGAAACTTTGTACATGTACAGGTAGCTATTTTTGTTTGAGCTTGAGTAAAAGTCAAGAACTGTGATTGGCTACAGCTGTTCGACTGCGGCCGACCATCGTATGAAGTAATACCTCCCTTTACCCGCACTCACGCGCAAAAAGTTTGTTCATTTCGTCTCAAGTGATCGTGAATAGGGTATAGTTTTCATTTCTCATATTTACTAGAACGAATCTTCAACACTAGTTTTGTCAAATTAGTAATCTATGTAACCGCTTACAAAAGGGGTTAAAGGCCTCTCTACACAGTGCTCATTGACACAGAATATTTCAAAGTGGGGTTGTAAAATGAGGATAGTACATTATTTTGACAATGCTGAGAATCGTGGAAAAAAACTGAAGGTTTTCTGAAAATTAGTGTTTCAATATTATTTTTTATCAATCTGACATAAAAAATACTATACCCTATTCACGATCACTTGAGACGTGTGTTCGGGTAAAGGGAGGTATTACCTCATACGACGGTCGGCCGCAGTCGAACAGCTGTAGCCAATCATAGCTCTTGGCTTTTCCTCAAGCTCAAACAAAAATAGCTACCTTTACATGCAAAAAGTTTCTTTATGTAGTCTCAAGTGATCCTGAATAGGGTATAGTACCAAGTTTAAATTCTCTCAAAATGTTTAATTAATGAGAAATAGAGTCAGATCATTTTCCAATATGGCGGCGATCCAAGTGCATTTCAAATGTCTCTTATCAACGAGCTTGCTTCTTGTATCAATAATTTTAGACTCAAAACGTGTAAAGAGGACATACGATCATTTTTAAATGTTTAAAAATCTTATTGCACCCTGGAACTACTCCTTGAGAATTCAAATCTAGTGCTCTAGTACCACACATCTTAATTTTATAAAAATTGTTTATTTCTATCCACTCCTAATATGTATTTATAGAGGGTGTTTCAGGAGGAATGTGCAATACTTCTCAGGCTAATTCCTTACACCAAGTAGACAAAAAAGTTCCATGGGACCAACCCCCAAAAACGCTTTGTTACCGAGATAACAATGGCGGAGAAACACATCGCTACTAAACACAGATTCATCACTTGGGCTATGTTTTGTCAATTTTGCGATTTTTGATCGCCATTTCTGAAATTTGGGTAAGATTTACACAATCGCCGCCATTTAACTTTTTTTTAGAATCCGACTCTTCTCAACTTCCATTAATAAAAAATACAATTTTATGAATCCTTATCCAGTTATAACCCTAATTGTTGAAAAATGGCGTTTTCTAGCATATTTTTCCAATTATCTCAATAACCGTTAAAGTTACGAACTTGGAACTGGTTTCATTAAATTCCTCAGCTAATTTTACATAGGATTTGATCATTTTCGAATCTCACTAAAGCCTCTAAAAAATTATAAAAATTAATATATTTTAAAAAATCTCAATTTTCCTCCATTGTTATCTCGGTAACAAAGCGTTTTTAGGGGTTGGTCCCATGGAACCTTTTTGTCTACTTGGTGTAAGGAATTAGCCTGAGAAGTATTGCACATTCCTCCTGAAACACCCTGTATTTTCTCCATTTACTCTTCATAATACTATTTTTCATCAAATTATTCATTGTTATAAGATCAACCTCCTTTGTTTTTTCTATCATATTCACTCTTCATAATACTTCTCATTACACTATATCCATTGTTTTGAGAAAATGCAAAGAATATATTCACTATACGATTGTAAACATCTGCGATTGATAGAATATTAAAATAGACGGGGGCTCAGCTGGGATAAAAACGCCCCCTCCACAGATCGACCCTCCCCCTCTACAAATATTCCCCTTTCACCATAATAGCAGCAGCTCCCTCTAGCGAGTATTCTTGAAACCATCGGCAAATCCAACGCAAACAATCGTTCCAAGCAAAGAAGACATTCTGGCAAGATGGGGAAACGACTCCAGCTCGGTCAATATTTGTTAAAAAATTGTGAATTTGGTCTCCAATTGTAGGAAACATTCTGATCTACAATTTGAAACCAACTTCATGGTTTCTGAACCAATATTGATAGAGTTGGAGTCATTTTCCCATCTTGCCAGAATGTCTTCTTTGCTTGGATAGACTATAACAGTGCGAAGTAAAGAGGATTTGAATTTGAACCCGTTTGTTAAACTGCTCGGTTGTAATGAATGTGGTTATTACACTCTTGACTGGTCAGGTTGGGAGATTTTGGTTGCTGGGAACTAATTTATGAGTCGAGTTTAATAATTATTATTCACCATTTCGAGAGGAACGAGCAATTGAGTACATGTGGAAATTTGACTTCATAATAGATTTATTATGTGGAGAACTTCTTTACTCCATCAAACTACAATGAGTTTGGAGGAACACATAGAACGGAATTCATTATTGTTGTGCATTTGTTGTATTAAGTTTCATGATTCAACAAAACCTGGCTTTGGACTGTGGTATAAATTGGCAGTATAAGTCACTGGCGGCTCGTAACCACGAAACAGGTGAAGCGTCCGTATCTTTTACTGTACAGCACTTCACCGGTCTCGAGTGCACGAGCCGCCAGTGTCAGAAGTATAGCCGACGCCAAAAAGTTAGGCGGACTCGTCTGCAAATTGTGCGATCCGACAGCTGATGTTGTCAAATAGAATTGTTATTTCGCTAAGTTAGAGTTTGAAGGAGCACGTAGAGCGGAATTCATTATTATTGGGTATTTGTAATTATTAAGTTCAACGATTCTACATAACCTGGTAGTGTAAATTGGTATTGGTTGATTAATGAAGACAATTTGAATCGTGTCTGTCTGAAGTTTGAAAAATAATTTATTTATGAAATCTAGTATGTTCTGTCCAAGCAAAGAAGACCCTCTGGCAAGATGGGAAATTGACTCAAGCTTGGTCAATTTTGATTAAAAAATTATTATCAAAATTATTGTTGGAAAAAATTTGATCTACTACTAAGACTACATTTATAATTTTTGAACAAATATTGACCAAGCTGGAGTCATTTTCCCATCTTGCCAGAGGGTCTTCTTTGCTTGGACAGCTTTCAAGTGTGGAATGGAAAAATAAACGTCATTTTGTTGTTTCTCCCGGAAACGATTCAATATTCCCGTATTTATTATCCTAATCGAGCATCGACTAGCTTCCGAGCTCGAATCAATGAATTTCCTCCATTGTAAATCCGGAAAAGTCATCAACTCGAGAAGAAAACCTGCGTCACACGATTTGCATGAGAAAATGCAGAGCGGAAAAACTTTTCAACGCCAGTAATCAATCAATCTTATACAAAACGAGCAAACGTTCAATTTTCATTTTCTATCTGAATTTCAATCTAAATCGTTTCCGTTGCATACGATTCTAGAGTAATATAGTCTGTACAAGCGAAGAAGACCCTCTGGCAAGATGATAATATGACTCCAGCTCGGTCAATATTGGTTCAAAAAACATTGATTTGGTCTCACATTGTAGATCAGGATGTTTTTTACGATTGAGACCAAATCAATAATTTTTGAACCAATATTGACAGAGCTGGAGTCATTTTCTCATCTTGCCAGAGGGTCTTCTTTGCTTGGACAGAGTATATAGCAAACAGTTGAAGAGAGGAATTGAAGAATGGAAGATCACGTGACTAAAGGATTATGTATATAGAAATAGGATAGATAGGAAATACATGAATGAGGAAAATAGGCTATTAATTTATTCCAACAATATTTATTACAATAATGGGGATAATATTGACTCATTCCAATTGTTCCATCCCTTCCATGTTACAAACTACATTCCATATACTATAGCATTATACAGGGTGTTTCAGGAGGAATGTGCAATACCTCTCAGGCTGATTCCTTACACCATGTAGACAAAAAAGTTCCATGGGACCAACCCCCAAAAACGCTTTGTTACCGAGATAACAATGGCGGAAAATTGAGATATTTCAAAAAATATTTATTTTTCTAATTTTTTAGAGGCTTTACTGAGGTTCTAAAATAATCAATTCCTATGTAAAAGTAGCTGAGAAATTCAATGAAACCAATTCCAAGTTTGTAACTTTAACAGTTATCAAGATAATTGGGGAAAAATATGCTAGAAAACGCCATTTTTCAACAATAAGGGTTATAACTGGATAAGGAATCATAAAATTGTATTTTTTATTGATGGAAGTTGAAGAGAGTCGAATTCTAAAGAAAAAGTTGAATGGCGGCGATTGTGCAAATCTTACCCAAATATCAGAGATGGCGATCAAAAATCGCAAAATTGACAAAACATGGCACAAGTGATGAATTTGTGTTTAGTAGCGATTTTGCGATTTTGATCACTATTTCTGAGATTTGGGTAAGATTTACACAATCGCCGCCACTTAACTTTTCCTTTAGAATCTGACTCTCTTCAACTTCCATTAATAAAAAATACAATTCTATGATTCCTTATCCAGTTATAACCCTTATTGTTGAAAAATGGCGTTTTCTAGCATATTTTTCCCAATTATCTTAATAACTGTTAAAGTTACAAACTTGGAATTGGTTTAATTGAATTTCTCAGCCAATTTTACATAGGAATTGATTATTTTAGAACCTCAGTAAAGCCTCTAAAAAATTAGAAAAAATCAATATTTTGAAAAATCTCAATTTTCCGCCATTTTTATCTCGGTAACAAAGCGTTTTTGGGGGGATGGTCCCATGGATCTTTTTTGTGTACTTGGTGTGAGGAATCAGCCTGAGAAGTATTGCACATTCCTCCTGTATACTGTAAACACCCTGTATACTGTAGTAAATGAATTTGATACTGATACTGTTGTAAAAAATCTGTTGCTTGTTTCAGTCGATATAGATCAAATCGATATATACTCAAATCGATAATCATCGATACGATAATCAACTAATGCTGCAGCTGTAGTATACTTCAAAACATTGTTGAGCTGCTCGAAAAAACAATAATTACCTCAGAAAACACAAAGATCATTAATATAAACTAAAACACTGTATTTCAAGTATCAAGCACAGGTTATGAAATAGTACAGTATGTATATCTGTATATACTGTAATTACGTTCCTACTACATTCAAGAACATATTCAATCAAAGAAGGAATTCCGACAAGATACGAGAATGACTTCAGCTTGGTCAATATTCGTTCAAAAATTATCAATTTCCTCTCAAATTGTAGGAAACATTCTGATCTACAATCTGAGCCGAAATTTGTAATGTTTGAACCAGTATTGATCGAGCTGGAGTGATATTCCCTTCTTGCCGTAAAGTCTTCTTTGCTCGGATCAATTTACATAGCAAAGCCTAAACACTGACAGCTTACATGAACACTATAGCCTACGTATGTCGTTTACCCACAATCCATTGCACCGAGCACCAATAGCAATCTATAATAATCGCCAGAAAACAAAGGTTCACTCTATTACCCATCAGGCTTTGCGACGCTAGTCGGTTACCCGACATGCTATGCAATCAACCAATCACAATCCAGAGTTCAAAGTTGTTGCTGTTATTGTTCTGTTGTTGTATTAGACCTTAGTATATTCTAGCAAAGAAGACATTCTGGCAAGATGGGAAAATGACTCCAGCTCGCTCAATATTGGTTCAAAAATTGTTAATTGATTTCAAATTCAAGATTAAAATGTTTTCTAAAATGTGATATCAAATTAAAAATGTTTAACCAATATTGACAGAGCTGGAGTAATTTCCCATGAGGCCAGAATGTCTTCTTTGCTTGGACAGACTGTACACAGCATTTAAATTGAAACCAAGTTCTCCACACAAACAAAACCCATGTCAGCTATGAATTGTCACCTACGACTACAAATTAAAGTTGTTTGCTTGGAATTTGAATGGGTATTAAGTTCTTGACTCATATCAAACAAACCCCCACGTCAGATATGAATTGTTTCAATTGAAGCGCTCCATACAATTCAATGCTTTGACAGTACATGTTGGGTGAATACTTGAATAGTTTCTGGATATTGTTTCACTACACATTTGTTTTCAATGCCTAGTTGTCAGATATTGTTTCAACATACATTTGTTTCAATACCTAGCCGTCATATATGTGTTGAACTAGGATAATGCGTGATGTTTATAGTAACTACAATTGGAAATGTTTCACTCCATTTGTATTAGTAGTCGCAGCTTAGTTATCAGAATTAAGGAGGGATTCTGTTGCCTAAATGTTGAATAATAGGTGTGTGTTAGAGATATTCTCATGGCTTTCAGTGGTGGGGAGAGCCTTCGGGTAAATCCAACCCAAGGATAGTATAGTTAGTATAATATCTACTATATATGAATCTTGGATTCAACCTCTCCAATATGTATTTGGACAAAATTATACTGGTCACCCATCCAAGAGAATTCCACAGTGCTCCATGACTCAACTATTGATAATTAAGTGCTATGTTTAATTACGAACATTTCCGCTAGTGTTACATTATTTGAGCATTAATTTCACTTATTGTTTTCGACTGGTTATATGACGCAATTTTATAGCAAGTTATTATTCTATTTATTCACGTACAAATAACTGTTTCATGTGTTCCAACTAACAAGAGATCATTCCATTCAGTGAAATAAGAAAAAAGTTGTATTTTTATTTCGACGATTCATCCTAATATTGATTTCATGAGCAAGGTTTTCCTTAGTCAAGGCTCATGCCTGGAAACATAGAATCATGAAAAATTGGAATTATCAAACTTTATCAATTGTTATAATTTCTTCAAAAGCACTTTTGGGTGAGTGCAACAGGCCTTTTACCTGTCTAACTGCAACTATTCAATGGCAGAATATCTTTTTAGTGCCCGTATCTTTTACTGAGCAGCACTTCACCTGTTTCGTGGGCACGAGCCGCCAGTGATGAGAAGACATGGTTAAATGACACACTGTTTCGGTTGTTTTTTTTTCTGTAACTCGCCGATATCCTTTAGAAATTGAATGATATTTTCACAATTCTAATTCGTATAATTATTCCTCTCTAATTCAAAACATTTCCAGCAGCTAGTAGGCTAGGTATTCTACGGTTTAGCGTATTTCTGACGGCATTTCTCGCTTCTAGATGCAAACATTGTGTGATTTCTGAGTGGCGGTCCAAAAATAACCACAAATTTATCACCCAAGCGCTATTAGAAACTTGACTCACCAGATGAGGCTCTACCACTTATTATATTGCTCATGTTGAGACGGAAATACCAGAGACAGTGAAATGAATGATGATGAATAGCGGAGAGGAAGAATAAGGGAGATATAGAGAAAGAATGGAGTAATGTAGAAGAGGAAGAATAAGGAGAATGTAAAGGGAAAGAAGGACGTAATGTAGGTGAGAAAGAATGATGAGGAGAGGAAGAAAGAGTGATACAAGAGAGTTAAAGAGGAATGCAAGGAAAAAAGGAAGAAGAATAAGAAAGGGAGAGGAGAGAGAGGGGCTGAGAAAAGTGGGATGAGAATGAGAATGAGAAAGAGAAGAAATAGATCTGACATAACACATAAAAGTGATGCTGAATTATCTACTCTTCCTCATAATAATTCCACTTTATTTTGTACTTTAGAAAGAATGTTATGATAAAATGAAAGCTTGTGATAAAATATAAAAAAGAGCTTCTGCGCATAGTTTTAGAAGCTAGTTTAGAAAGTTTATTCTAGTTATATAGGAATTGTAGATAGTTTAGAGCTTCTGCATAGCATAATGTGTCAGAAGTCATCGGCGGCTCGTACCCACGAAACAGGTGAAGTGCCCGTATCTTTTACTGTACAGCACTTTGTAACGTTTGAAAACGTTTGGTGGTGAGAAAAACTTTAAATTAAATTATTTGATCCTTGTATAGATTTATACCTGACCTTATATTATTTCAGATGGGCAATAAGAAGACATCAAAACTTAAAATATTTATAGGTTAATATAATAAATTCTGAAATCATCAAAATTACACACCCGACATAATACAAGGGGATCGTGAATGTAAGAGAATTCAAAATCAAACCACCATGAAAGAAATGGATCTCATCTTTAGAATTGTGACAGAGGTGATTATAAATTAATAACGAAAAGTTATAGTAGCGACATCCCTTGGTTTATTTCTAAAAACCAGAATAAATAAAATCAAAAGATAATAGCAATTGGATACCGGAAATACAAATTACATTATTTTTAGAAATACGGGTTACAATCGGTTACTTAAATATGTTAGTATACATAAATACCTGGTGTGGTGAGGGCCCCCCATAAACTTTCACACTATTTATCACTATTGCCTTTTAATTGCACTTCACTTGGTTGATAAAATATTGGTTTCGATGGAAATTTGAATCTGATCCCTCTGAGGTTTTTCTTTGTAATCCTGATGTGTAGAAGTCCGGGTTTCCTTGGGGTTTTTAACGAGATACCCTCGATCCATCTGCGAAGTCCATGCTACAGTATTGGTTTCCTGGTTAATTTCAGCGAGGTGGATACATCCAGGTTGATACATCGAGGTTGATACATCGACCGCTGAATAGAAATAAATACAAAATACTTATTGTAAAGATACAGTATTGATTTGTAAAACAGCATTTAAGTGAATAAATGTTACAAACAAGTTGAGGTATCGAAAATTCAATTTTTTTAACGAAGAGAAGCTTCTTATAATTTTTTTAAATGAAAAGGATAATAAAGCATTTTTAGAAAATTTAACAAATTTAAGAGAAAAAGTACCAAGAGTTTATAATGAAAAGAAAAGATTGTTTCAAAATTTAGAATATCCAAAAGAAGAACATATTAATTTAATTTTACAATGAAATTTAGTAAACCAAGTTAATAACAAGGAATATGTCTTTACCTGATACAGCGGATTTGGAGATTGGTAAAATTTGAGAGAAGAATCCAATAACTTAGTAAATTTACATATCAATGAAAAATTAAAATAAAAAAATCAGGATGAAGCTACTAAGTAAAAGAATGAGAATTTAATTAATGTGACTACATCCTGTACTTCAAAGAACTTTCAACAAATCTTACAGAAGAAAGAAAATGTCTATCTGAACTGGTTGAGAGCTAGATTCGAAGTGAATTGAAATTAATAGAGGAGGAAACAGTACAAGGCTATCCCCACTCCTAAGCAACTGTCGATCAAGCAGAATTTTGTTCAAGAAAGAGAGCGACCGAGCAACATACAAAGTAATGAAAAAGGAGGAAGAATATAGAGAGAAATCTACTAAAATAATAAGCTTGTAATTGCAAGAACAATGATAAAGTTGTTTTTCGAGTAATTCGAAAAACAATTTTATCAAGTAATGGAAAACTTATTAAAAGTTTTTGGTTGAAAAAACAAGATAAATGAATCATGTTATTTCATACCGTTACAACTTCACCTGTTTCGTGGGCAAGAGCCGCCAGTGTCAGAAGTATAGCTGACAACAAAAGTTAGGCGGACTCGTCTGCAAATTGTGCGATCCAACAGCTGATGTTGTCAAATAGATTTGTCAGCTTTTGACATCAGGAGAGACAATGCTCTGATGTCAGCTGATGATGCTCTACATCAGCTGTTCGTAGATTATTACATCACGTACATGAGACAGATGGAATCGCCTAACTCTTTATCATATCATCTTCCAAAGGCTATAATATTTATCAATGGTGTTGAGTACTTTAGTTTTCCATGATTTGACAAAAATGTGAACCAGATGATATATTTTTATTATTATTGAAAGGTTTTTTCCAAGTCCCACTGACATGTTCCTAAACGATAAATTCTAAATTATCGAAGCTTGTCTAATTTGAACAATTTGAATTTGTCCCCTCAAAAAAGCATTGCTGAGTTCAAACGGCATGGTGAATAATTCCTTACTCGCTTTCAACTTCCGTAAACAAACCCATCCCTCTTTTGACGTTCCAAATTTTCTATTTTTATCTTTTTCACTGACAAAATTTTCACGATTACGTCATTTATAATGCGTGTGAAACCGACTCTTACTCTTCTCAATGGATGCAAGGCGCTCATAAATTTTTAAAATGAGTCTCATAATAATACAGCCTACCCAACGTATAAGTCACGCTCATACGTGCACATATGCATTAAACAGAATATAGATATAAATGTTGGTTGTTCAAACTAGGTTTCCATGTAGTGCAATATCAACATTTCCCTGGGAAGTCTACTTCCTTTTAGCGTCTTTGTTTCCAAAGATGATTGTAATAATGACTCTAAATTTTAATATTAATCAATCACCTATTTATTTTTTGGAATTATTCTCTAAATGTTGTATTAACATCATCAATCTGTAATTTATTTCTACATTGTTCTATAATATTATCAATTATTGTTGTTCTACCCAACTATTTTTTGTGATCACTGTAGATAGTTTTTATTTCAAGTTGATGATCAAGTGAGTTATTGTTCATCAAGAATGCTAAGACTTATTATGAACTACGCATCAAGTCGCAAGGATCATTTAATTAAAGAATCATTTTAATTAAAAGAATCATAGCTGTAGTCAAATTATGTACAGGATACGATCAATATTGATAATGTATTATAATGTCACAATTCACAATAATGATGGGAGATATATTAATTATCAGAATGTTTCATCTGATACATGAACAATACTGAGATCATCTCGAATATCTTATTGGATTTGAATGTTTGAAATAGTTTAAACCGTGGCACTGGCGGCTCGTGCTCACGAAACAGGTGAAGTGCTGTACAGTAAAAGATACGAGCACTTCACCTGTTTCGTGGGCACGAGTCGCCAGTGAACCGTGGACATACAGCTTATACACTAGCACTAACAGCAATGATTTCTTTCCACTGTCTCAGCTCATATTTCATGTAAGATAGATTTTCATTAACTTGTCGGAAGTCAATATAATTATTATCGTATTTCATTATATTTCTTCCTTTATCACATTATATTGACGGATTCAATGTGTGTTAGTGAAGAAATTGAAATCGCAATACCTTTTTTACTAATTTTTAAAAAGAAACATTGATGGATTGTATATTGTAATATCATCAAGAGTATGTTAGTTATAATCATGAACTATATTGTTGTTATTAGTTTATGATGATAATAATAATAATTATGAACTTGAATTATTTTCATTATTCAATAAAAATAGTTAGTTCATGGTTATTTGATAAAAATAGTTCATTTCATCATATCATACAACTAGAATGTTAATAGTTGCTAACAAATAAAGTCGTCCAAGTAACGTTTTAACAAGGATCGAGACGTCTTTCCAATGCAACATTTTCCAGTCACGTATAAAAGTCCAATAAACTCGTTTTATTTCCCATTTCAAGAGGGCGCCACTAATCAAATTCAAAGTTCATTTTATCCTTCATCATTCTCTTTTATTCCTAGCTACTTATTGTTGATAAGAAATCAATAGATCTATCATTCATTGGAGCAGCAGCATAGCGACCAATATCATTATACCTTATGCTTACACCATAGAGCCATAGAGGAATAATAATTATAACTTCGGTCCACCTATTTCTCTATGATTATACCAATCCAATATAGTCTATGTACTATCGTAAATCACAGATCTTTATTATGATCTTTGAATAAATAGATGAGAGATGAAATAAATAGGAGATCGGTAAAATACGAATTGTGAATTATTTCATACATTTTTTGCAATATTTATTGCAGATGAATTCCATAGTATGCACTTTGCAAATTCCATAAACCTTGAAGAGGTACCGTACAATCTACAGTACACAATCAATGTTTATTATTCAGATCTTGTATAACGGGACTAAATTTTTAATTAGAAGAAGAAGAAGAAGAAGAAGAAGAAGAAGAAGAAGAAGAAGAAGAAGAAGAAGAAGAAGAAGAAGAAGAAGAAGAAGAAGAAGAAGAAGAAGAAGAAGAAGAAGAAGAAGAAGAAGAAGAAGAAGAAGAAGAAGAAGAAGAAGAAGAAGAAGAAGAAGAAGAAGAAGAAGAAGAAGAAGAAGAAGAAGAAGAAGAAGAAGAAGAAGAAGAAGAAGAAGAAGAAGAAGATAGAAGAAGAAGAAGAAGAAGAAGAAGAAGAAGAAGAAGAAGAAGAAGAAGAAGAAGCATGTTAAAGAAGAAGAAGAAGAAGAAGAAGAAAGAAGAAGAAGAAGAAGAAGAAGAAGAAGAAGAAGAAGAAGAAGAAGAAGAAGAAGAAGAAGAAGAAGAAGAAGAAGAAAAAGAAGGAAATATCTTCATGTTTTCTTATTCTTATTCTTGTGAGTTTGTGAAATATTTTATTACCAATATCAATAAAATTATTAATATTCGTATCTATGTGAACTGTAACAGTGACACTCTATATGTTCAATCGTAATAATTTTCTGAACAAATTCGTATCATACTATATTGAGAATAATAATATATTATCATATATATACCATAGTTATATAATATTAGCAATACAGTACATTGATCAAGCTGATTCGAGCTAATTGGCGAATATTCGTGATAATAATATTATGATAATTTACAACCTTCGTAATACAATAGAACTATTCATTAGTCTACACAGAAAAATAAATTTCATGCTAGGACTGAAAAGGGTTTTATGACTATAAATAAGCTAAGGACAAAACATCGTTATGAGATCGATACAGTATGATGTTTGAGTGATTTTATTTGTTCTATTACATTGAATCGTATCGAAATTGATGACCAATTCAGCGCTATTGGTTGCATTTCTCCCATTTCGTTGTATGGGTTCAACAATAAATTCCATTGTAAAACCTTGATTGGCAATGCACGTGACATTTGCTGAACAAGCAATAAATAACTAGAGAAATAAATAATTAATTATAGAAATAACCACACAAGTGCATTCAGTAACGAATCTCCCCATTCAAATTTTTCAGTCAACCCTCCAAATGAACCGAATTGTACTCCTACCTTTCACAATAATTATTTCTATTCAGATTATCTATCCTTATAGTCTATCCATGCAAAGAAGACCCTCTGGCAAGATGGGAGAATGACTCAAGCTTGGTCAATATTGGTTCAAAAATTATTAGTTCGATCTCAAATTGTAGCAAACATTTTGATCTTCAATTTGAGAATAAATGAATATTTTTTGAACAAATATTGACCAAGCCGGAGTCATTTTCTCATCTTGCCAGAGGGTCATCTTTGCTTGGACAGACTATACATTTGTTATATAGCCTAGTTTCGGAAAGATACTTGAATCGTGAATTCACGATTTCCAATCCTGCCATTCAGATTATTTATTCATGATTTGCTACTATAATTTTAGATAAAAATACTTGAATCGTGAATTTCAGTGCAGCAAGTTGTGAAGTTATATCATTTATCTTGAAGCATCATTTGTTGCATTTGTTTCGTGATCATTGTCATTGAAATTTCATACAGTTGAGATAAATCATTATTTATTTTGTGATCAGTATCGGAAAGTTTGTTTTTTGCACTTCATCTATCAGTTTCATATTGTTCGAAATGAATTAAGATAGTTTTGATTGAAAACTTCCGAGTGATGCAACTGTAGTCTGATGAAAAACTGCAGTGAAATGTTCAATAATAATTATTGTCGAAAGTAATAAGATATTTTTACATTACAATATCATTAAGAATAATATTATCAGTATGTTTCACTAAAGGTACGATTCCCAATCGAAAATTTAAAAAGCTTGAATATAAAGAACTGTCCGGTTCTAAATTCGCTGCTAAAGCTGCCCAACTCTAGCTACGCTGTTCTAGCCATCACAACTCTATTCACGTAACTATATTAAAGATGTTTACTCTGTTATCAGGGCTAATGCTGTATACCTAATCAGTAAAAAATAGTGAAATTTACTTGAAAATTGCTAAAAAAGGGTGAATTTCATCATTTATTGATTAGGTATACATTAGTAGCCCTAATTGCAGAGTAAAAATCCATAAAATAGTTATGTGGATAGAGTTGTGAAGGCTAGAGCAGCGCAGCTAGAGCCGGGCAGCTCAAGCAGTCGCTTGGGAATCGTACCTCGAGTTGTTATATATATATTTCTGAGAAAATTAATGTATTTGTATGGGGGATGGGGGTGTCGTCATAGTCCGTGGTGGAGGGGAGGAGTTGAGGTGTAGGTGAGGGAGGAGGGGGCGCTTAGGGGGTCTGTAGGCCTAGGGGCGCTGAACTGCTAAATGCGGCCCTGGTTGTACAGGTATAAAGCACGTACACTGGTCAACTAATTATTCTATTTCGTTGCTCTATACAATTACGTGTTTCTATTTCATCTTGTGCGTGTGACTAGTAGTACTGAAGACCGTGAAAGTAGTAATGGAGGGCTGGAGGCGTACAGCTCTAGATCAAGGATCACTGTAAGTGTAATCATTGATTCGAGCAAATAACACTTTTCAGGTTTTGTCATAATTTCCATTCTAGAACAATCGAAAAGTGATTATCACTATAAATTCTTGTGGATCTATAACATTTTTCAAAAAAGTGAATATTCCCGGAGTGAACTTGTTGCATGCTTCAACTAAAAACAATCAAAGACTCAAAAACATTATGAATTGCAGTAAACTTAACAACTACAAATTAATACAACTATGCACCACTACTGCAGCCAATTTAAATACAGTTAACTCTGTACTATATACAGTAATACAAATACTGTGAGCTGTATGCACTGTTTTATGGCGAACTTGTTTCAGATTGAAGTTCTTGCTTCAGTCGCAGTACAATCTGTCCAAGCAAAGAAGACATACTGGCAAGATGGGAAGATGACTCCAGCTCAGTCAATATTGTTTCAAAAATTATGAATTTGGCTTCAAATTGTAGATTAGAATGTTCTCTACAATTTGAGATAAAATTTATAGTTTTTGAATCAATATTGATCAAGCTGGTGATATTTTCCCATCTTGCCAGTATGTCTTCTTTGCTTGGACAGACTATGGCAGTGTTTTGTTTTGACACCTGAAGGCAGGAGAAACAATTACAACATGTCAAGTGCAACAAAGATATTTTAATTGATTACCTTCGCAGTGTTCAGTTCAGTCCGTTCACACACCTACCACTGACCTTATAATGAAAACTAGACGATTAACTGCCTTTCACAAGTCGTCAAACTTCAAGTCTGATATCGACTTTTCAACATCGATGTATTGATTGATATAGATATTGTTCATTAAAAGGTTTGTCTCGTCATTGATAGGCTTATAGTTGATTGAGAAATGTATTGTTATTGATATTGTTCATGTTGAATGAGATTTATATCGAAAGTGACATATCTCAGATGAAGAATTTAGGTTGAAGAATTTTAAGGTTGAGTGGTAGAAAGGACTTCCTAGTCCTAACTCCGCCTAATAAAGGATATTTTCATTTCATTTCATTTCAAGAATGATCTACAATCATCGAAATTTGAGGTCTGTTTTTCTAAGGTCAGGCGTATTATACTGGGACGCATGCATGCACACGCCAATCACAGCTCTTGTTGAGGACAAGACAAGAGGACAAGAGCTCTTGTTGAGGACAAGACAAGAGCTGTGATTGGCTGGCTTGCGTGCGTGTGCACACATGCGTCCCAGCATACGCCTGGCCTAATCATCTGTGTAACTGGCAATAATCAAATTTCAACAATAATTTATTCGAAAATCTAATCAAATGTTTATAAAATAATAGAGCTGAATACTTTGCTACTGTTTTTCGAATAAGCTACTTTAAATTTATGTTTTTTCTTTTTTTTTGATGGTGATGTCCACAAGAGTTCTTAGACTTGTGCGTGAGTGATAAGAAGGATGATGATGAGATATACTGTTGATGAGAACTTCTGTTTAGATACGTCGATTACTTTTGAAATAACTAATCTTGTTTGAAACAATTATCGATGTCAATAAATTGATATTTTTCACTAGCCGGCAGGCTCGCTTCGCTCACCTTCTCCGCCTAGCCAGTGGGCTCCGCCCCCTGGACCCCCGACAGTATCAGCAGTGTCAGTGAGTCAAACAGCCTCGCTTCGCTCGCCTGCATCACCTCTGTCAGTGTAAGCTGAGACAAACAGGCTCGCTTCGCTCGCCTGCAAATTCCGTTCAGAAGGGATTAAAAATTTATTGAACACAGCATTTCTAGACCTAATCTGGACCAGTTTACCAAATTTCAACATTCTCTACCAATTTATTCTCAAAAAATCCAAGATAAACTCGGAAAATTCCGAAAAATAGTAAACGCTAATATTGAGCGTAACCTTGGAAAGTATATCGGACATAGTTTGAAACTTGATTCAATATCTTCCAAATTAGTTCGTTGAAACATTGAGTTTACTGTAAGGATTGGTCGTATCAAGGCAGAAGATATGCAACTCGCAATACATCTACAATTTAAAAAAACTGATAACTGGCGTAATCTAGAACGGAATTCAAATATAATTTAACACAACATTTCTAGACCTTATCTGAACCTGGCTACCAAATATCAACATTTTCTACCGATTGGTTCTCGAAAAAATTGAGAAAACGCCGAAAAACTATAGAAAACCTTAAATATTTGGCGTATTCTTGAAAAGTTTCTAAAATCCGTTCTTAGCGAGCGTCTAAACGTCCAACTGAACATGCCTGCCAAATTTGAACGCATTCGGTTCAGTGGATTTTTAGTTCTGGTGATGAATCAGTCAGTCAGTCAGTCAGTGCCATTTCGCTTTTATAGATATAGATTGTCATCAATAACAGTCCGTTGAGAATTGTGTTAATCAACAGCCCAATCCAAAATCTTCCCAAATCAATGAGTTTATATTTACAAGCCAATTTTCACTAATCATTTCCATACGTTTTTTTCAGATTTTTGCATGAGAAAGCTAACAACCGAACAGAGTCAGCTTCAATCAGCCCTTGGGCCTCAAATCAAATTTCGCAAATTGCGATCGGGTGTCAAGGGACCAACTCTGTTTTACTACGCAAAATAACGGGGTTTCAATTTTTCCCCTGCTCTGAGATTATTCCAAACCCGAAAAAAACTGCCATTAAATTTTGACAAGTTTCCCCCTGAGATCGATAAAATATCATAGTTAGCTGGAATAGTGAGACCTGTATTATAGCATAGAATAATAGAACTAAAACCTAGAATCCTCTTTGAAGAGTGTGAATCCTCTTTCAAGAAGTGAAGGTGAAGGTGATATTGTTGAAGGTATTGATTTCCATTGTTATGAAAATGAATTTTTATTTCATTGTTTTTTATTGTTGAATGATTGATAAATTAAATGAAAAATAAGATACCCTTCTTAGAATTATTAAATAGCCCTTAGTTTAAAGATTAATTGTCAATGAATGAGTTGATTTGCGTAATGTTTGTCCATTATTCTTATTTTATTCATCTTCAATTCACATTTCACTCTTATCTATTCTACATTCATATATACAGTAACTTATATATTTTCACATTACATTTCTCAGTTTGTGCTATTATTGAGCTGTTAAGTTTATTTAATTTTAAAATTATGATTACATTTTGTTATGCATGGTATTACTTTTTTTATAAATTCAATATGAGTTGAAATGTTGTAATTTGTGTTAAGGAGGAAATATTTGGGTTTTTACCTGTTTGCCTCCACATTGGTGAATAAATAAATAATTCATCCAACTATTATTGAGTCCAATCAAGCAAAAAAGACATTCTGGCAAGATGGGTAAATGACTCCAGCTCGATCAATTCTGGTTCTATTAAAAAATTACTCTCAAATTGTAGAAAACATTCTATTTTACAATTTGAGAACAAATTTATAATTTTTTAATCAATATTGATCGAGCTGGAGTCATTCTCCCATGATGGCAGAATGCCTTCTTTGCTCGACCAGACTATATCATCATCAATCAGGGATGATCAAGGATCACCCTCGACCAATGAAACATTTCTTCTTCTTCTTCTTCTTCTTCATCATCATCCTCCTCCTCCTCCTCCTCCTCCTCCTCCTCCTCCTCCTCCTCCTCATCATCATCATCATCATCATCATCATCATCATCATCATCATCATCATCATCATCATCATCATCATCATCATCATCATCATCATCATCATTATCATCATTATCATCATCATCATCATCATCATCATCATCATCATCTTCTTCTTCTTCTTCTTCTTCTTCTTCTTCTTCTTCGAATAAATTTCCAAAAAAGTTTCTCAAACTAATGTCAATAATTGTTCTAATATAAAATGGCGTTTCACTAAGAGAATACTGTAACATGCAATGGCGGTTCATCACGGGCAGGCCTTCTCAAAGGAGAACTGTGATTGGCCGGGAGACGGAAGGAACGCCCACCGGTGGGAGGTGCTTCGATTGACGTCATTCCGCTGCACTCGGTTCGGAACTGATTCAGTTTGTAGGTTTTCTGAAACATTTTTCTAATTGAAAATTTAGTCCCATTATAAAAGATCCGAATAATAAACAATGCGTATTTTAGATTGAACAGTACCTCTTCGTGGTTTACAGAATTTACCTGTTGAGGTGTTGGGTTAAAAATTTGAAGATTGAACTATGAATGTTTTACAAGCACATTCCTTATGAGTCACCAATGAATCATAGTGAATATAACTCAGAGATACAGTGAATCATAGGGATCCTTATAATGAATCTAGTCGAGACTAACTAAAATTTAATAATCAGATTTATTTGAGTATTCCAAGAAAACCCGTGACAATCTTTCTCGTCCTTGAAACGAACTTATTCTTAAATAGAGTTCATTCTCAAACAGAACTTATTCTTGAATTTAATGTCCCCCACAACCTCCTACTTCAAAGCCAATCGTGAGGGAAGGGGTGATAGAGAAGGGTGGAGGGAAAGGGCGCCAAGTTTGAAACAATCTAATTGAGAAAGTTAATAAATTTGGCACACTACCTACGCGCCGGAATTGAGAGCAAGGTTCGCTCACCAAGACCAGTGAGTTTCCTGGGAACGACATGAATAATTTTATCCGTCTTTATAAAATACAGCGTGTTTTGAACCCAGCCATTCAATTCTGAGATCAAGTTCAATCACCTGTTGAAGAAAAACTTTATTCTGCCTTAGTAAAATTTAGTTTGCTCCTTGCAAGAATAGACTGCAATAGAATTTTAGATTGAATCAGATAGGCTGGACTGTGATTATTGATTTGAAGTGTGTCTTTGATTTGATTCAAAACAAAATTGCATTCTAGAAGATACACAAGGTGACATTTGTATCAAATAAAACGATTGGAAACAAACATACGTTTCAATGATAAAAGTTCTTTCAATTTATTTGTTGCATTTGTTACAATTATAATCTTGTAGGAAAATTGAGCAAAATACATTCAAGAAAATTCCCAAGATGACACTTGAATAATACAATTCTAATATTTTAATTATACATACGTCTCAATAACGGTACAAGACCTTCAATTCGTTTGCTTAATTTGTTACAGTCATAAATAATCAACTTGAAGGAAATTTAAACAAAGTAAGTTGTAGAAGATACACAAGATTAAACTTGTATCAAATTGAACTTTTGGTTCTAATAATGGTACAGGTCCTTTCGATTCGAATGTCACATCATATTGAAGGACAATTTTTACAAAATACAGTCTAGAAGATTCATAATATGACACTTATATTACATAAAACAACTAGATCGAACATAGGTTTCAATGCTGTGTGTGAGCAAATTTCAAAATTCATAAAAACTTCTAAAGGACACACGACCTTTCAAATCATACAGTTGTATTGATGTATGATAAAGTAAGTATGAATTCGATTGCTTTATAGATTCATAAATTTCTTTCCTGGGTAAGGATTGAACCTTGGGTATGCAGCTCTAGATTCAGGTTCAGTGTAATCATTCAGAGTGATTATTCATTCATTTTTATCTAATAATTAGTTAATTACTACTTCAAAAACATAAAAGTTTTTATAATATTGCCTTTCTTGAACTCACAGCCAACGCTCAAGTTTTCACCTTGCTGGCTGTGTCAAAACATTCAATTTGTGAGTTTCTAAACATAATGATATTGATGAAAATGATAATAATTATTAATTTTTATTGAACCGGAACATACAGGCAATGAATGATAGCTAAACATCAATAACAATACTTCAAAAATAACAATATTCTACCACCCCTCCCCATCAATCAATTTTAACTCAAAAACGTCTACCTTACAAATGCCTTCATCAGAAAAATCTTCAAGACGTTATTCCTCTATACTTGTCTAGCCAATAAAAACAAACCATGTTCCATCAAATTAAAGTTGGTTCCAAAAATTAAGGCGTTTCACGAATGACAAATATTAATACCCAGCTCGGTCAGGACAGTCTGAAGCTGCCTTCGAAAGCGACTTAGGATAGCTAGGGGTCGATCTTCTTTCGATGTGCATTTGCAGACAGCTCGCCGACTTTCCTGAGAGAGCTGAGGATTAATAGAAGTCGTTTGATAGCCGCCTTAATTTTTGGAACTAGCTGTACAACAAGAGTTGCCGAAACAACACTCGATTGTATTGTTTGTATTATGAGGTAGTATAGTCTGTTCAAGCAAAGAAGACATTCAGGCAGAGTGTGAAAAAGACTCCAACTCGGTCAATATTATTTCAAAAATTATGAATTTAATCCCAAATTATGGAAAACGTTCTATTCTACAATTTGACATCAAATTAATAATTTTTGAATCAATATTGACCGAGTTGGAGTTATTTTTCCATCTTGTCAGAATGTCTTCTTCGCTTGGCAGACTATAACTCTCCGCAACGATAAATTCCACAATAGATCCTCTGGAGCACTGTTATCTCTTACCTCAGATAATGGGGGAGGTTTTGCTACAATTTTCCCTTCTCCCTTGTGTTTCGTTGACGATCAACACGAAAACCGTTTTTGGTTGAAAATTAACTAGTTTAATTTGCACCTCAACTAGTTACTGTTTGAAATATTATGTATTTTTGTTGTAATATTTAAATAATACATTCATATATTATCAATCGAAGTTCAACAAAATGTTCAATTTAAACTTTACGCCATCAGCTGATTCGGATGAAACTCATTACATTGAATGCGATCACTTCTTGATTTAACCATCGGTTATTTCATTTTCGGTTTAAACGGCTTGATAATACGGGTTTTAATTTTCACGTTTAATATTGAGAAATACATTTTTAAATTGTCCAAAACAGCAAGTTTCTCTTGTAATCGAACAAAACTCTTTTTATTCTACATAATTATCTAACAATACAGATTGAATAGTTTTATTCTGGAATAGGGAAATAATACGTATCTCTGTTGTCTTCTCAAAGAGTGTTTCTAATCTCTCACACTATTTGGAAGTATTCATGTCCTGAGAGGTTTCCAATCAAATTTTAACCATGGTCCTACTGTTACTGGTTAGCTCAGTTGAGATATATTTTTGTAATTCAGCAAATTAATGTGCAACAAAATAAAAGCTGATTCTCATTCATTGTCTCTTATCATGAAAGTTCTCTATTACAATCACTTCAATCTTCAAAATTTGAAGATATTTTGTTCATAATTTAATGTTTTTGTACATATCTTGAGTCGTTTAATATAGCTTCAACATCAACTCTGAATAAATTTCAAGTTCTTAAAGAAAATTTGAGTTCTTGAGGGTTGAATAGTTGACGTTGAATCAAAGCATTCCTCAACTAAAAGTTTCCTTCCCCTTCATCCCGTCACTTTTCCCTATTCTCCCTCCATCAGAGGCATATTTCCCTGCCGTA
Organism: Sogatella furcifera; assembly: GCA_017141385.1. Lineage (NCBI taxonomy): Eukaryota > Metazoa > Arthropoda > Insecta > Hemiptera > Delphacidae > Sogatella > Sogatella furcifera. The sequence continues at coordinate 29,688,331 of CM029554.1, read as the reverse complement.
GGAGTGAGTTTTTCCCTATTTCTCTCTGCTAGGAGTGAGTTTCTCCCTATTTTCCCTTCCTTAAAAGTGAGTTTTCCCCATTCCCCCACTCGAAAGAGTGAGTTTTCCCTATTTCCCTCCAGTAAGAGTTAGTTTTCCCTTTTTCCCTGCCGGAGGGGTGAGTTTTTCCCTATTTTCCCACCCATACAACCCCACGCGTCCACCGCCAGCCCTTATAAAGCCATATCAGACGTGTCTCGGCCGTATCTGGCTTACTCAAACACGTTGGCAGGACCTGGACGCATCATCCGCTGACTGCTAGAAAACTTCAGCCGTCTGACCGTCGTCCCTTGGGGAGAGAGTGACGTCAGCACTCATGTATTTCCGACAGCTATTCCTTATCAACGTCCTCCTATTCACCATCTTCCTTGTCAATTCCAGTTGTCTGGCTAGACCTAACAGGTAAGGAAATGAATGAAATTGAAGACAATTATAGGAAGTTTAAGAAATTTGTATAAAACTGAAGAAATTTGTATGAAATTGAAGAAATTGATAGGAAATTGGAGAAATTTATAGATAATTTAAAGAAATATATAGGAAATTGAAGAAATTTATAGGGAATTGATGAAATTTATAAAGAATTGAATAAATTAAAGGAAATTGAGAAATGTATAAGAAAGTCAAGACATTTATAGAGAATTGAGGAAATTAAGACATTTATAGAGAATTGAATAAATTTATAGGTAATTAAAAAATATATACAGGAAATTCAAGATATTTATAGATAATTGAGGAAATTTATAGAAAATTGAAAAAATAAAATCAAAGAAAATTGAATTAAAGTTGATGAAATTGATTATTTTCTCAGGAATGATACAATTTATAACCACTGAATGATTTGGGAATGGAAAACCAGCCTTTAGCCTTTATTTTTCCTCTCCCATATTTAGATTAAGAATTGAGATGATTTTATATTGGAAGTACAAGAACATTAGGAAAATATATAATTTCAAATTGAGGAAATAATGAGGATTACTTGATAGTGAAAGTTTGAGAAGATTACAGAAAAATAAAATGTGGAAATAAAGTAGGCTACGGTTTTTTTAAATTACTATACAAGAAAACGACTTTAAAAATGTGTCATAATGAAATCCTTACGAAACATACCCTTTAAATATAAATAGTCGTTTTCTTGTATTTACTATACATGAAAACGACTTTAAAAATGTGTCATAATGAAATCTTAACGATACATACTCTCTAAATATAAAATATAGTGTTTAATCGACAATGAGAAACTGATATATGAGTTTTTCCTAAGAAATAATCGTAACGGATTATTATGTTGTTATCTATACAAGAACAAGAAGTTATCTAACAAGATCTATACATTGTTATCTATAATTCAATTATCTGTTCAATTGAATTATTGAGGTAATGTCCATTTCAGATTTTCAGACACCATGATTCTTGGTCTTCGATTTTTTGCTTACTGTATGAATTTTACTAGATTGAAATAAGGCTTGACGAACTTATGATGTGCGCTGAGACACATCAAAAGTTTGCTAAGTTCGGATCAATCTAGTAAATTTAAAAGAAGGGCAAAAAACCATGTAGCAAAAAATTGTGGTTTTTGAAACAGGCTAAGTTATCTATCAATGCGGAGGGATGGTATGTTAAGGTTTAATTAATTTAACCTTAATTATTTAGAGTAGTCTGTGAATAGATTAATGACAAAATGAAAAGATAAGATGAAATTGGAGAAATTCGATTAGTAAATCGAATTTTCGACGCCGTTGAGATGACTAGAGAAATAATTTCAGTTGTTTCAAGAATATCATGTACTAGCCGGCAGGCTCGCTTCGCTCGCCTTCTCCCCTAACCAGGGGGCTCCGCCCCCTGGACCCCCGAAAGTATAGGCAGTGTAAGTGAGTCAAACAGGCTCGCTTCGCTCGCCTGCAAAACCTCTGTCAGTGTCAGCTGAGAGAAACAGGCTCGCTTCGCTCGCCTGCAAATTCCGTCAGTAGGGGTTTGAAATTTATTGAGCACAGCATTTCTACACCTAATCTAGACCTGTTTACCTAATTGCAAAATTTTCTGCCAATTTGTTCTAGAAAAATCTAAGAAAAACTCCGAAAATTCAAAAAAATAGTAAAACGCTGATATTAAGCGTAACCTTGGGAAGTATATCGGACATAGTTTGAAACTTTATTTAATATCTTCCAAATTAATTCATCCATAATCTCGCTGAACCATTGAATTTACAGTTAGTATTGGTCGTATCAAGGCGGAAGATATGCAACCCGCAACACATCTAAAATTTTAAAAACCTGATTACTGGCGTAATCTTGAACGGATTGCAAAAATATTTCAACACAAAATTTCTAGACCTCATTTGAACCTGCCACCAAGTATCAACATTTTCTAACGATTGGTTCTCGAAAAAATGAGGAAAACGCCGAAAAACTCTAGAAAAACTAAAATATTTGGCGTATCCTTAAAAAGTTTTTAAAATCCTTTCTTAGCGCGCGTCTAAACATCCAACTGAACATGCCTGCCAAATTTGAACGCATTCGCTTCAGTGGATTTTTAGTGAATGAATCAGTCAGTGAATGAATCGATCAGTCAGTCAGTCAGTGCCATTTCGCTTATTTAGATAGAGATTGAAAGGCATTTTGGAATATTATTCTTGCTGAAGAACTGAGAGAATTGGAATACAGTTAATTGAAATACTAGGAGAGCTCTTGTTAAATATTTATCTCGAGATTCTCCCATAATGGTGACCGTTTCGCTTATCAAATCAAATTTTTTTTCTGAAGCAAAAATATACAATTGCTACAATGTATATGAATGGCTTTTCATCTAATTCTTGGCAATTGATAGTTTTCCGGCCAAATACGACATTATCTTGATAAGATAGATCAAATAGTTCGTGTTCCAAAGATTTTCTTATTAATGGAATTCTACTTCTAAGTCCCTCGTTGAATTTCTGTGAAGTATAAGATTTTGATAGGTTTTGATACTCACTGTTCATAGGTGGTGAAGAAATAGGTGACAAGAAATCGTTGAATTCGTTGTTATAATTCTTTCAATTATTGATATTTTTATAATTCCTAATTTTCGGATTTCTAAAAAATATTATACCGTTCTAAAGCGGTATACTGGTAGCAGTATCAAGCAGTATAAAAAGCGGTTCAAATCGTTATTTGGTATAGGCTCCAACTGGTTCAAAAGCCTTTTTCTACCTTTGGGAGGTTTAATCAATACTCGGTTTGTCTTTGCTAGTTGATGAAATTTGTGGAATCTAAGGATAGTGTTCATTCTAAATAGTGAACAAATTTGAATAGTAAATATCAAGAATCCAGACTGAAATCAAACTTTCGATCTTTCCATTATCTGATGCAACTCTATAAAGTTTAACAAACCCGCTTTTTTATCTTGATGAATTTTCATATCGCTCTAATCAGGAAATTCGGATATGGAAGTTTTGATTGGATTTATGTGATCAGCAGAGCCGTCAGGGAAGTTTCTTGCGTGAATTTATCGATTTTGATGTCGACTGTAATAATATTGTTCAAGTTACGGCCTCCAATAGACTTCTAGAGTAAATAGATCAGAATGTTTCCTACTATTTGAGACCGAACTGATAATTTTCGAACCAATATTTACCGAACTGAAGTTATTATTTCATTTTGCCAGAATGCCTTATTTGCTTGGATATGGTAGTCTCTGCAATATTTTTAATGTATTGAGAATTGATCGATAACACTGAAATTACATTAGAAGGCTACATCAGAGAATTTCTCGCCACTTTTTTTTCAAATTAATTTTTTTTTTATAAATTTCTCTCACTTTCAGATTAATTGTGGAATGAAATATGGGATTAAGAAAAGAGTTGATTTGAGAGAGTTTGAAAAGAATTAGATCAATTTAAATAGATAGGCTAACCATTTCAATATACAGTACAATGATATTCTTGTTAACTATTAAAGTATCCAATTGAAATACAGGTAGCTTTAATAATCCATACTGTATTTCTGGAATAATCATTCATACTATGATGAATCGATCATTTACCAACCTTTCAAATTTTAAATTGATAAATCATGGTTTTTTTATTGTTGTGAGTTGAAATTTGAGAGCATTCATCCTTTGCTTAAAATACTTGGAAACCAAGTCACAATTGTAAAGAAAGAATAAAGGATCTGTTCTAACAAAAAACAGCTCTTATCGAGAATATAAAAATAACTTTCAAATTACAGTACAAAGAAAATGTTATAATTCAAACTCATCATGCTATTCAATTACTTAATTCATGGAAAGAGATCGTTAGTCGAATATTGGATTGTTGCAATACTTTTCAACTCGAATCCTTTCAAGAAATTAATCAAGTATTGATCCTCCCTGTTTTATAATCTACTGAATCCAAAAAGAAATTGATTGAATCAACCAGATAATTCACTAATTAAATTAATGTATCCTGGTTCCTCGTAGATTTCAATCAAGTCATTCTCTATCGCTAGATAAGATTACCGTTTAATAATTCAAACGATTTGTTCATTTTTCCATCAAACTTTTTACATAATGTTAGATGCTCTTCCAACGATTGCTATCAAAGTATAGTCTCCAAGTAAAGAAGACATTCTGGCAAGATGGGGAAATGACTCCAGCTTGATCAATTTTGGTTCAAAAATTTTTAATTTGGTCTAAAATTGTAGATCAGAATGTTTCCTACAATTTGAGAACAAATTTATAATTTTTTATCCAATATTGACTAAACTGAAGTTATTTTCCCACCTTAACAGAATGTATTCTTTGCTTGGACAGACTTGGAAACCTGTCTTCAAAGACTGCAGTTTTCTGAGGAATTATAAACATTTCCTCTCCATCGCTAGTTGTTTTCACTATACTAGAAAATTTCCAACCTTCTGACGTAAAAACTTTTGTCGAGGTTTTTATTGGCTTCCTGTTTGTAATTGAATTGGAACAACTGTTCAATCCATTACTGTGGAAACACCTCTCGGGAGAAAATTTATGATAATAGAAAACTTAGCTGAGATTCCTGAGTGCAGTACATCGTGAACCTTTCTCCGATTTAATTGAAGTAACGAGAATATCTTCAAGTTTTTCAGATCTTGTACATAAGTGATTTAATTAGAATAATCATGATTTAGTATGTTAATCTAGGTTATTCAGTAGTGTTAGCTTGTTATTATAGTGAGAATTACTTCATTTTTCATCTTCAAGCTCGAGTATAATGTTTTTACAAGTCATTATGATATTTTTCACATCAAATAATAATCTCCTTATCTGTGCTTTCCTTCTTATATTCTTATATATTTATAAATTCTTATATAGTTGAAAAATAAATAAAAATCAAACACCCTTTTTTTGAAAACTTTAAAATTACAAAACACACATTTTTTCAATTATTTTAAACAGCCCTAAGTTTTAAAGTTCTTTGTTCTTATATAGTTTTATATTCTATCCTTCTTATATAGTTTTATATTCTCATACTCCTCGTTTCAAGTGGACTTCTCTCTCCTCTTAGTAGGTCATTCTTAAATAATCAACGTTACGTTTTAGCATAGAATAACAGAGCTATATTCCTAGGATTCTCTTTGGTTTTAGTTTACCAGAGATTTATAATGGTGTAACAACCGAAACCGATATCTCTATTTTCTAAGAAATCAGTGGTTTGACAACATCGTGTCTTTTCATTTATTAAATAATCAACTTGATTGTAACTTCGGCTACGTAGTTCTTTTAAACAGTTTCTTCTGAGGATGATTCACACATGGGCTCCTAGGCCTTTGCTTGAGTAATGAGAGGGATGATGATGGTGATTATGGTGATGATGATGATGATGTCTACGTTTTAGGCAGACGGGACCTATATTTTATGTTACTACATAAAATGCCTATTCTCACCAATTTCACTTCATGGAAAGATACTTTTTCATCTCATCAAGCTTTAAGACGTTACGGTGAATGTTTAGCAGTTCCACTCATCAATTTGTAATATGAGATCTCAAGTGACAATTTTTGGAAGGAATCTCTATTGAAAAATCAAAACAAATTTTCAATAAAAATTCAATTTCTTATATTTTATGATCTCGAGTGACAATTTTTGGAGGTTTCTCTATTAAAAATCAAAACAAATTCTTAATAAAAATTCTATTTTATTCATTTTATGAGATTTTGCGAACATTGTCGCAGAAGTTAACTCGCCATTTTGTCAACAAGAGAGGCAGTTTAGCATTATTTCAGCTTGCAATGCACACAATCATTATTCTCGGCTCAAAGCGATACTACAAACAGACAACATCAAACAATTTACTTGCATTGCTCATGTTTGATCGTGATGGCGGCTTTACTTTGCCGCGGATTGCAAATAGCAGATATAGTCTGTCCAAGCAAAGAAGACATTCTGGCAAGATGGGAAAATGACTCCAGCTCGGTCAATATTGGTTCAAAAATTATTGATTTGGTCTCAAATTATAGAAAACATTCTGATCTACAAAATGAGACCGAATTTTAATTTCTTTGAAATATTGACCGAGCTGGAGTCTTTTGCCCATCTTGCAAGAATGTCTTCTTTGCTTGGACAGACTAGAGCAGAGGATGGAAGGCTCTCCTCTGTAGCAGATTGTGGAGGATAGCTGATTTCCCAATAGCTGATAACAGATGTAGATAGATGGTAGATAGAGGATCCTCCCAATCCTCAGCTCCACTATGTATGCGGATACATAAACATTAAACATATGCATACATGATTTCTAATTCAGGATTCATGTGTTCATGATACAGGCAAAATAGATTGAACCTATTGGCCTTGCTTTTAGGTATAGAAGTATGGGTATAAAGTAGGGTCTTAGGACTAGGGCCTAGTAGGGCGTAGGCTATACGTGGAAGTATACTCAACTTCGAAATATAAGAATACCCTTCATTACTTCTGGGTGTATCTTGCATCACCAGCCATTTTTCAGTTGCATAATTTCAAACTTGAAGGCTTAAAAATTATCATCACTGTAAACAATGTCAGTCAAAATTATTTCCAGTCTGTTTCATACAATCAACCCAGTTATTTATGAAAATGTGGAGCATCGACATTTTTCAACTATGGAGAGATAAGGTAAACTTTCTCAATGTGGGCTTCAAGGCTATACTCTTCAAAGTTGAATAAGAGAGATAGGATAGTTGAATAAGATAGGATTAGATGTTATTTCAGCCTATAGTCCATTCACGATCACTTGAGACGAAATAAACAAACCTTTTGCGTGTGTGTGCGTATAATGGAAGGTCTTCTTCTATGCGAAAAAATTGGCTGCAGTCGAACAGCTGACTCTTGTCTGGAGCTGTGATTGGCTACAGTCCGACTTGTCTTGTCTCAAGACTGTTGTCTTGAGCTGTGGTTGGCTACAGCTGTTGGTCTGTGGCCAAAAGTTTTGCATAGAAGAAGACCTTCCATTACACGCATAACACTCAAAACGTTTGTTTATTCCGTCTCAAGTGATCGTGAATAGAGTATAGCTTTGCTTAGCCTCAATGGGAAGAGCGAACCTCATAAAGGGACATCGTTTAACTGATTCAATTTTAATTGCCTTTTATCATTTTTAGATAGAATCAGATTCAAAATAACATTAATATCTTGAACATTTTTAGACATAGAATCGGATAACTTCAGTTTATTCTCTACACTCTGATTAGAATAAGCACATATTTGATTAAAATCGCAATGCGGAATTTCATCAATGATGAAGTCCATTCTTAATACCTCATAAGCTTCTCACAAAATATAAAAGCCCTTGTTCAGAATAATTCTCTGAAAACTTGAGTTGATTTATTACGACCTGTTAACAGTAAGCTTATGGTTTATTTACGGTAATTTCATTACTAAATAGGCTATTCGAAGATTTATTATAGAATAATGTATTCCCACAATGTAACACATTCATACTTTATACAGTCATGTTTATCATAATTACTTACACAGTTGTACTTGTAACCATAGGTTGTACTCGGATATGCGAGAGTGAATTTCCTTAATAGTCCATGAATTCTGCCATAATTTAGGTATGAGGTTTATTTTCGAACCTTACAGACTTCCAAGCTCCTTTTCCAATTGTAAATTGTAATACAACAATAGGCCTATCAATTTACTGACTTGATAACATGGGATTGTTTCTACATTCAATCTTATAGACTTCTATAATTTGAAGGAAGAAAGTAATAAAATGAATAAATATTAAGTAACAAACAACACTAATTAAGGATTCAATGCAATCGGAATCAGGGTTATACATTGCGGAATATATTGCTTGTATTCAGTTAAAAATCATTTGAAAAGTACCCAAGTCTTGATTCAATTCGTAACAACCGCAAACAAATTTAGAGAAAGAATGTCGATTCAAATCACAGTTTAGTGAGTCTACCATCACAGTTCTAGCCAGCAGCCAATCACAGTGGAGGTGGAACGCCCCGAAATTCTTCTTCGCCTTGTAATTGGTCGTCCCACTAAGCCCCACCTTCCCACCACTGCCACGCCTTCAGCCAATCACAAGCGAGCAATGAAGGAATGGAACTCACTTGCTGATTCCCAATCCCTCCGCTAGATAGCGTTGGTTACTTTTCCATATTGCGTGAATATAAGATTTTGTACTGGAGCTTCAACGATTGGAATGCCGGGTTTCAGCTATTTTGGATAACATATCTGCATTGTAGTGAATTGAGGAGTTATGATTATTAGCACTTAATATTATTCATTATAGCCTATTGTTTCCCCATTCATCTACTGTTTTTGACTTTTACAGTCCGCACTGTGGACCCAAAGAAATTTGAGTCATAATGACCTTTTTTTATCAGTGTGTGCTATGTTAGTGTTGCAACACAACTCAAGAGGGAACAGGAAATTGCAATTTTTTCATTGTTCTGGACACAATTTCCTATATAATAACATTAAAATAGGCCGAATCAATCAATTTTATCACTTGATTAAGTCTGATATTCAATTGATCAGTGATTTTCAATTAATTAACGAATTTCTTCATGCTATTTAGGGTTGAGAAAACCAGACATTGAATTTCACTCAAATTCCTGCACATACGAGTACGTTACCACATATTTATTGACTTTTCATATAGGCGAAGTTAGGACTCATAGGTTCTCTGTTACACTTAACCTTGAAGTCAAAACATATCAAATCGGTAAATAAAACAAGATTAACCTTGCCACGCACTATCTCACACCCTGAAGCGCGATAACGTATTTTGCCAATATGGCGTCCGGGGCAGGCGGCAAATTGGAAATATCCTGAGGTGGTTCGATTTCGTTCGAATGCAAGATCCTCCCAGTGGCGGCTCGTGCCCGCGAAACAGGTGAAGTGCTGTATAGTGAAAGATACGGGCACTTCACCTGTTTCGTGGGCACGAGCCGCCAGTGGATTCTCTCCACATTAGGATGCTGCAGTGTCTCTCCTGAACTTGTAAAGTAGTTAGTTAGCGACTGAATATTCAGCTCGCGAATGTGTCTGTCTATGCTGTCAGGTTGCTTCTTACCGAAGTGGAGAAACCACTCAAACATTCAAAGTACCTGAATGGAATCACAGATCATGATGGGGTTCAGAGAAAATATAGTACTATTCTATATAACTTTCTATGTACTATATAACTATTCTATGTACTATCCTTTATAACTATCGTTATACATATGATTCCTATATATGTATATAGGATTCCTATATATTCCTATATATGTAAATATATATATATATATATATATATATATATATATATATATATATATATATATATATATATATATATATATATATATATACATATTTATATTGCCTATTATACCTCAATCAATCAATCAATACCTATTATTCTTATAATAAAATACCTATCAAACCTATTATTTCTTCACATATGAACAGTGTACAGAGGTTTCCCTGATATAGACTTACTTCCCTATGATGAGTTACTTCAATTTGTAACTTGGTTCGAGATATATTCTATATATTCATTGACTAATAATAAACATGGTACATTATTGATTCACACATAATCCATGGAAGCTATATTCTGCCAAGATAACTTGTCCTAATTTATAGTATGATTTCCGTTCATTTCATATATATTTGAGTGAAAACCCTTCGGCTAAAAAATAAATTTGGACTTATAACCTCAAATTTTTGACTATATTTGAATGAAAATTAGGTTTTGAAATACCAATGGCTATGACTGTTCTTTCTTATCAATGTGTTTTTCTGCCAATAGATTTATAAATAAATAAATATATAAATGAATAAATGTATTCTCTCACTAATTGAGTCGTAACCTATGATGTCCATCTCATTACAGTATTTTCTTATCCTAGAAAAACCTCAGCTTCTATCCATGAATTTGTTGAAAACTGGATAAATAAGATAAGGAAAGATAGACGGGATACATAAATGAAAGGAGAATATTGACCAGAATCTCTATTTTCGAGGTTCATAAATTCATTTTAATATTGAAGTCTCATCTTATAATTATCATGTCTTCTTATTACAAGTTCAATCGGGAATTTTCGTCAAGTAATACACCTATCAATTCGACAACCTCTTTAATTAGGGTTTTGCATTATTTTGTTCCTGGTTTTCTTTTTCCTGTAATGAAGTTATTCATTCATCAATATATTAGCTTTATTTAGAGGCACAGATTATTCCAAGATTACTACAACACTAATCTTTCATGTTCCTCAATAACACAAAGAAACATTCTCCCAGAATTCTCCAGATTCGACTTATTGCTTTCTCAACAAACATTTTCGGAAGGGAAAGACTCTCCGCAAAAATCCTCTATTGTTTTTGGATTCTTCGTTAGCCTACTTTCTTCTATTATTTCTGATTATTGCTATCTGGTCCATCAATGTTTACATTCCACCACTGTCGACTCGTACCCACGAAACAGGTGAAGTGCTGTACAGTAAAATATAAGGGCACTTCACCTGTTTCGTGGGTACGAGCCGCAGTGGACTCCACCCATTTCTCATTACGATTCTTGAAACATTACCTGCTGAATCATCACGCCGGGGAAACAATTAATTGTAAAGTAAATATAGGAACTTATTACTGGCTGCGACGCTCTCGTAAACGCTGAGTATAGTATGTCTAAGCCAAGAAGACCCTCTGGAAAGATGAGAAAATGACTCCAGCTCGATCAATATTGGTTCAAAAATTATAAATTGGTTGTCAAATTGTAGTAGACATTCTAATCTAGAATTTGAGACCAAATTTTCATCTTTTGAACCAATATTGACCGAGATGTAGTCATTTTCTGATCTTGCAAGAATGTCTATTTTGCTTCGACAAGCTATTCAAACGGAAACGAACTTTATGTTTGGGTATAGTATATGCTAACGAAGCTGGCGGTTTACGAATAACTTTTTCTAATGATCAAATCTGTCAGGACAGTTTGCAAGCGGTCTACGAGATCGATCCGAGTTGGCTAAGGGACCTTGTGTTTGGAGGTTTCTCACAGACAGCTCTCCAACTGTCCTGATAGAGTTGAGCATTGATTGAAGAAGCTCATCAACCGCCGAAATCGTTGGGGCCTGCTGTAATGATGTCAGATGAGGCGGTTATTTGTCTTTACCACCCTAGGCGGTACGGTAACGGTAGTCTGTCCAAGCAAAGAAGACATTCTGGCAAGATGGGAGAATAACTGCAGCTCGGTCAATATTGGTTCAAAAATTGTAAATTTTGTCTTAAATTGTGGATCAGAATGTTTTCTAAAATTTGAAAACAAATTTCAATCTACGAACAAATATTGACCAGGCTGGAGTCATTTTCCCATCTTGCCAGGATATCTTCTTTGCTTGGACTGACTATAACCCTTTCGGAGTCTAACCCTCGAGCCTGTACTAAATTGATTTTACTTCCGAATTGGTGTAGTATGTGTAAGATAGGGAATGAAACACGTTTCCGATAGGGAAGTTACATCTATTGAAGGATAGAGGCGCCAAAGGATCAAGCCTCAATAGACCTTAAACGAGGACTAACTAGTGATCATTACATTAGACCAGTGATGCTGTAAATAGAGTGGGTTGTTTGAATTTAGATGAAGTTGAATGATGATGGCTAGACTAAATTCTCTTTCCGTAATTTATTGGAAAAATCAAAGATGCAATTGTAAAGAGTTTGATAAGTTGTAGATGCTACCGATTTTCAATGAGATTTTGGAATATTTGGCATACTGTAACATTTCAACTGAATTCCCTTTTCGAATTTTATTGGAAGATGCAATTCGAAGAGTTTGAAAAACTGTAGATTCTATTGATTCTGAATGTTTTAAATACTATGTTGAAACTAAAAAGGTTTTTAGAGGGGACTTCCAGGTTTCAATTTATAATAACGTTTCCTTTGTTTACTTGATTTAGAAATTTTTCGGAAAAATTGATAGCATCTCCCTATTTCAGTTCAATTGGATTAATTTGTATAAGCCTAAAATATATAAAATTCTACAATTTTCCACCCAATAATTCATAAATTCCACCAATATATTCTCATGTTGAGTAGGAACTTATTGCATTCGAATACTGAACCTCATCCCACCAACCTCATTCTTGAATGTCATCAATGAGAACAGTTTTTTTTATTGCGGATGATGCCCACATAAGCATTTTAGCTTGTGCGTGGGTAATGGATATTGAGTGCGAAAGCGATGATGAGGTGAAAAAACAGCCATGCCACTGGGATTCGAACCCTGACCAGCGGCAGCGCTAGCGGACTGAAGGTTGTGACGCCCCAGCCCACTGCGCCAACCGGGCCGGCGACAGTAAATAATTTATCATTCTATGTATTTTGAGAGATCAATATGTATTTCCAAATCTTCAGTGTAGCCTGCTGAATCTGATATTAAAATAGATAATTAAATTAATTTCAAGGCTATTTTAGAATAAGCCTACCTGTTCTATTCATTAAACTTTAAAGCAGCACAGTACCGTAAATTAAATGTGGAGGCTCAGTTTTCGTATTTAATTTATAAAGTTTGTTGGTGTATGGTCTGACCAAGCAGAGAAGACATTCTGGCATCTACCATTTGGGACCAAATTTATAGTTATTGACCGAGCTGGAATCATTTTAACATCTTGCCAGAATGTCTTATTTGCTTGGACAAACTCTACTAGGATGTACGTTTTCTAGTCATACAAGCTGCTAAGATCGGATTTCTCATGATTTGCATGTTCAATTCAATTCACAGGCCTACTGTGAAAAATACTACTAAAAGTATGTAGTTACTACTGTGTATAGTACTACTGCGTGTGTATGTACTATAAAGTGTGTTTAGTACTACTGTGAAAAGTTTCTTCTTTGAAAAGTATGCATTCGATAGTATAGTTAACTGCTACTGAAAGCTTTACTGAAGTGGATTTGAAGTGATTGTTACTTTGTAGTTTGTACAGCTCAAAGTTTCAATAATTACTCAAGTGTTGATGCAAAATAGATCGAGTATTACATTGTGAACGTTTTGAAAGGATTTTAAATGAAGGTACAGTATTCAAGTGGTGATTCAAATTGGAATTTTGTAAACAGTGAATGGAGTTTGAACAAATTTATCGTTCCCTTTGAGCTGTCTGTCCAAGCAAAGAAGACATTCTGGCAAGATAGGAAAATGACTCCAGATCGGTCGATATTGACTAAAGAATTATGAATTTTGTCTTAAATTGTAGATCAGAATGTTGCCTACAATTTGAGACGAAATTTATAATTTTTGAACCAATATTGATCGAGCTGTAGTCATTTTCCCATCTTGCCAGAATGTCTTCTCTGCTTGGACAGACTATCAAATGTGATACTTTTGTTCTACATCCATGTATGTTGCTGAACGTTGTTTGAAAAGGAAAACTGTTCTCAATTTCAATTTTCACCGGTATTTTCCAATTTTCCCGTGTTGATTCCATTTTCCACGGCCGTGATTGTGTCCGTAACACGTTGTCGCTTGCTTTTGTTCAAGTACAGGTTTGAAGCGTAGTTTGTCGAATGTTCAAGTTCAAAATAGTTTATAGTTTTCAGTTTCAAATAGTTGAGAATATTTTCTATTGTAATGAGGAGATTGAGATTGTGATTGAAGAGGAATTCAATTATGGATGGGTATCGAAAGACAAAACATCGATTTTTTTCCACCTAAACATCGATTAGTGTAAAACATCGAACAGTAAACATCAAGGAAAACATAATGTATGTTAATGTTTGGTGTTGAAACATGGAAGTATCGATACTCATATTCGAATTTCCCTAATATAAATACTAAAAATTACAGAACAAAGAGTTGAAGAGTTTCAAATATCCAATTTTATCCAATTAATTATAACAATTATATCGCAAAAAATCAGTTTCTTCAAGCAAACATTCATAAAGTACAAACATTTGCTTCAAAACAGTATGACATGTTCAGCATTAGATGATTGTGATTTGTTCAGCAATACATACCAAATGAAAAAGCTATTTGGAAGATTTTGTTCAAGTGGTATACATTTTCTACTGAATCAGACAGATCGAAACGTTTTGTTAAGGTTTCTTCCATCTGGCAAGAGTGGATTATATTATCGAACTTGGTATGAATGCAATGAGGTCTTTAATATAAAAATGTTATTCAATATGATAAATATGATTCGCGCAACTATCCGTTAGTGTAGGCTTATGGAACGTTGATACTAATTAGTGGCGGCTCGTGCCCAAGAAAAAGGTGAAGTGCTGTACAGTAAAAGATACCAGCACTTCATCTGTTTCATGAGTACGAGCCGCCAGTGAAATTCATATTATCTGAATCCAATGATCTTCCTTTCTTTTCATATTATAATCTACAAACAGTTAATAAATGTAGAATCTACATTCAACCTATTTTTAGAATGAGAAAATTTGAAACCATGTTTCAATTTAATTGAATTTTCATCGTCGGGAAATCGAGATACTTGATGTAGCTGAGTCCTACTGAGTTGTTTGCTCATGTTACATTCTAATACAGGGTGCCCGAGAGCTAACCCTTTGAAATGTCACACACAGGACAGTAATTTCCCAGCAAGTAGATTGTATGCCCTTCAATGAACCATGAATAGTAGCTATGCCTTCAAAGACCACTGCGCTAAATCATGAATGAAGCCTATTGAGTCCCGCTTCCTCCAATAGAGTGACAGGGGAGATTTTTCAAACAAAATTTAGGTTTTGATTGAAAAAGAAAGAATTGAGAACAAACATACGTTTAAATAATGTTCCAGCGATTTTCAAATTGACTGCTACTGTATGTAGTTGAATGTTTTTTTCGAATTGATAAATTCAGAAAATTCAAAAATATCTCAGAGTTATACATAGTGGTACATGAAACCACTGCTTATCAATTCAAAATAAAAAATCAGCTAAAATAATAACATGTTTTACTCATCTTTATTGATTTTTTCTCTTATAATTCTCTCTCTCTTTCTCTCTCCCTCACTCTCTTTCTTTCAAAATTTCTCAACAATCCATTTCTACAATCCATAGCTGGAAATATTATCTCCAAGTAACTTTATCTATTGTCTTTATCAAGTCTGTATAACTATACTCAACATCTGAGAAATATTATTGCCTGTGCATTCTGCATACCTTTTTGTCTGTATATACGTATCTTATAAAACACTTATATACAGTGTGCTAAGATATATATCTTTCATATTATTGCTATGCCTACACCCGTACAGCTGGATATTATACTGTGAAGACTTTTGTCCTCTTCTATATTGGTACCTAGATATATTTCCTGGGATACATTATTTAGGCTACAATCTGTCCAAGCAAAGAAGACATTCTGGTAAGATGGGAAAATGACTTCAGCTCGTTAAATATTGGTTCAGAAATGAGAAACTTGGTCTCAAAATGTAGATCAGAAAGTTTTCTACGATTTGAGACTAGAATTATAAATTTTGAACCAATATTGTTCGAGCTGTAGACATTTTCTCAGAATGTAGACAGAATGTCTACTTTGCTTGGATTGACTGCCTTCTTCCGTTGTTAGGCGCTGTGTTTTATGCCTCATAATGAACAAGTCGAGATGATATCTTGCCGCTACACTTTGCCGTGTACCTGCCACCCCAGTTTAGAGCTATTTCATTTCTGCGCGGGACAGATTTTATTTGTTTTCTTCCTGTGATGAAAGAACGTTGCTTTTTGTCACTGAGTCAGGTGAAATTTGGTGGAGCTAAAGTCAAGGAGGAACGTTTTTTATTTGGCTCATTGATAATGAATGAGGATTTGTTGATATTCGTGATAATGTGATCATGATGATTTGATGAAAAAATGTTTAAGGTTAGGTTCTGCATCCACTGTCAAAAACTGTGAGTGGATGAGGAAACCGGCAGTCCAAAATAGCAGTAGTAACAAAGTAGCAATACTGAAATACTATTCTCTTCAATGGCCAATCTCCAAAAATTAATTCCAACTTCAATTAATCCCACCAAACGTTTAGCGTCCTCATCAACTGTCACTTAAAACTGACAGTTCGATCGTCCACAGTTGATCGTCAAACGATCGGACTGCCGGTTCCAACTGATAGTTGATGAGGACCCTAAACGTTATGTGGGATTAGCTGAAGTTGGAACTTATTTTTCTCATTGGAGAAAATATTATTCCAGTATTAGTTGATATTTTTTTGTGAAACGGTGAATTGATGGGGTACCAAGAAGATACATGTATCAAGTGGAACAATCAAAATGGATGGTCGTTTGTGTCTTGAATCTACTTTTATAATAGAAGCGGGAGTAAGGTTGTTAATTGGTTGTTGATTATTGGATTTGTTACATTGGTACAAGTTGTTCTATTCCTGCAAGAAAAAATTATTAGTAGAAAATTATGTTAGAGTAGCATTATACAAGACAATCATGAGAGGAATTTTTGTAATAGATTTCTTGAGAAAAAGATTCAGATTCATTCACTTTATTTATGTAAATTACAAAAATACATCGGCTCAAATCCTATATTATGTAAATTAAAAATGATACTAATTAAATCGCTCATTTTAATAACCAAGTATGGACTATTAAAGACTATAGGAGAAAGAGCTTACGAGAATGATTCAAATGTAGGATTTAATAATTATGTTAACGGTAATATAACTGATGCTGTAATAACATAAAAAGGCGGAGTTTGGACATATAAGTGTCCATTCTTGGAGAGGAATGCTCAAGATTGGGAGAAGGTGAAAAGCCCTCTTAATATAAAAAAAGAAGCAGTAGGATTTCTTGAAAAGTTGTGAGATTGAAGAGAGAATAAAGTGGGAATGGGAGAAGAAAGAAGAAAGTGTGAGAGAGGGAGAAGATAAATTCCACGGAGGGGGTGTTGTGGCTTGTAAGAATGAAAATAGAGGAAAAACGGGGGGAAAAGAAGAGAAGGAGAAAAACGAGAAAAGGAAAAATCTAGCGGGGGGAAAAAGGATGGAAGAAGATTAAAAAGTTTTTGAATACAAGTGGGGGACGTTTAGCAATTCATAGGAACCAGCTTCTGGGGTAGCCTACATTTACTTATTTGAAAAGGTTTCCCGCTTATTCAACCAAAAGAGAACAACTTTCCGGATTTTGTTAGGCCATTGATACTCTTGTTCAACTCGATAAAAATCTTGTGAACTTTTCCATTGAACTTTTTTTGTGAACTATTCGACGTGGCTGGAGATATTTAACATGAGAATTATTCCATCAAAAGTAAATGTTCAGTGAATTAATACATTCAAGGCTCAAAGTTATAGGTGATATTAATAATGATTATAAGTTATAAGTTATAGGTGATATTAATAATGATTATAAGTTATAAGTTATAGGTGATATTAATAATGATTATAAGTTATAAGTTATAGGTGATATTAATAATGATTTTCCTGGATTCTAAGTTGATGTAAGAGGGTTTGTAATGAAATGAGATAGTGTTTTTAATTGGGTTTGTGATTAAATGGAAAATGGTTTATAATGGAATGAAAATGGGTTTGTTATAGGAAGAAAAAGGGTTTGTGATGAAATGGAAATGGGTTCGTATTGGAATCTGAAGGGGTTTGTAATGAGATGGAAAAGGATTTGTATTGAAATGGAAATGGGCTTGTAATGAAATGAAAAATAGTTTGTAATTAAATTTGGAAGATTTGACTTCTTGTGTTGTTGTGAAGATGATATTGTGGTGATTATCCATATTAAATAGATATCGTCCTGAGAAAAGATTAATTAAATATCGATGTTCAGCAGATTTGATTATGCTTTGAGATAATTATTTGATATTCAGCAATTCCTTTCAAGTTATTTGTATCTGCTTGATAAATTACTTATTTGTAATTATCAAGCTAGTCTTGATATTTATATTTGCAATAAACTAGTTATTTGTAATTGCTTGATACATTCTTCTATTCCAGTTTTTGCTATTCCATAGAATAGAACATCCTATTTCTCTTACTCAGGCATCTCCCACTTCTTGTTGGCCAATAGCAGCTCTTCATACACTTCCACCCAGTTTGTGTTGCTATCTATCATAGTTTCAGTGAATTCGCCATCTTTCCTCCACTTGGAACATTCTAGACTCCTCCCATTTTCAATTGACCAATAGCAGCTCTCCGTATACTTCCACCCTGTTCGTGCTGCTATCTATCGTAGTTTCAGTGAATACGCCATCTTTCTCCCACTTTGAACTTTCTTGACTCCTCCCATTTCTTGTGAGCCAATGAGAGCTCAACATTCGAATCCACCCTGTTTGTGCTACCATCTTTCGTAGTTCTAGTGAACGAACAGCCCAGTGTCTCCCACTCGGAACTTTCTAGACTCCTCCTCCTTCTCAACCTATTTCTTCACCTCCTACTCCTCTTACTCCTCCTTCTCCTCCATCTATAATTTGTCAGCCAATAGCAGCTCACATAATAAACCCGCCCAGTTCATGCAGCTCTCTACTCGCAGCCTATCCAACTCGCTGTGCTGTGCTGATAACGGAATATTATCGCTCGAATATAGATACAATATCTATATCTTTGCTGTACGATTATTATCATTTGAAAGAGAATTGGAAATGGATACATCAGCTTGATTTCTTCTCATTAAAATATTATTTCACCTTTGATAATTTAATTGATCAATTAGTAGCTTTATTTAGTGGAATTGATAAAAATCAAATATGAGCATGTTAAAATTGAATAAGTTCATTTATTTGATTTGTATTTCTCATGTGAACGAGTGATTCCAACTCGAAATATTATCCGTAGAAGGGCTCATTATTTATCACGGATACTGAAATAATGTATTCTAGTATTAGTTGTATTACTCATGATGTACATTTGATACGTTATTCAATTCAATCCAATGATAATGAGAATTCACTTATCAATGATGATTATGTTGTTTTTTTAAGTATTCTTCTTGAAATTTTATTCTTCCTAGGTTTATTATTGGAGTATCAAGTGAAATAAATATATTGTAGATAGTTTTAAACGAGATAATTGTAATGACATATCCTAATCTCTAAGAACATGAACCACTAATTCATCTCTTTTGTATGATTTCCCAAAGTGAGAATAAAATTCATCAATTTCCATCAATACATGAACAAAATAAGACTAATTTTCCTTTGAAAATCTGTAGGAATGATGTTCTGTATTCCCTGATTTGAATACCTCAACACCACAGACGCATTTCATTACATACAAAATATTACAAGAGCTTTCTCTGTTATTGCCTTTTATAACTACTCAGTTATTGTAGTCTGCTAAGCAAAGAAGACATTCTGGCAAGATCAAAAAATTACTCCAGCTCGATCAATATTGGTTCAAAAATTATCAATTTGGTCTCAAATTATAGAAAAAAATGTTTGGTACAATTTGGGACCAAATTGATTATTTTTGACCCAATATTGACTGAGCTAGAGTCATTTCAACATCTTGTCAGAATGTCTTCTTTGCTTGGACAGACTGTAGCTGTAAAGAGCTCTGGTGGACCACCAAGATAATAAATCAAGTCAACTTTCTCATTTCTCTCTCCGTCATTATCATTATTACGGCACTGTTTCTTCTCAACTTGACTTCGCTTTTATTTTTCTGTCCTGTCGTCCTTTATTTTTGTTATCAATTCTCACCTCTTATCGTCTTCATCACCTTTTACCTATCCGATAATCTTTGTCTTTCAATAATCAACTGGGCCTATATAAGTTCTTATCTTTTAATTTTTTGCTTTTAAATCCATTTTTTTCTGTTGAACAGCTATAAAGTTGAGGTAAATTCCTTCCTGCTTCAAACTCAATGTTTTAATTGTCAATAGTGATTAGAAATCGTGATTTATATATTCAACATCTTCTTGTTCTTGTTCTTGTTCTTGTTCTTGTTCTTGTTCTTGTTCTTGTTCTTGTTCTTGTTCTTGTTCTTGTTCTTGTTCTTGTTCTTGTTCTTGTTCTTGTTCTTGTTCTTGTTCTTGTTCTTGTTCTTGTTCTTGTTCTTGTTCTTGTTCTTGTTCTTGTTCTTGTTCTTGTTCTTGTTCTTGTTCTTGTTCTTGTTCTTGTTCTTGTTCTTGTTCTTGTTCTTGTTCTTGTTCTTGTTCTTGTTCTTCTTCTTGTTCTTCTTCTTCTTCTTCTTCTTCTTCTTCTTCTTCTTCTTCTTCTTCTTCTTCTTCTTCTTCTTCTTCTTCTTCTTCTTCTTGTTCTTGTTCTTTTGTTCTTGTTCTTGTTCTGTTCTTTTCTTCTTCTTCTTCTCTTGTTCTTCTTCGACTTCTTCTTCTCTTATTCCTACTTCTTCTTACTTCTTCTTCTTCTTCTTCTTCCTTCTCCTTTCTCTTCTTCTTCTTCAGCTTCTTTTTCCATCTGATTTCCTTCTCTGTTCTTGTCCGTATTTACTTCTTCTCTTTCATTTTCTTCCTTTTCTTCTCTCTATCTCCTCCTTCCATCTGATTCTTCTATTTCAGTCCTTTTTCTTCTTCTTCTTCTTCTTTCTTCTTCTTCTTCCTTTCCTTCCTTCTCTTTCTTCTTCTTCTTCTTCTTCTTCTTCTTCTTCTTCTTCTTCTTCTTCTTCTTCTTCTTCTTCTTCTTCTTCTTCTTCTTCTTCTTCTTCTTCTTCTTCTTCTTCTTCTTCTTCTTCTTCTTCTTCTTCTTCTTCTTCTTCTTCTTCTTCTTCTTTTATTTCTCCTCTTCTTGTTCTTCTTCTTCATCTAAGGAAGGATTCTGATTGTGTACATGACATCTGGACTGTGAAATCTAAACTTGATATCAAATAAATTCAAGATAATGCTTATCGTTTCAACTGTCATTGTATTGTAAGAGTGAGGGACATTTGGTTATTGAATGTAAGCAACTTATTCAAATAGGATGACCAGTTAGAATAGAACTAAACTCTACTCCCTGAAAATGAACCATTTGAAAAAGTAACTTGGATTCAATAGAGGCCTGAATTATAATGTTTCATTGATGATTCCAATTTGTTATATCAAGCAATAAATCAGTATTTCTGGTCCAATACTATGTTAGAACATAACTGATCCAACACCATTCTATTACACAATATCGTTTGGGATTTCAATTGCTCCACAGAAGAACAACAATACAAAAACAACCAATTATTCTTTTTTGAATAGAAAGAACAATTTTTTCAGTGCAGAAGATGGAATGTAATTTGTTATTGTAGAAACACAAACGTTCAAATGATGAGACGGAATAAAGAAAACAAATTTTGCAATCTTCAGACATAATTTGATGACAATTGAAGAGTATTTACAAGTGGGAATAAAGGATGAATGAATGAAGTCTATTTACAAAACTTGAGGAGAATAAAAAAGAAGACAAAAAGTGTAATTCCTTGGGGAAAACCTTTCTCTTCCGTGTCAAACTGTAATTAGCCGCACTCTTATTAATTTTCTGAACAAAAGGTTGTTTAATTTCATTCAGAATTAGAGTTTTCTTGATTCTCACCTCAATTTTTCAACATAAATTCTACTGAAGGATACAAAACAGGCAGTTATGGTAGGCTGGTTGGTAAAGAAACCTCTATTCCACCGGCGGCTCGTGCCCTCGAAACAGGTGAAGTGTTGTACAGTAAAAGATACGGACACTTCACCTGTTTCGTGGGTACGAGCCGCCAGTGCTCTATTAGGAATTTACCATCATTACTATAGTTAAATAGAACAAATTTCACAACTACTCAACAAATTTATTACCATAGTTTGTTTCAAAATTATTATAGATTCGGAGATTCCAATCCCTGAATATTGTATAGAATGAAAACCGAACGAATTGGAGGTAGAATACAAAATGAAATAAGTAATGATGATACATTAAGATGACGCTAAAAAAGTAGGCAGTTTCTTCTGTCTCTTGTATCTGCTGTAACCTATTAACAGCTGATGTAGAGCATCTGTTGTCTTACTTCATTCAAAAACCATCATCTAGACATGATAGCTCAATGACAAATAATCTAATAATTGACAGAATCAGCTGTTGGAGCGCATAAGGTGCAGACAAAACAGCCTTATTTTGCGTCAGCTATACTAGTTTCAAGCTAGATAAAGTCTAGAATCCAGGACCTGATTTCCAATCAATCATTACTGAAAACCTTGAGAAAATTGAAAAATTTCACTTGAAAAATCCACTTAAACCTGATTCACTTTGAATTCTTTTCCTTTGCCGGTTTTCGCTTGAAAGTTTTCTCATGTACAAGATTACAGACTCAATAAGAAAAGCTTTAGAAATAGACCTTCTAACTGAACCATTTCAATTTTGAACGTGGCTTTCATCATCTTGTTTGAATAACGATAATCGGTTGAGAGTATAATCTGTCTAAGCAAAGAAGACATTCTGGCAAGATGGGAGAATGACTCCAGCTCGATCAATATTGGTTCAAAAATAATTAATTTGGTGTCAAACTGTGGGAAACATTCTGATCTACAATTTGAGACCAAATTGATAATTTTTGAACCAATAATGACAGAACTGGAGTCATTCTCTCATCTGCCAGAATGTCTTCTTTGCTTGGACAGATTAAAGAGGGTGGGCTTCATTTGAATGCAGCGGTTCAATTCGATAAATCGAATCGACTGTCGACTGTGAATTGAATCGACTTTATCCCATTTCGATATCTTGCTGGACGTCTGATCTAGTCCACTGAGTGAAAGAAACATCCTACCAATCTTCTCAAACTGCCTTTTTCTAGAAGCTAAATCTTTTTTACACCTTACTATCTTTTTCAAATCTTCTTTGAGATTTCTCTTTGAATTCTCCTTATCTCCCACTGTTTATTCTCAGGGACGCTTTGACCCGATCATTCGAGATGGAAGATATTTGCGCAACTCAAAGTAAAATTGTGGTAACATCCACGTTACGGTAACGCGAATACGGAAAAGTGAAGAACGGTAATATGTTGGAGATTGAAATAAGTCAGAGTGAAGTTGGGTTTTGGTATTCAAAACATGTAGATACAGTCTGTCCAAGCAAAGAAGACCCTCTGGCAAGATGGGAAAATGACTCCAGCTTGGTCAATATTATTTTGTTCAAAAAAGTGGTCTTAATTATCAGATCAAATTGTTTCCTACACTTTGAGATTAAATTGATAATTTTTGACCCACAATTAACCGAGCTTGAGTCATTTTCCCATTTTGCCAGAGGGTCTTCTTTGGTTGGACAGACTATGCCATAGGTGATTTGCTGATTTCCTTTATAAAATTCCTTCTCATCATTTCTATCTTATTCTTTCTTGTCTTTCTTCTTCTGTCCTCTCTTCATCCTCCTCCTTCTCCTTTTTCCTTCTTATTATTTTCATATTCATAGATATCGTGTTCCTTTCCTATCTGCTTTATTTCCTTATTCTCCTTCTACCCTTTATCATTCTCCTCGCTTTTCTCTCCTTCTCTCATTCTTCTCCCTTTCTCTTCTTTCTCATTCTCCTCCTCCCATTTTTCATTCTCTCTCGTTCCCCTTTCTCATTGTCCTCCTCCTACCTTTTCTCCTTCTCCTCTTTCTCATCTTACGTGTCTCCTTTCTCCGTCTTCTTTACCTCTCCCTTATTCTACTTCCCCTCCACCGTTTCTCATACTCATTTTCCTTCTCCCTTCCTCATTCTCATTTTTCTTTTCCACTTTCTCATTCTCCTCCTTGTCTCTCTTCTCCTCCTCATCCTCATTCCATTTTTCTCTCCTTCTATTCCACCTTACTGCTTGTTTTGATTTTGTTCTCTATTATAATTTGTCTCACTCTTACTCTTACTTTTTATTCCCATTTATTTTATTTTCATAATTCTGCCTTACTTTTCCCATTGTAATCCTCTTTTTCTTACTCATTTTAAGTTTTACTCATTCCATTCTCTGTTGAGTAAAACTAGTTCTAGTTTCTTGTTTCATTACTCAATTCGTCCCACTTTTTTAAACATTTTCGTTTTGTTCTATCTTCGCTCGTCTTCTGCTCTTATTCATCCTTCTGTTGCACATTCTACCATTTCTCTTCCTTCTCTTCCAGCTATCTTCTACCCATCACTCTTCTCCCTTTCCTTCTCTCTTGCATTTATTTTTCCATTCATGATGTTCTCTTCATTCTTTTTTCTCATCCCTTTCTTCTTTTTATTCTTCAGATATCGACTTCTAAAAATTTTCATCCTTTTTTTCTTGAGCTTCATCTTTCATTTCCAATTCATTTCTCTTTGATCTTAAGTAACTCACTTGCCCGGTTTTTCCAAGCACACTCAAATTTGAGGGACCATCAAGTTTACTACACTTTACTAAATTTCCTATACTTATCATAGAAAATGTCAGCTGTTCATCAAAATTTGAGAGTCCCTCAACTTTGAGTGTGCTTGGAAAACCCCGGCATCATTCTACTAACTTCTTGCTCAATCCTTTCTTTCTTATCGTTTATCCTTCTCCGCTTCTCCACTTATCATCAAATCTTCCTTTTCGATTTCCTTACAGTAAATGCGATAGGAGAATATCGAGCAGAAAAGAGCACAGAAAAGCAAAGAGGCAACACAAGAAGGGATAGTAGTTGACCTGTCTGTGTGTTGATTGAAATAGGACGTGATTGAAAATTCAAAAGATGCATCACCTTCCGATCCTGCTTTAAAAGCAGTTGAGTTGGCATCTCTGCAATCATTCAATTTATCGAAGGTTACCAGGTGATTGAAAATTGCATGGCACTGCATCTCTGTTATTCGAAAAACGTTCAAATGTCATCGAATAACGGTTTTATCTGTGAATTGAGTTATAGACGTAGGGAAAGCTACTTGCTAATTTCTATTCATTGTAGTACTTAATTTAATTTTATAATTGTAGTACTTTCTATAATTGCAGTACTTACCTATTGAATTGAATAGCAGCATGAAACAGTAGCCATATTACTAAAAAGTCTTCTCAACTAATATAATTTTTCATCAACTTTCATTCTCTTGAGGAAAATCATGTTTCTTGCTTTTGAATGATAAAAAACACAAGGAGCAGAATAAGCCGCCTAAATTTTTGGCGTCAGCTATTTCAATAAAGTCACAAGTGAAATATTTCACATAAAATCTAGAAAAATTCCAATCATATGATAAACAGATTTCAATAACACCATCGGATGTAAATAAACTCCATGAAATTATTTCAGTTGTTTGTGGAAGCAACGAAACTAAATGAGTTTTTAGTTTCTGAACTGAAAAAGTAATTTTTAAAATTGGAGCATAATTCTCCCAACGAGTATTTAAATTTAGAAAACAACAAATCTTCTCAAGAAGATCCAATTCTATAAAGTTACTGTGCTTCTGATAGAGGTAAGTTGTAATTAATAATTGAACAAAGATTCACACTCCCGATCTATTGATCCAGATTGGATAAGTTGTCAAAATTGACTTTTCTAATGCCACGTTTACACCGGAATGTTAATAACATTTGTTAATCAATTTTTTGAATAAAGTATTATTATACAACTTATTATATAAAAGTTATTAACAAATGTTATCAACATATTGGTGTAAACGCGGCTTTGTCATGTTTGTTTTCTACAATCTAACTTTATTTATTCCGCTTAGCCTATTCTTTCTCATTTCAATGGCAATAATAGTTGTATTTGTCTTGGAAATAAATTATAATTTCACGTTTTGAATAATTTTTAAGAGCACGATTTGATACGAGAAAATACTAGAGTACGGTAGAGTCCAGTATCTAGGGAACCTTCGATAGATATAGAAAATACCATCAAATGGGAAACATAAACAGGTAATCGACCACTCGGTAAGAGAAGTCGCTTTGTTATCGTGAAGTTAATTGGACTGATCTTGGATGAGTGACCAGTATTTGGCCAAGTACAAAATGGCGAGGTGGAACCCAAGGTGTATAGAAGAGTAGAGGCGGGGCGGAGTGAAGCAGCTGGCTGTGAAAGTTATAATTTTGACGTCACGGAGTTCCTCTAGTCAAAAATTTAGCATTGATTTCCCTATCCTAGCCAAAAAATTGTGCACTTTTTCTCAATCTACGAATTATAGAATTGTTTAATAGGTAAATTTCTTATATGAGTTTGTGGAGAATTTCAAGACCTACATTTTGAGTGATTTAAATCTATAATTTACTCAAATTTAACATGAGAAAAAGTCTGTTAACGTGTCTCGGGAATACTCTTCGGCTGGGCTAAAGCAAGTTATGAATAGCAATGGTATCGAATGCAATGATATAATAAATGTATCTTATAATAGCATTGCTACTCTTAATTGCATCAGCCCAGCTGCAGAGCACTCCCAAGACACATTAACGGACATTTTCTCATGTTAAATTTGATTAAAATCACTCAAAATGTAGGCCTTGAAATTCTCTACAAGCTCATATAATAAATTTACCTATTAAACAATTCTGTAATTTGTAAATTGAGAAAAAGTGCGCAATTTTTTGTCTAGGATAGGGAAATCAATGCTAAATTTTTGACTAGAGGAACTCCGTGACGTCAAAATTATAACATTCACAGCCAGCTGTTTCACTCCGCCTCACCTCTACTATTCTATACACCTTGGGTGGAACCTGCCCGTAAAGGTCTCCCCCTCTAAAAAATATTTCATTTAACATATATTTCCATAGAATAAATACTTTTAAACGGTATAAACAGTCCACATATTTGACCGTACTCAGAAAATTAATCTCGGTGTTCTCAGCCTAAAGCGGCTTGTTGCTAAGGAAAATGGAGAATGAAAGCTACTAAACCCAGTATTTTAGCAATATTCGGCAAATCTGAAAAATTCAATTGAAACAGGAATAGTTGAAACTGTCTGAATACTGTCAGAATTAGAATTGATTTAAATGTTAATAGCTGGTAATTTATCAATTTTGAAAGGTAACTCAAGATAACTGACAGAAAGACAGAGACATTCCATTTATATAATATGGTCTTTTCATAGTATTCTGCCTATTCTTTCACATTGATCACAACATATTAACTAAATATCAATCTATTTTAAAAGGTAACTCAAGATGACGGACAGAAAAACAGTGATTAAAAACGCAGACATGTCTGAAGAAATGCAGCAAGATGCAGTGGATTGCGCTGTACAAGGCATGGAAAAGTTCAATGTTGAAAAGGACATTGCAGCTTTTATCAAGAAAGAATTCGACAAAAAGTACAGTCCGACATGGCATTGCATTGTGGGTAGGAATTTCGGCAGCTATGTCACTCACGAAACCAGACATTTCATCTACTTCTACCTGGGACAGGTGGCTGTGCTCTTGTTTAAGAGTGGATAGGAAAATGGCTTTGTTGAACGAAATTTTTTGTGAAATTATGGATTAATGTGGAGGTTGATTTAGGATGACATGTTATAATGATGGAAAGATAAAATATATTTTTATCAATATTTCAGAAAAATCAAAGATAGCTTTTCGGAAATGATTGGTTTAGATAACCGATTTGGAAAACCTTTTGGAAAATCGTTTCAGAAACCATGGATTGGAGAAATTGAAGAATTTTAGTTCAGAATAAGAGTGATTAAGGTCATTGTTTGGTAAACATGTAGACATCATTGGATAGATTGACTGTCTTCAAAATAATTTAAGAAACTTAAATCTAATTCGGAAGATTTTAATCAAACAAGACTTTTAATATTGAAAACTCAATATTACTTGATCCTTACCCCCAAATTACTTAATTTTAATTGAATTTTGTTGAATGTTTTTGTCAATTTTATTGAAACAAATCTATGATTTCTTGCCCACAAATAAAATTGAAAAATTCCAGAAAATGAGCCTCATTTTGTCAAATACTTCCAAAATAAAGAGTACATCTAATAGAATTGATTATCATTATTATTATCATTTTGAGATTGTGGATTTTGTTTATAATTTATGATATGGAAATAAATTAATTTGAGGAGTGAATGTTTCTTGCCTACATGTTGTTGATGATTACTAAGATTCAACACGAATATTGAAATTCAACTGGGATGAAACTCTATTCTCGTGCTAAATGTGTATGCTGATTGTCGTGTCAAAATTGAATTTATTGGATATGAACTCTTTTTTATACCTTATTGATTCAGAAAATTTCAAATTCAATCAAATCTTGTTTCAAAATTGATCTTCAAGATTGGTTATACAGTCCTCACCGGTTATGACTCAATCTCCCCAGCAATAATACAATAATCTTCTCAATTTTCCCTTGTGTACGATCTTTGTTACAACTCCCATTCTCTGCAACTGAAGCCTTAAAAATGTTCCAATTTCCAATATCTTATCGAGTGGAACAGGGCACACAATAATAATATTCGATTCATCATGAGATAAAATTAATGTACCAGTCGCTTTTGTCGGGAAAATGCATTCGACATTTTTATTCTTCCATCTGGAAAATCAAGGTCGAGGGCTTTTCATTATTATTTTGCTGCCCGTAATATCGTTTCGACTCTTTTTGATTAGATCAGATTCGATATCACGGTTTATTAAACGAGGTTTAAGGAATTGTTTGTAATCTTGTTTATGTACAGCCGGTTATGAACAGATTCAATAAGCTGGTATAATCTACCCGAGCAAAGAAGACATTCTGGCAAGATGGAAAACGGACTCCAGCTCGGTCAATATTGGTTCAAAAATTATGAATTTTGTCTTAAATTGTAGATCAGAATAACTCCTACAATTTGAGATGGAATTTATAATTTTTGAACCAATATTGAATGAGCTGGAGTCATTTTCCCGTCTTGCCGGAATGTCTTCTTTGCTTGGACAGACTATACTTGAAATGAATGAAACTGTGTTTCGTGGATTACTGTATTAAGGGAAGTTATTGTCGTTTTCAATGGTTGGGACTTATTTCTATATCCATTATCCAATCTAGTTCTCTGGAATCATTTATAACTTTCAAAGTGGATTAGGAAACTGCAGTTGATTGAGATGACAATATTGAGGTTCGAGGCTGATAAGTACCAAATTCAATGTCAAGTTTCAAGTGCTTCTGAAGCGCTGAATGAAAAATTTTCTCATTCATGAAAATACTGAAACCTTTTTTCTCATAACATTTCAAGATCATGATGATAAAAGAGATAACATTTTTGTCCAATATCTTCGAATATTTTTTGGATTTTTGTGCAATTTGATACTCATGGTTTTATAATAGGTTTTCTATATCTCATGAAGGTTTCCTTGGAATAAGACTCTTCTTGTGAAATTACAATGGAATTTGCAATGAAAGCAATTCCTAGTGATTAAGTAATAAGTAGGTAATCATTTAAGCACAAAGGTGTTGGAATAGAAGTAATATTTAAAAAAATAATAATGATATTTTTATTTTAAATTGACATCTCTAGCTTGGAACCAGCATCCCAAGAATTAAAAAAATGTGGGATACATTCTTGATAATGAGCAATCCAGAATTATTCACAATTTCTGGAGACTTTAAGGATTTCTTATCCATCCCTCATACTTGATACTCAAAACTCATACAATTAGATGAAATTAAAATATAAATTTTGAAGCTATGATGAAGATTCAATTATTGAATAAGTATTATTTAAGGAATCGCAATAGATTGAAAAGTAGCTAAAGGTTTAAGAATATAATATGAAAAACAATATGATCTATCTGTATGCGTTTTCAATTATTCCAATATCAGTCTTCTTCAGAGAATTATTCACATTTTATTGAAATTTAATGTTTGATTCGAAACGTTATTCACGTTTGAGACATTATGAATGAATTAATGAATGAAAATAATTCTTTGTTATGATACAGGAAAACACATCGACTTGAGAATATACTCAGCTCAAGTGAATTATAATAGTACCTTCCATTTTGAGAATTATTATTTCTAATATATAACTGTTTCGTAGCCATATAAATCAATTATACGTATGTATTGCACCATAAAATCTAATATTGATACATATAATAACTGCTTATTATCTCCAATATATAACTGTTTCGTAGCCATATAAATCAATTGTACGTATGTATGGCACCATAAAATCTAATATTGATACAACATAATAACTGCTTACGACTCTCTACTTTATGACGGTTATAGCTTGAAAAATACAGAAGAATTGAATTCATGATAACTTCCACTTTGGAAATTTTCCTCCAAGCTGTTATATAGCTTTATTGTAGCTGTGTAAATCAATTGCATAATATACGTTACGCATCTACATAACAATTTTCCTCCAAGACGAATGCTTCTGGTAACATTTTATACAGTAATTCTCCATCTTAGTAATCTTTCATATTGTGCATTATGGAACAGAAAGTGGGTTGTGAACAATGTGTGTAGGAAAATGACTCCAGCTAGGCCAATATTGGTTCAAAAATTATAAATTTGACCTCAAATAATAGGAGACGTTTAAATGTATAATTTGAGACGTAATTTATAATTTTCGAACCAATATCGACCGAGCTGGAGTCAGTTTTCCATCTTGTCAGAATGTCTTCTTTGCTTGGACAGACTAAACGGTGGCTTGTTTTATTAGTGAACTGGAAGAGCAGATATTATGATGGTTCTTTGTTACAGTCATTTTTCGTTCAGTAATGGTGCTGGTATGGCTTGTTAAAGTGATGCATAATAAACAACAGTAACCGACTTCGGTGGGGGAGAGGAGAAGCCGTAACATCATGCACGTTTTGACGCCAACTGAAAAATTTTGACCGGGTGGGGGGGCTGGTAGTAAATGGAGGATGATGGAGAAAATTTGAAGATGAAAGAGAGAGGAAGAAGGAGATGATATACGAGAAGGATTAGTTTGAAAGAGATGTCAAAAAAGAGGTAAAGATGAAGGTGAAATGAGGAGAATTGAGAGGATGAGGAAGATTGATTGATTGTTTATTTGATGTGCTAGGTCTGAGGAGACCCATTGCACAATGGAAAAATGAAAATACAGAGCACATAATACAATAGAATCAAAATAGAAATAACAAAATAAAAAGTAAAATAATTTAGTAATACATTATTTAAAAAAAATTGATACTTAAATAGTATTAATAGAACGCTTTTACAACGTTCAAAAATAGCAACTAAAATTGCGTTAAGTGAAATAGAAAAAAAAGAAATAAATAAAAATGAAAGATGAATACGCTACATGATGAAAATCTACTTAAAGGAAGAGAGAAATTATAGAAAATGAAGAAAGAAGGGGGTTGAAATGGAAGAGGAACTTCTTGTTTCTCTAGGAGGAGGAGGAGGAGGAGGAGGAGGGAGGAAGAGGAGGAGGAGGAGGAGGAGGAGGAGGAGGAGGAGGAGGAGGAGGAGGAGGAGGCGGAGGAGGAGGAGGAGGAGGAGGAGGAGGAGGAGGAGGAGGAGGAGGAGGAGGAGGGAGGGAGGAGGAGAAGGAGTAGGAGGAGGAGGAAGAGGAGGGGAGGAGGAGGGAGGAGGAGGGGGAGGAGGAGGGGAGGAGGAGCGGGAGGAGGAGGGAGGAGGAGGAATGGGAGGGGGATTTGGTGGAAAAGGAGGTGATGAATAAGAAAAGTGAGAAGGATAAGATAAGAATTGTGAAGAAATTGTAATGAAAATAGAGTGAAAAAAAATCTGTGTGAAAGGTGAAAAATTAAAAACAGGGAGGAAGGTTAAAAAGGAGACGGTGGAAAAAAATAAGGCAGGAGAAAAGAAACAACATTAAAAGTGCGATAGATGAGGAAGAGGAAAGCTATAGAATACAAAAAAAATTATTACTAATATTGCTCGATAATTGTTAGAAATATAGAATAATAATTTTTGTAGAATGGAAAAATTGATGGTAAATTGTTAAATAGGATGATCATAATAGTATAAAAACGTGTTGTAAGAATTTGAGGTGGAAAGACAGAAGAATAAATTAAATTTTAAAATAGAATGAGTGGATGGTGTGAGGAATAAGAGGAAAAAGAATAATAGCATAGGATAGTCTTGGTGAAATAGAGGAACTAAACGTTTTAAAGCAGAATAATTACAGAATAAATTGATGAAGGGGAATGGAATAAAATACAATAGTTAATAGAGGGAAGAAAATTAAGCATGAAGAAAACTAAGAAGAAAACAAAAATTTGGAAAGAAGAAAAGTGGAGTAATCTTCGTGAATTGATAAACAATGTGGGTGGACGATAAAAAATAAATAAGAATGGGAAGAGAGAGATGAGAAGAAATGGTAGTTGAATAACAAAAATGTGTAAATACTGTATGCAAATGGTTCAGTATAACGCCCGCTCGTAAAGAATGCTTTAGAAATTTAATGTACGGAATGGTGAGAGAACGTTTTAAAGAAGAATACGTGCAACACAAGTGGGAGATGCAGGATACGAGGAAGGGATAAGAAGAAAAATTAAAAGAATAAGGAGAAGGAAGTGGATGTGGAGAAGAAAAAGGTGAAGAAGAAGAAGAAGAAGAAGAAGAAGAAGAAGAAGAAGAAAAAGAAGAAAAAGAGGAAAAAGAAGAAAGATAAGGAGAGGAAGAAGAAAGATAAGGAGAAGGAGGTAGAAGTGGAGAAGAAAAAGGTGGAGGAGGAGGAGGAGAAGGAGGAGGAGGAGGAGGAGGAGGAGGAGGAGGAGGAGGAGGAGGAGGAGGAGGAGAAGAAGAAGAAGAAGAAGAAGGAGGAGGAGGAGAAGAAGAAGAAGGAAGAAGAAGAAGAAGAAGAAGAAGAAGAAGAAGAAGAAGAAGAAGAAGAAGAAGAAGAAGAACAAGAACAAGAAGAAAAAGAAGAAGAACAAGAACAAGAAGAAATAGAACAAGAACAAGAATAAGGAGGAGATGGAGGTGGGGAAGAAAAAGGTTCATGAGGAGGAGGAGGAGGAGGAGGTGGAAAGGAGAAAGAGAAAGGAGCAAGAAGAATAGAGAATAAAGAACAGTTGCCATTTGATATCGTGGTTAATAGGGTAATCCTATACTCGCTCCCGTTTTATGTATGTAGATAGACTCAAACCGTATGAGACCCAAAACTTTGAATTTTCCGCCTCTTTTTCATTATTTCACTCCGGGGACCGCTTTTAAATGTTGGCAAGTAAGTTAGTTCTCGTGAGGTTTGAATTGAAACTGTCCCTGAGCAAGTAAAGTGTGACGTTAAGCCTATGACTTCTAGAGGCTTTTAAAGACACAATATTATCTCTAGTTCTAGAACAGTAGGGATGTAGAATAAGTATTGAAAAATACTTTGGGAAGTATTAAAAAATGTATAAATAAATACTTTTATTAATAAATATTAATAATATTAATATATTATAATTATAATTATAATTATAATATATATATATTATAATATTAATATATTATAAATATTAATAAATATTTTATTAAAAATATTAATAAATACTTTGGGAAGTATAAAAAAATGCTTTGGGAAGCGGTTTGTCCCAGTGGTAGAGAGCGTCTAATCGGTGAGATTAGATAAGCGACGTGCCTCTACCACCACCGTTGTAATGGTGACCGGTTCCTCTGAATTCAATTTATGTGCCTCAAAAATCGCTTCCCGGTGGTTCGGAACCCACCTAAAGCAGTAGGTCCATTCATCATCATCCTTCCCATTACCCACGCATAGGCCCAAGAGCCCATGTGGGCATCACCCTCACAAAAAAAAAAAAGTTCATTTCCGGTATGAATGTTCAACTCTCTCCATGCATTATCGTTGGAATCATACAGAACAATATTTTTATCCGTTCATTATTCTAATACTATGTGAATACGTGAAAACAATTTATTAGTTATTAACAAGTATAGAAAGAAATTCTGCCCAAGCAAAGAAGAGCCTCTGGCAAGATGGAAAAATGACTCAAGCTTGGTCAATATTGGTTCAAAAATTATTAGTTTGATCTCAAATTGTTGGAAACATTCTGATCTACAATTTGAGATCAAATTTATAATTTTTGAACAAATATTGACCGAGCTTGAGTCATCCTCCCATCTTGCCAGAGGGTCTTCTTTACTTGGACAGACTATACCAATGAGATAAAATATAATATAATATAAACCAATAAATATAAATCAATGGGTCATACCTTCTCTAACTACTTGTACCAATTTAAGTTGAAATAGAATAGCTTATTAGTTTCTTACTAGGTGCTATATTGAAAAATAAATTATTCTAATTCTCCTATCCTATTGAAACTATATAATGTATTTACTTTTGGAACAAAATGACCGTAGAAATACAGCATCGAGGGCTAAGAGATGGCCGGCTGCGCCCTAACTTCGCCCTACCAGATAAAATAAAAGCAGTAATCCTATTCTATCCTTTATGAAAAATGTTGTACTTCGTGTAAGCTGAGAAGACACGTCTTTCAATGTAAAGTGCACTGTAACGGCGTGTCTTCTCGGCTTGAGCGAACTATAATAACAGTAATTGTGTCATTTTTTGGTCAAATTCCAATTGTTTTGAAGATTAACAATGATAAATATTGAAAAACCACATTGAGTTTTGATAATAAGGAAAGAACTCAACGAAACTGTAGCTAACATAGTTGCAGAAGATAATTATTCAACGTCAAGAATCAAGATATCAAGGTTCTCCCTGTTGGTCAGTACTCCACCATTGGCTGATAAATTATCAGGTATACACATGAGAATAGAATTATGATGTTTAGCTTTCCATATTTAGCTCGAAAACAGACACAGACCAGTGGGATCACAATGATGCTAAAAAATTTATTGTAAATCATTATCATGTATAAGGAATAGGCCTACATTAATCTATAATTATTATTTATGGCTGAGAGTTTCATATGGAAAAAATGGATCACATACGGAATGTACATGTACTTGAACATTAACAAACAAAATTTAATACATTATATTAATGAAGCTACTCGTATATGAATAGTATCAACAATTCATGTACAAGTTATATTCAATTTTATTCAACCTCATTATATGCCTAAATAATAAATAAATAAAAAAATTTACATCAGTGTGAATAAATACGTGGATACATTTCGTATTATTATGTTTTAGTGAAATAGGCTGTCCAAGCAAAGTAGACATTCTGGCAAGATGAGAAAATGACTCCATCTCAATCAATATTGTTCCAAAAATTTTAAACTTGGTCTCAAATTGTAGATCAGAATGTTTCCTACAATTTGAGAGCAATTTTATAATTTTTGAACCTATATTGACCGAACTGGAGTCATTCTCCCATCTTTCCAAAATGTCTTCTTTGCTTGGACAGACTATACACATATACTGGAGCTACAAAAATACGTTTACTTACATGTGAAAAACGCCCATATATAAAACAGCACATACTCTCTTCTCATATTAGACGTCCAGTATGTAATTTGCCTGGGTGACTACGCGAGTAGCTTAACTGAAATTAATGATTCGGTAGTTAGCCCAGGCAACTCAATGATGAATGGGATAGCAAAATGAGAGGCAACTCACATAGGATTGCCCTTTTTCGTGAGGAAGGGTCGATAAAGACTTGTTTCACTAATATAACGTCCGAGGCAAGAATGTGAGGAAATTTGTGTTGCTTTTGCTAGTGATGTGACGTGTTCAGTAGATAGATTGTTGTGATTGGCTGTTCAGATTTGCTGAGTCATCGTGGAGTGATTTCTTCAGGCAGCGGTTCTCGAACAATTTTAGGGATTGTATACCCCTTCATGCGACCTTTCACTTTTGCTCAACCCCGTTCTATTGTTGTAGAGGCAGTAGGGTGTAAATTTGTAAATTCAAATTGAAATAGCTAATTGCACTTAAAAGAAGTAGTAATCCTGTATCTAAGATTCATAACTTCATTTTTAGAACAAAATATTCGATAGAATCTGCAATGCGTTGAATGAGGAAAAATATAAATGAGATAAATAATAATTAATTCATAATACTCACTCTGTTTTAGTGATAAAATAAAATTATACAAACTACTAATAGAGAATTCTTCCTACCATAGAATCATTTCTAGATAATTCTCTGTTGAATATTTTACTCAAATGAATATTTAAAAGCTCAATTTGAATGATATAATAATTAATTATAAATTATTATTTCTCTTTTACAAACATTAGTTTTCTCTATAGACACTGTATAATCATTATTATACAGTCTATATTGAAGTTTTTCAGTTTATCAGTAGATATATAGTTTATATAGTTTTCGTTTTCTCCAATATGGCTATGTCAGTAAGTAATTGGCTTGCATTGGATCCTATCATGAATACATGTATTGTGATAATATTGATTTATGATAGTAAAATGAAAAGGAATAAGCATGAGAATGGGGATTTTCTTTAATTTGGTTCAATGTTGAGTACCCGCTCAGATACGCATACCCCAGGTACAGTCTGTCCGAGCAAAGAAGACACTCTGGCAAGATGAGGAAATGCCTTCAGCTTGGTCAATATTTGTTCAAGTATTATAAATATGGTCTCAATAGTATATCAAATTATTTCCTACAGTTTGAGATCAAATTGATAATTTATGAACCAATATTGACCGAGCTTGAGTCATTTTCCCATCTTGCCAGTGGGTCTTCTTAGCTTGGACAAACTATACTATACTGGTGTCGACGACCTAGATCAATATTCAAATCCATATAATTCAATATGTATGGGAAGAGTTAATCAACATTTATCTGTGAAGCCAAGTAGTAATTGATATTCCTCATCTCCAAATGTCTCAATCCACCTTAACTGAAACTTCCATCAGTAATAATTTCGAATTCTCTCCATTTTTTCACAAGGCGGCTCGCTTATAATGAAATTCTCGGCTTGAAAGGTTAAGTTGGCTGAAACCTCTCAGCTGCTTCTTCTGATTCCATTTCTGGGATCAAAGAGAAGAATATTTTTCTAGACAAAACTCTTTCCCTACTTTCTTCTTTTCAAAGCAATTTCTTTTTCTCACTCTCCACCCAGGTTTTTATTCGTCTTTATTGAAGGATAGCCTTTTACATGGTAAACAGTTCTGTTGTTGCCAGCAACGGAACAGGGAAAGGGTTTTTGCGAATTACTGAACAAGGAACGAGTTTTTGCGAATTACTGAACAAGGAACGGCT
This sequence comes from Sogatella furcifera, assembly GCA_017141385.1. Classification (NCBI taxonomy): domain Eukaryota; kingdom Metazoa; phylum Arthropoda; class Insecta; order Hemiptera; family Delphacidae; genus Sogatella; species Sogatella furcifera. The sequence goes on along the minus strand of CM029554.1, from coordinate 29,650,972 downwards.
TTCTTTCTCGAATTACTGGACGGGAACGGAGGTTGATTGAAAATTACGCGTGGAAAAATGTTGGACTGAAATTGTAAACAAAAGTACTAGTACAGCATACAGCCACTGTTGAGAGTTGTTTCTTGCTAAAGATAAAGATTCAAATGTACAAAATTTCCAATTCTGTCGTGCTTTAACAATTATGTCAATCATCTCCATAACAACGTTTTCTAAATGTTTAATCCGCTATTTTTCTATACAGCTGTATAATAATAATAATGGAATAATTATTTTTTCTGTGAATGATGCTTTTAGGCAGTCGGGACTGACGGCTTATCGTTTCCTCCTAGAGACGAGGTGGCCTAATCTATATAATTGTGTAAAATAGTATTTCTTATTCTATGATTCCTCTTTACTTGATCAGTGAATGAATCCCATCTCACAATCTACATTAATTGTCACAATTAGCTAGTGTACATATCACAACCAACTCTCTCAGCGCATTCAATGACGTCACACTAATACATAATACATTGTCGACTAATATGAAAATTCATCTAACATGTTCGAAAAACACTCTCCGATCAGGTAATCGTATCAGAAAACGATCGAAATTGCAAAGCAGGCGGCGCTAAGTGCCTAGTTGTGTCATGGTAGGTACTTCGCAAAGCGCATCTATAGTCTGCTCAAGCAAAGAAGACCCTCTGACAAGATGGGAGAATGAATCAAGCTCGGTCAATATTGGTTCAAAAATTATCAATTTGATCTCAAATTGTAGGAAACAATTCGATCTACTATCAAGACCACATTAATAATTTTTGAACAAATATTAACCAAGCTAGAGTATTTTTCCCATCTTGCCAGAGGGTCTTCTTTGCTTGGGCAGACTATGCATCAAGTTCCATCTTGAGACCTCAAGATAAGTAATGAACTTGCAACAAATATCTCTTTTTTGTGAATGCTATATGATACACATCTCTATCGATAGTAGATGGAAGAAAGATTTGTTCATTACATCATTGATTATATCCAGTTGCGTAGTAGGATATGTTTCCATCACATGCTTTCATGTGCTAAAGGAAACAAAATGGAACAGAAAGAAACAGTACAGTATCTCTTCATTATCAATCACTCATGAGTTCTAATTTGATGAGATATGAGATATGGCAGTTGCATCATCTCATATAGAAAAAATCTTCAGTTTGAGCAAGATCGTCTTAAGATTAATTTTGGTGATATTTCTACAGAAACAGCTATATAGTATCAACAATAATTATCAGTAAAAATTCGTTACGAGACTTGTAATATTAAATCGTACGATTTTTTAATGAATAATTGCAATTTCCTAGTTCTATCCCAATTTTGACATCAGTTTAACAGAAAACAATAATTAAAAAAAACACTAAAATGAATATAATTTAAATTAAATTTGAGTTTCCAATAATAATTGTCTTAATCCTGAACGTAAAAGAATTTTTGTTCAAATCTGTTTATAGTCTGTCCAAGCATAGAAGACCCTCTGACAAGATGGGAGGATGACTCAAGCTCGGTCAATATTGGTTAGAGAATTATCAATTTGATATCAAATTGTAGAAAATAATTCTATCTACTATCAAGACCACATTAATAATTCTTGAACGAATATTCACCAAGCTGGAGCCATTTTCTCATCTTGCCAGAGGGTCTTCTTTGCTTGGACAGACTATATCAACTGTACGATTTCCATTCAAGAAGATACGAATGACCACAATTTTATTGAAACTTCAAACTTCTTGTATCGTATCATATCAAATTTTGTGGATTTTTATATCTTATTGAACGATTTTTGACACATAGACACAAAATCGTCTCCATAACACCATAAGTTGGCCATTATTAGAACATATGAGTAAAAGTATTTTTTCAAAGTACTAGATTGTGATTAATTTTGTAGGGAAACAATAATAATAATAATAATAATAATAATTATTATTATTATTTAATAATAATAATAATAATAATAATAATAATAATAATAATTATTATTATTATTATTATTATTATCATTATCGTTCCTGTTGTACCTTATTTTCCTTGTTATAAAATCATTCAAAAAACGTCACACATTGACACTGCCTAATAAAGATGCACACTCAACTTGATTTCACACCCATCAACCATCAATAATTATTGCCATCAATGTTGATGTGTTCCATCAAAGCATGACGTCACAAGCAGGTGTTGTTCAAATTGAATATTTCAGCCAATCATGGAACATCAAACGTTACGTAATATCCTATCAGGCTTGTCCAATTATTTTGCTCTGAAAAGCCAATCAATGTATACGCGTTCGAGTTCAGTTTGTAACACCTCGCTGATGAGAATTGAAAAAAAATTCAATAATATTGTTACTCTTTGATCGCTGGAACGTTGTAGAAAATTTGCAATTGTTGACAAAATAGTGTTGAATCACTAGGACTCTAATTATTGTTTCATTAATTATTTTCTAGCGTATGAAATAGATTGGAGGGTTGATTTCATCAAGTGAGAATGTTTTTGAAATGATTTATCGATTCAATCATTATTTTCTAGCGTATGAAATAAATTGGAGAGTTGATTCTATCAAGTGTAAATTTCTTTGAAATAACATAAATTCAATTGTTAGGTCGTTAATTTGGTGTTAGAGTACACACTGAGTTGCATGAAGTGTGAAATCGTTGTTTTGAAATTGGGAAAACCATAATGAGTTTTGAAAATATTGAGATAAAAAATATTGTTCGATAAACGGTCTTTGAGAAGGACGTTTTATTGATGAAAAATTACTATGAGAAATATTCTCATCATTTTTAACACTTCACACCAAATTATATCATAGGTTTTCTCAAGTACAGTATATTCTAAAAACGTTTTATAGATTCAGAGATTCATAGAAGTGGATTGAAAAATGAGATACAAAATTGATTTTCTGATAACTTCTCATTTCTTTGAAAATGATTGAAATCTCGTCCAACTTTAAAAAAAACTATAAAAAATCCTTTGTGAGGTATGGACAAATAGCTGTGGAACTATTCTAATGAGCATCTCAGTTCTCCTTTTTTATTTTTGGTTCTAATTTGCTATGGATACCTGTGTTTTTAACCAGTCTAGTTTAGCTTACTTTGGTCTTCGAACGAAATTGAAATTCGAGCTTCAATAGAACGCGGCCGTGTTCTGATCAAAGCTATTCAATATGTTCGTAGCTGTTGAATAGCTATGACAAAGCTATTCAATATGTATACGGTAGCTATGTACTAAAGCTTTTACCGGTGTTGAACACTAATAATCTCTCAGAATACAATGGAGTTTTTTCAATTCATCAGTCGATCATTTCTCATCAATTTGAAGTAGATATGTCTTTGTAGTTGGAAAATAAATGAAAATCAAACACCCTTTTAAAAAACTTTAAAATTATTAAAACACAGACATGTTTCGGCACATTAGGCCATTATCAATGTGGATAAAATAATAATAAAAACATCCCTAACTTTTAAAGTTCATGTCTTTGTAGATCTGACACCAATAATGTTGGCGGTTTGGATTGTCTCCTGAACGTGATGTAACCTACTAACAGCTGACCTAAAGCATATATATTCACTCATTATTCCGAAAACTAGGTACGGCAACATCATTTAGAGGGCACAAGGAGCAGACGAAACCGCCTAACTTTCGAACTTCAGCTATTCCATACAAAACAATATTAGAATATTAATTAAATTAATTAATTAATTCTCATTGACCTAACATTTTGGAGTCAGCAATAATTTTTATGAAAAGAAAGATACACAGGACGATCAATATACGAGCTTGATACAATTGAAACAATCTTCTATGATATTGACTCGTATCATCATAATTATTATCATAATTCTCGAGGACTTTGGTATCTTGTTGAAAAAATTTAAACCGTGAATAATATGAAAGATTCATTAAATAAATATGAATAATTAATTTCCAGTTTCCTTTGATGCTATTAATATGGTAATGCAAAAATACCGGGTGAAATCCCCATCTAATTCTCATTAATATAAAATATTTTTATAATCGATATTTAATCATATTCAATGATATTTTTTATAATTGTCAAAAGACTCAACTCCTTAAAACTAGCTAAGTATATCCGCCAGTTCCGCCATTTTCAGTAGTTCAGTAGTTTTATAGTTCCGTTTCATTTAGCCTATTTCAGTAAAGTTACCCTCTCTTTTGTTCACTCTTTCCTCGTATAATAACTCTTTCTCTATCTCCCTCTCCAAAACACATTCCCCTGTTCATTAAACTTCATCCACGTCTACCGCGTTTACAATATCCTGCCTTTACTGCCCACGATACCCTACTTCCACTACCGAGCGCACTTTTTTAATATTTCCCCATTTTTTGTTTTTCATTAGGCTTGTTTGTTTGGCGGGTCGCGCGCTTTGTTTTGAATTTGGCGCCACAGGCAATTCATGTCTCTCTGTCACTAACATATGTCAGCAAATATATGTCACGCGCTACTATATACAGGTATTTCGGTCACTATAAAAGTACTCTGTACAGGTGTATGTGGGTATGAAGGTGTAATACAGGTATATGCTACTAGAAAGGGTAATATAAATATAAAAGGGTGTTCTATACAGATATAACATGTATAAAATTATACTATATAGGGTTTGTAATAGAGATATATGCCCCATTATACACTGTATTCTATACTGTATAAACGCCTGTATAACGTTACTGTATAACCTGTATAAACGCCATGTATAAACGCTAGCATTGTATCAGAGACCCTGATAGTACTTTTTATGAATATAAGACTACAGTTGTATATCCAGCATACTATGTATTGTATACACCTAGTCAGAGATCCTGATGGAACTTTTCATGAATGCAGCTCTCATAGAAGAAAGGCAATTTCACATGTTTTAATATTATACCTGTTTGCATTTTTCCAGTGAATGAACAGCATGACATGTGTGAGATAGGTGTATTATTCGTGGTATGACATTTACCAGAACGTTTGTCTCAGTACTTTTGTTCGCAGAAATTGAACTTGTTTGGAGAATAATGGTGTTTCTAAAGTTGTATGACGAGGAATAATTGGTTCCTGGTTTGTTAACTAGCGGGAATTACTCTATCAAATATTGATCATTTACTTAATGTAGAAACTTTTACATATTCTAGAAATTTCTACCAATACTCAATCTGTCCATTACAGTTCAACTTTGTGTACTGTTCATGATATGAGACTTGAACTATGGTTTGGACATGGGGTACGTTATATGAATTATGTTAGCAAACCAATATTATGGTTGTATCATCATCAATCTATTCATTTCATACTGTTAATAAATTTTTAAATTTTGCTCATAGAAATGCCAAAAATTCTGTAATTTGAGATGGAGAATATTGTTTTCATGACAAGATAAATCTTTCTTAGATCAATTATTTCATTCGTGGGACACATTAAGCACGATATTAGTTATAATCATAATGTTTCTATTCATGATTACTATTGAAATACTGAACTTCATTGATTCAAAATGAATTGATAATTCACTACACATGAATGCTACTGTCGATCACAAAGTCTAGTCGATTCCCAATAGTTTAATCAACTTTGTCATCAAACTATTGGAAATTATTTGAAAACTGAACTTTAAAACTTAGGGCTGTTTGAAATGATTGAAAAATTGTGTTTTAATAATTTTAAAGTTTTTTTAAAAGGGTGTTTGATTTTCATTTATTTTTCAATTATTGGACATTAGTTTGTGATCGATTGTAATAGTAGCATTCATGTGATTTTCAATTTAGATTGAAGATTACAACTTACTCAATCACTATCAACCTTATGAACTTACCGTCTCCTTTATTTAATCATCTTTTCCTATCTCTTCATCTCTTTTCCTCCCTACTTCCCGTCTTCATCACCACCTTCTCTTCTTCATTTTCCCCCTTCTCTCCTTTAACCTTATTATCCTCCTTCTCCCTTTCCTATTCCTACTCTCATGCTCTCTACCCTTCTCCTACATTACAGCTTTCTCGATCAACCTTCAAAATTCCAAATAATACATATACGTGAGTTACAATATTGTATTGTGGCAAAAGGGATGGATTCAAAGATCCTCACACGTCAACCGAAGCTTATTGTTTGTCCCTTGTACGTTAGCTGGGCAAACCAATAAGTATTTATTGATTTGTACTTATTGGGTTACAATAAGTACAATCATAGCCTAACTATACAGCTTATAGTTTTTTAAAATACTGTATATAGTTTGACTATAATAGCTAAGTATATCTACGGTACAATGTATATTGACATATTGTAAGCGTTCTGATTATGAGGCATAGCGCGACTTACAACAGTTTGAAACAGACTTCGAGCAGAACCAGTAGTGATGGCTTTTGGCAAGTTGCTGTTTATGTACGCTATGTACATGTCCATGTATATGTATATTTGTACAAGTTACAATTGGTAGATGACTTGTGACATGTACACACAATAAGCCACGCTATCTGCGTCCTAACTTCAATGTCACAAAGCAACGTTATCAAGTAACAAAGTCGACTTCGAGTATAATAATCGATTTGCGATCTAAGTCGAGCTCTGATAATCGATTGGTTTCCAATAATCGACTTGGTTGTTGACAAACTCATGTCACGGTTTTTCGTTGACGATGAAATAAGCGAAGTGAAATGTTGTATATAGCTTGCAAAGAATACCCTCTGGCAAGATGAGAAAATGACTCCAGTTCGGTTAATATTGGCTCAAAAAATATTGTTCTGGTCTCAAATTGTAGATCAGAATGTTTCCTACAATTGAGAACAAATCAGTCATTTTTGGACCAATATTGACCGAGCTGAAGTCATTTTCTCATCTTGCCAAAGGGTATTCTTTGCTTGGACAGACTATAAGAATTCCTATACAAACAGTCTCCTACTGTAAGCAGGCTACTACCTCCAGTTCTAGAAGAAATAATGATATTGAAGTATTTGAGCACTTTAAATATCAAATCAAATCAAATATTTATTAATTTTTACACTTGAACAATATAATTTATCAAACTAAAGAGTTTGATAAGAAAATGTATACATCATAAAAAAAGGTTTAATATTGTTAACTTGCTAAAATATTGTTATATTTTATATTTATATTTATATATATATTTTTATAGTTATATTTTTATTATATTGTAATATTTAATATTGTTATACTTGCTAAATTATAAAAATTGCTCGCAAGTAGGAAACACTTTTGATGAACTCCCTTTAACCTTTTCCAAGGTGGGTGTTGTCTCTCTCTCTCTTGGATAGTGACACGTTTCTAAAAATGTGACAGATGGAAGATGGATGTTTCCGACTAAAATTCATTTCTCAGCAGTCGTCATCTTCTCATGCTTTTGAGCAGATTCATCTTGGAGTATCACTTTTTCCAAGGAGTATTACAAGTTTATGGGTGAATGACTCTTCAAATACATTATTCGACTTCTTCAATTCGTCAAGGGTCTGTGAATATTGTACTTTATATTATGACTATTATGAATATTGTCTATTTATCTATTAGAAGTTTAACCTCTATAAATATGTAAATATTTTTCTAAATTTCGAAAAAAAAACTTTTTTACTTAATTGTCTGTGTAAGTCTATTGAATAAGTTTATTGTATTTTCACGAATGAATTGTATTAATAAATCTTTGCCGAACTCACATGAATCAGGATCATTCAGCACTCTCATAATGTGAGTCAATATGTCAATTCAAACATAATAAGTTACATTCATCAATAACATATTTCATACGATATCATAGCAAAACTCACAATTAATGACTCTATTTCACGGGTTTTGAATGTAATTCAAAATTATCAGCCTGGAATATGATGCCAAATTCTTGAATATCAGAATAATAGGCCTACATTAATATGTTACATTTCCCAGATACTTTACAATCTGTCTGTGAATTCTACAATTTATGAACTTTGTCAATACCTACTTCACCCTAAAATACCTATAATACCCTATCGTCAGTACATTAGATTAGATACAGTAGGTTCCTTCCTAATCTTTCTATAATAAGTCCAAGCTTTCTTATAATAATCTTTCTTTCTTATAATGAGTCTAATCTTTCTATAAAAGGAAGCTATAGCTAGAGTAAGCTGTGATGCACTCTAATTATCTATACAGAGTGTTTCAGGAGGAATGTGCAATACTTCTCAGGCTGATTCCTTACACCAAGTAGACAAAAAAGCTCCATGAGACCAACCACCAAAAACGATTTGTTACTGAGATAACAATGACGGAAAAATGAGATTTTTCAAAATATAATTATTTTTCTAATTCTTTAGAGGCTTTAGTAAGGTTCTAAAATAATCAATTCCTATGTAAAGTTAGCTGCGGAATTCGATGAAACCAGTCTAAAGTCTGTAACTTCAACGGTTATTGAGATAATTGAAAAAATATGCTTAAAAAACGCCATTTTTCAACAATAAGGGTTATAACTGGATAAGGAATCATAAATTTGTATTTTTTAATAATGGAAGTTGAAGAGAGCCGGATTCTGAAGAAAAAGTTAACTGGCGGCGATTGTGTAAATCTTATCCAAATCTCAGAAATGGCGATCAAAAATCGCAAAATCGCTACTAAACACAAATTTATCACTTTTGTCAATTTCGCGATTTTTGATCGCCATTTCTGAGATTTGGGTAAGATTTACACAATCGCCGCCAGTTAACTTTCTCTTTAGAATCCGGCTCTCTTCAACTTCCATTATTAAAAAATACAATTTTATGATTCCTTATCCAGTTATAACCCTTATTGTTGAAAAATGGCGTTTTTTAGCATATTTTTCCAATTATCTCAATGAACGTTGAAGTTAAAAACTTGGAACTGTTTTCATTGAATTTCTCAGCTAATTTTACATAGGATTCGATTATTTTAGAACCTAAAGCCTCTAAAAAATTAGAAAAATTAATATATTTTGAAAAATCTCAATTTTCCGCCATTGTTATCTCGGTAACAAAGCGTTTTTGGGGGTTGGTCCCATGGAACTTTTCTGTCTACTTGGTGTAAGGAATCAGCCTGAGAATTATTGCACATTCCTCTTGAAACACCCTGTATATTAGTTACTTCCATATTAGTAGAAGAGCACCCTAACTACCCTTCAGGGTATAAAATGTAATGAATGTTCCTTGCATTATTAAACATCAGTAATAGAATAGGCTACCACGACTACTCTAATCACTATAAAGTCATAGAAATTTTCCTTGAATCACTCTATATCATTAATAGAGAAACCCCGACCACCCTGATGGATGCGAATGATAAAAGTTCCGTTCACTTACTATAGTCTGTCCAAGCAAAGAAGACATTCTGGTAAGGTAGGACAATGAATCTAGCTCGGTCATTATTTGTTCAGGAATTTTTAATTTGGTCTCAAATTGTAGTAAACATTCTGATTAACAATTTGAGACCAAATTAATAACCTTTGAACCGATATTGACCGAGCTGGAGTCATTTTCCCATCTTGCCAGAATGTCTTCTTTGCTTAGCAACTCTGATTACATCTGCATCAGACGATCTTTATCAAAGTAATTGACACGGAGAGTATCCTTTCAGTTTGTATTCAGTCTGATACCAAACTCAAGCAAACTTATAACGAAATTTCAAGTTTTGTAATTACTGTATTGGACTCCCAAATGGAATGACTCATCAACTCTCATAATGTAGTGAATGATTTTCGTGACTGGAATTACTCTACTCCGTATCTTCATTTCATTTTCCCATATTTCTCTCAATGTAATCCTTTAACATCTTCTTCCATTTCCAACTACATAGTTTTCTTCCCTCCCTCCTTATTCGATCCATCCGTCACTTGTTCCTCCTCTTCCACTTTTTCTTTATTACGTCCTTCCAAGTTTCCTCCTCGCTCTTAGTCGTTTCTCACTCATTCGTTTCTAACTGAATTTATTCTCTTCCTCCCTATTTTTTCTCATCCTTCTTGTTCACCTTCTCCTTACCTACCTCTTCCCTGTACTCTTTTCCTTGTCATCCCCCGCATTTTTCAGTTTTATCCTCATTATTAGTCTTTTTTTCACTCATTCCGTGTCAAACTGAATTTCTTCTATTTCTCTTCATTTTTTCCTCTTTCTTATCCTTCTCATCCACCTCCTCCATCTTCTCCTCCTTCTCCACCTCCTCCTCCTCCTCCTCCTCCTCCTCTCCTCCTTCCTCCTCCTCCTCCTTCTTCTCTCCTCCTCCTCCTCCTCCTCCTCCTCCTCCTCCTCCTCCTCCTCCTCTTCCCTCTTCTCCTCTTCCTCCTCCTCCTCTTCCCTCTTCTCCTCTTCCTCCTCCTCCTCTTCCTCCTCCTCCTTCTCCTCATACTCCTCCTCCCCCTCCTCCTCCTTCTCTTCCTCCTCCTCCTCCTCCTCCTCCCCATCCTCATCCTCTTCCATCTACGTCCCTTTATGTCGTCCTCTTATTTTCAAGTTTTCTACTCACCCATGGTTTTTTCTCTTATTCCTATTCAATTATTCTTCCTAACTTCCTAACTTCCTTGTCATTTTTCCTTTTTCTTATCCTTCTTGTTCACCTTCACCTTCACCTCCTCTCCACCCTCCTTCTTTTTATGTCGTCCACCCTTTTTCAAGTTTATTTCTCACTGATTTTAATCGTTCCTTCTCCTTTCCTTTTTCCTACAGAAAAAAGCGCTACTCCTAATTCTTCCTAATTAATAATTTCTCTTCTGATTTTGTCCACAGAGAGAAGCGCTACTCGGACCAACGGCTAGCCGAGCTGGAGACCCTCTATAAGCTGCAACAGCTGCGCGGCAAATTCCAGCGAGGTCCACTCGACTACTCGAAAATCGATCCAAACATTCTGTAAGTAGCTAATCTAATCAATCAACTTATCAAATATCTCCTCAATTTACAACTTCTTGCATGAAATAGTACATCTTGCAACTAGACTACTTTTCAAAGCTAGCCTACCAGTGTCGCCTGCAAATTAATAAATTGATTCAAGTTCGTATGTAAGTGAATGTCATTATTCAGAGAATTTGGCAAGGGTAGCCTATGTTAAGGAAAAATTTGATTCAAGCAATACAAGTATTATGGTTCAAAATCACTAATAGGCCTATTATGAAAAATTGGTAGTGTTGGGTAAACTACTTTTAAAAAGTAGTTAACTACAACTACAACTAGTTTATTCAAAAAGTAGCTAAACTACACTACAACTACTCTTTTAAGAAGTAGCTATAACTACACCTACAAGAGAAAAGAAGCTAGCTACATACTACAACTACAGAAGAAAAGTAGCTAGCTACATATTACGCCACTTTCCATCAAGTATATGTTGTAACTTGATAATAAATAAATAAATAAAACTGTGATAAGTTAAGTTTTCGCCACACTGCACAGAATGCAGCCTTTTTCCGGTCCGTAATAAGGGGATTGAAAAGTCTTCATTTTCACAACTTCTTCCAATAGAAATATAAATGTGATTATGATAAATTACTTTTCAGCATTTGATTAGTTTTCTCACTCTTTATCTTGCTTTGAATGTTTTAAAATTTTCAAACTGAAAACTGACAGAGACAATTCTGCGTGAGAAGTGAATATAAAAATAACTTCTTTATTATTATTTATGATTTATTCAACTTATCTGTCAGTGTAAGCTGAGACAAACACGCTCGCTTCGCTCCCCTGCAAATTCCGTTCAGAAGGGATTCGAAATTTTTACCTAATCTGGACCTGTTTATCAAATTTCAACATTTTCTGCCAATTTGTTCTCGAAAAATCTAAGAGAAACTCCGAAAAATAGTAAAACGAGCGTAACCTTGGGAAGTATATCGGACATAGTTTGAAACTTAAATCAATATCTTGATTAGTTCATCTATAATCTCGCTGAACCGTTAAATTTACAGTAAGGATTGATCGTGTCAAGTCGGAAGATATGCAACCCGCAATATATTTACAATTTTGAAAAAGTTATTACTGGCGTACTCTTGAACGGATTTCAAAAATATTTTAACACAACATTTCTAAACCTCATTTGAACCTGCCCACCAAATATCAACATTTTATACCGATTGGTTCTCGAAAAAACAAGAAAACGCTGAAAAACTAAAGAAACCCTCAAATACTTAGCGTATTCTTGAAAAGTTTCAAAAATCCGTTCTTAGCGCGCGTCTAAACGTCCAACTGAACATGCCTGCCAAATTTGAACGCATTCGGTTTCAGTGGATTTTTAGTTTTGGTGATGAATGAATAAGTACCATTTCGCCCTCATAAACAAACAAACAAACCATTTCGCTTTTATAGATATAGATTAATTTTTCAGATCAGAATTAACTAATTTGTAACATCGTAACAAGATCATTTCCATTGTGCTGATTGTAGGTTTGCACTGATCATGATCCTTAATACTATCAGTATCATGAACAATGCATGTTCTCATTATTTATCACTGGCGGCTCGTACCCACGAAAGAGGTGAGGTGCCCGTATCTTTTACTATACAGCACTTCACCCGTTTCGTGGGCACGAGCCGCCAGCGTTATTTATTATCACAAGTCGCAATCAAGCGAATAATGTTTTTATTTCTGAGCACACAATTATTTAATGCATGCATCTCAATTTTAAGTACGTCTATCCTCTAGAACAGTGGTCACCAATTACGTTTCATGAAGGTCCGTTTCAAAGTCTTGGCGAGCTCCCGCGGTCCATTCAGGGGAAACCAATGGTGGGGGGGGGGGGGGGTTTGTTAAATCTCCGGAGGTTTTTTTGAAAAATTAATAGTTTAACAACATTTATTTGAATATTTTTTCAAATATTTTGGGATAGCTATTATTCTGTATGCATTTCGATACTAACGTTCTTTAAATATAGATATAGGCCCATTGAAGTTTAATATTGTGTCATTGATTTATTAAAATAAAAATAAAGGAAATTATTTCAATGAGATTTGGCAATAAAAATTATTTTATTGTTCATTTTATCCATTATATGAGAATGTCTACTTATAAAATTGTCAAAACTATTCTCGAATTTAGTTTTTGACTATACCTCTTTATCTATTGAAATACCAAGATAAACTAAATTAAACGTTTTACCAGACATAGAATAATTGAATAAAATAGTCTATGTCTATAAATCTATATCTATAAAAGCGAAATGGCACTGAATGATTCATTCATCACCAGAACTAACAATCTACTGAACCGAATACGTTCAAATTTGGCAGCCATGTTCAGTTGGAAATTTAGACGCACGCTAAGTAAGGATTTTTGAAACTTCATAAGATTACGCCAAATATTTGAGTTATTTTTCTGCGTTTATTTTTTAGAATAGGCAAAACTGAGTTTTGCATGTCCCAGGGGTTCCTCATGTTGATAAATGGCAAATGAAATGAAAATATTCTTTATTAGGCGGATGATCCAGAAGAGAACCAACCAATAGAATGAAGCCATCAAAAGCTATGGAGCTATGGAACTTGGCTTGCTGTTAATCCTTCTCCATTATGTAATTGGATATGATTCAATCTCTGGAAGATGTCTTTGAAGGCAACTTCTATATAATTCAAGAAACTGCGGAAACTGAGTTATGAATAGTGTTGAGTAACTGCCACTGAAATACAAGTAATAATATTATCAGATCTTCTAACAGTTCAATTCTGATGATATCTATTAGTCTAATGCTTGTTTCGAATTATTAGAAGCCTGAGTAGTGGAGTGGAATTTGATGGAAATACTATAGATTACAATAATTATTATGAAGTAGAAGAGCTTGAGACTCTTGAATGGATAGCATACTTGAACTCATCTAAGGGATCTATTTCGAGATTACCCAAAAGACTCCGTCTTCTTAATCTTCTTCGGCTTGGCGTATGATCTTCTGCAACATTCCTGTCTCCCAGTACTTAGCTGTCTTTCAATCCTTCAGCTTTCCATGTCTCTCTTGAATTTTATATGGGGATTTTACGAATATAATGATAAAAATATGGAAGAATTATTAGATATTGCAGCTCATCAACTGCTGGATAGTTATAATAATAATTAATTAGAATCTCAATTTATTGCTACATAAATATCCTTTGTCTATTTATATAGCAATAAATTGTGATTCTAATTAATTATTATTATTATATGAAAATACATTGGAATTCATTATAATACATTGGAATACGTTCTACATAATTATTACCAATTGGAAAAACATTCAATATAATTTTCATCCATTAGAAAAACTTTCATATTATCAATTCAATAAAAAACTTTCCAAAAACAATCCAGAATAAATCTTCCAAAAAGTTTCTCAAGTTAACGTCACGTCGATCGGTCCGATGCAAAATGACGGTTCACTTGAAGAAAGATAGCGACTCATGAAATGGCCGTTTGTCACGAGCAGGCCTTCTCAAAGGAGAACTGTGATTGGCTGGGAGACGGAAGGAACGCCCACCGGTGGGGGGAGCTTCGATTGACGTCATTCCGCTGTCCACCAATCAAAGCTCTAGGTTGAGAACTGATTCAGCTAGTGCTGAATTCTAGGGAGCTGATTCTAAGGAGCTCGTTTAGGATGCAGCTCGTTAGGCAGCTCTCTGGGTTTCTGAGAGTTCGTTTTCTGGAGAGCTGGTAGGATTGATAGATAAAATGCCTTTATTTTCCACTTGGTACAATACATGAATGATGTGGGCGAAGTTGAGGCACAAGAGCCCCCTCTTCCACTTAACCCACAAATTAATCAGTTACAGTTTGACATTTTTGCATGACAATGATCATTAGCCGATTTTATTTATTCATTCTGTTCAAAGAATACGGTACTAGATAATACTAAACGAATGAGAATCCAATAACAATTGTTGTGTTTGTTATGTGCTCGAAACACAATTTCAATTATATTTATGTATCCACTTGTTGTAAAAATATCATCAACCTCAGAAAAATTTCAGAAACATACAGTAACTACCGAACAATATTCCTTAACAATCTTTTTAGCAATTCCTCTTCAATCCATTTTTCAATTCTAACAATAATCAGTCCTTGTAGCAATTCCTTAACTATCCTTTCTTAACAGCCTTATTTGCATTGTTTTGTAACTCTACCACTGGTGGATAGTACCCACGAAAGAGGTGAAGTGCCGGTATCTTTTACTGTACAGCACTTCACCTGTTTCGCGGGCACGAGCCGCCAGTTAAGTGAATTCTACAATACTTGTTGAATTCAATGATCTTATTTTGCTACTCACTTGTTACCTTACTCCACTGGCGGCTCGTGCCCACGAAACAGGTGAAGTGCCCGTATTTATCACTGTACAGCACTTCACTTGTTTCGTGGGCACGAGCCGTCAGTGCCTTACTCACTTTTTGAAGTCATCAACAAGTAGCCTACACCAATAATTCTTGCATGATTGTCATTTGTTTTTATTATTGTATTATAATTATTTTATGTATGTATTTTTTCTCGAAATAAAAATTTATTTATTCAATAGCAAGTACTAAAATAAGCTCACATTTATTCATAATAGTTGCAGTGTTTTTTAATTTGTAACAACAAACAAGCATTTCAAGACCACGTCAAAGACAGACATCAAAGAAACCGACGACAAAGTATTCACTGACAGTGAACTCCCTTATAAAAATGAGATTGCCTCCCTTGCGACAAACACTTTGAGGGTGAAAAATCGCTTCTTCTCAGTCGCTTTGTCCCCGACAAACTTAAAAATTACTCGATTTTGTCGCTTACAAAGTAGTCGACGATAAAAAGTCGCCTGCGTTGTTTTGGGCGACATTTGATGCGTTTCGCGAAATTTGCCTGACTCCAATTTCACCCCTGGTTAAATCTCAACTGTGCGACTGAAGTTTGTCCAAGCAAAGAAGATATTCTGGTAAGATGGGAAAATAACTCCAGCTCTGTCAATAATGGTTAAAAATTATAACTTTGGTCTCAAATTGTAGGAAACATTCTGATCTACAATTTGGAACCAAATTTATTATTTTTTAACCAATATTGACCGAGCTGAGGTAATTTCCCTATCTTGCTAGAATGTCTTCTTTGCTTGGACAGACTATATACACGCTTTTACAACATCTATTAACAAGAGACTCTAACATGCCACCAACATATAGTACCATATAAAACGCTTTTTCTCGTTTCTTCAAGCGGTATATAAGACGAAATTTTTCCTTCAAGCCAGATAATTTTTAGGGCGTATTCGTTCCTTAAATTCTTTCCCTCGTTTTACAAACTTGGAGAAGCTCAATCAACCTATTATCATCGTTAAAAAGTTGGCGGAATAAGACGAATTTCATCCTCCAAGAGAAATCATTTCTAGGGCATATTCGTTTTTAACGTGCTCCCCTGTGTTTGAAAAAGTTTGAGACGTTTAATCATCCTGTTATCGTTATTATAGTCGTTTGAAGTGGAACCGTTTAAGCTATCTTGATTTTTTGGTTGTAAATCTTGTCAAGAATATAAGATTTCAAGTTGGTTAACGCTTTAGGCTGTTTTGGTGGATTACACATTGCTTGATGTAATATTATTGTAAAACGGTGGGTACGCTATTAAATTTACTTTGATTTATTTCAGAAGGTATTAAAGATGATATATGTTTGAAATTAAATCATTTTAATTTAGAGGTATCAATTTTTGTAAACGGCAGGAAAGCAGAAGTCTCTCATTAAGTATTGTATCACACTTTAATAATCTTTTATGATCCAGAACCTGATTAAATTGTTTTATTTGATAAGTCTTCGAGGATATCGTTAAGTCTTGAAAGTTTATTCTTGAATTAATATTTTTATTATTATTATAATCATTCGAGAACTTCCAATTCTATTATTCCATTTGATACGACTTGAACGTCTTGAATCCACTGGCGGCTCGTGCCCACGAAACATCACCTGTTTCGTAGGTACGAGCCACCAGTGATTGCATCAATAAAATCCGATATATTCAATCGTGTATTTCAATGATAACATGAAATCATTTGGGTGTTACATTCGATACAATTGTCATGTATTACCTTGTGCATCTTGTCCAATTCCATCTCGAATTCATTAAACCGTTGATAAACAGATTTGAAAGTAGTAGAATTGTATTGTCGATGGATGCTTGTCTATACGGACTTAATATAGATTATTTAGCGCGTTGCTTTCAATAGTGGGGAGACCCAAGGGTTCGTCATATAACCTAATTTTCCCTAGATGGAAACGAACATGTAGAATATTGTTTTCTTATACCGTATAGTGATTCAATCGGCGTCAAACTTATATTTTCAGGAAGAAAGATGGGCGTTTTTCTGAGCATACCCATACCCACAAAAGCTAGGGAACTAATTCCGATACAGTTTCTCGATTTGAATTAATACAATTCCCTCAATGTATTCATATACTCATTGTATATACAGTATATATACTCATTGAAATAATACCACTCGCTAATCAATAAAGTTGTACATCCAATACAAAGTTGTTTAATATTCCATCATCGCGAGTCAGACGAACACAATGCAATGAAGGAAATTGGTTGACAATAAAAACGCGTTTTGCTTACTGAATTTCAATGCTCCTACTTTTGTGTTGAACGGAACTCAACACTCCATCAATACAATGAAGCATTCTACTCAAGCAATGAAGACATTCTAGCAAGATGGGAGAATGACTCCAGCTTGGTCAATATTGTTTCAAAAATTATAAATTTGGTCTCAAACTGTGGATAGCATTCTGCTCTATAATTTCGAACCAAATTTATGATTTTTGAACCAATATTGATTGAGCTGGAGTTATTTTTCCATCTTGCCAGAACGTCTTCTTTGCTCGATCAGACTGTAGGCAGTTGCTACAGTTGTAGCTTTCATTTTATTTTGTATTCAGCGATCATTCAAGTTGCGTTTATCAGAAATGACAATGGAAGAAATTGTGAGAAAGGAAGAGAGAGTGAGAGGAAGAGAAAAATAGAGAGAGAGAGAGAGAGAGAGAGATTAAGAGTAGAGTGAAGGGTGTTGGAGAGTCTGAATCAGATGATTAGATGACTTAGATTGACGAAACCATTTCAAAACTGAATGAAGTAATTCATTATCGATTATAAATACATTAAAATTTGGGTGGTCTATCTGAGTAAGTGATAACGTGCCGGTCTGATAACCAAGATTACCAAAGTTCAATTCTTGACAGTGGAACAATTTTCTTTGACCACAGCACAATCACGTCTTCCGGAGATTGGAGGAGATGATAAACCGTCGGTCCCGACTACCTAAAAGTAGTCATCATCTCTCATCACCATCATCATCATCATCAGCATCATCATCATCATCATCATCATTCATTTCATTACCCAAGCACAAGCCTAAGATCTTATTTGGGCTTCACCCTCAGAAATCAAAATCAAATATATGAACACATTCAAATAAATTGAAAAAATTTCTCATTGAAAGTATGCTAATAAAGTATTTACTGGACTTCAAAACGTATTACTATAGTATTATTTTATTTATAAAAATAATTTAAAAACTAGTGGTTGAAAACAATCATTGTTATCAATCCATGAACTCAATGATTCACGATAAGAATATTAGCTGCCATAGAAATTAACAAGTTTCGAGCTACAGGTGCTAAAGAAATTAACAAGTTTTAAGCTACAAATTTTGAAGCTACAAACAGTCTGGAACGAACAAGTACTTCACATTATTTATTCTCACAAAAAACTCTTCCAAATTCCATCTCTCTGGATGAAGCATTCTTCAAATTCAACAGTCGAAGCACAGAGCTTCACAAAGCTGAATCTAATTCCAATGATAAAAATAACGCGATGAGATTTCCAAAAGACATTCCTACAATTTCTAGTTTCTTTGACTGCAAATACTAATGCGAGCTCGAAAATTTTGTTATAAAAAGTTCAGAATTTTGTTAACCAAGTTGAACTGTTTTGATTAAGTTAGCAAGGAGAAAATTTTAGAAGATAGTACAAGTTCAGATGAAACTTTGGTTTTGAAAAGAGAGGAATGTGGTGGTTGAGTCAATGAGAGGGATTCTTCTTTAAAATTAATTGTGGAAAATGTTGAAAAGTTTCTAGATTGGGATGGTTATCCAATAATCCAATTTTCTTATTCTCCAATTTGAATTTGTAGTATTCAATTTCCGACTTTGGATGTATATAAATCGCAACAATAACATGCCTCTAATTTAATTACTGATAATACTTATCTTTAACACTGATAATAATCTAATTTAATTACTTATACTATTGGGATAAAGGCAGCTCCAATTTTTTATTTCTGTGGCTCAAGGTCACATGCGCTCATAGGATCTTGCGTGGGGGAAGAAATGGGACCGCGTATTGTCTGTCCAAGCAAAGAAGACCCTCTGGCAAGATGGGAAAATGACTTCAGCTTGTCAACATTGGTTCAAAAATCACAAATTTCGTCTTCAATTGTTTATCAGAATGTTTCCTACAATTTGGGACGAAATTTACAATTTTTGAGTCAATATTGACCGAGCTGGAGTCACTTTCTCATCTTGCTAGAGGGTCTTCTTTGCTTGGACAGACTATATTAATTCACTCGTTTCTATAATGCGATAGGTGGTGATATTATGAGAGATCTTTATGATACTTTGATGGTCGGAACCAACCTAGATTCTTAGACACAAGTGTCTAAGAATCTTGGGAACCAACGGCTTATCGTCTCCTCAGGGGTGGCTGTATCTATGTGATTGTGCTCTGGTCAAATTGTCCATGGGTCAAATATCGAACTTGGTAACAGACCGGCGCATTATCACTCATGTACTCCATTTAATAAGTCTCGAGACTGGTTCGTTGTAGCCTCAAGGAGCGTTATAGGGGGATCCGACCGGTGGGAATCGGTAGATGGGATTCAGAATGACTCTGGTTCAACCCGTCTATTGACTTCGACCAGTCGGACCCTCCTCCACTTCTCTGTTGAGATAGAGTCTCAATACATATTGAATGGACCTTGTATTTGAAAATGGAAAATTGGTTTACATTTGAATAAAATTACATTTTCGTGTTTTTGTTAACAGGGGCAGAAGACGTCGCTCATCTGAGGTATTGCTGGACCAATTGCGAGCCGAGCTGGATGAAGACAGAGACAGAAATTTATCGCCACCTCTCGATGAAGACTTTTGGAACTCGCTTCTGGTAAGCTCAAAATCAATAATTTATTCAATTTATTCAATAATAATCATATACATATTATAGGCGAATGTAACAGGCAGATGCCCAAAAGTGCTCCTCTACTAAGTCCAAATTTAAACTAATATAATTTTGCGAGGAATATAAAGGAGAAATATTCGTACGATAGGCCTACTCATTACTGTAAGCTGAAAGTGAAACAAATTCAAATTTTCAAATGTATTAAACAGAAAAAGAAATATTTATTTCTAAACGTGAGGAAGGAAATGTGAACAAAGTAAATGTAGTGTTAAGGAATATTTAGAATGTCATTGAAGGTATCTTAGAAGGATCAATATTTCCATCACAATCTTATTTGAGTACTCCATCAGTTCTGGATATGAGTATCAGTCAAAACAATATATACTACAACATGAACTTTCTCGTTTTTGTCAACGGTTTTGAACTTCAATAAAAAACTTGATAATTCTAAGATTGCTTCATCCATTTATTATTAAATGATGGAGACTTTATTAAGGTAGCCTATTTAAAAAGATTTTTCCCCACTTGGTTCCTTGCTTTACTAATAGGCCTACGTTATTGTAAAACTATCAGCAAATCATTCAAAATTCAAAGTTGAAGCGATTTACATATTTGACAATTTACACCGCCAATAATTTCCCAAGGTTTAAAATTTTCATTGATCTCTTTAAAGTTCGTCGTGTAAATTGTTGCTCATTCACACAAAAGAGTTGGAAAATAGTATCTCAATGTCATTCTGTTTGGAGACGGATCGCAATCTGATGCACTAATCCATTCATGGATTTGAATAAATGGAAGAAAACCTTTCACATTTCCAAGTTGAAGCGTGTAGCATGTCCAATCAGATTTATTTGTAAATGTCAGCTTCTCAGATATAGGAAATGTGTCACGTGTGTCGGACTGAGTTCTGACCAGTGACTAAGGCTTGAATATTATATGCACGGATACTAACACTACTGTATTCTAGTATCCGTGATTATCATGTATGTCATTTTGTTTAATTTTATTTCTATATAGACTATTGACGAAGCTGGCCCTACATAGTTGTCAAGTCTCTATAGTATAGTTTCTATACACTATTCAACGAATAGTGTATAGAAACTACATTTTAGAAAATGCTTCTATGTAGAAGAAACCTCTTTCATCGAGATTTTGTTAATGCTGTATCAAAACTGAAAATAAATTTTGTCCTTCATCGGTCATCAACGGACGAAGTTTGTTTTTTACCTTCCAAATCCGGTTGATATATTTAAATTTGATTTCCTGAATTTATAGATAAGTAAATGAATGGACGTGTACGATAATATCATATTCAAAATAGATTGATGACCATTATAGTCGTTTTGAAAATACTTCCGACTCAAAGGGATCTGGGGAGACGCAACATGTGGGGATTGAGCTGGCGCAGTGTTGCCGTTGCCTCATTGATACGACAATTTACTCGAATGCCTCAATCCACGCACTAGACACAGACAAGCTAATCTAGTAGTTCCTCCTTTCTTGGAGAATTTGTAAAAATGCACCGGTGCCTATGGGAGTGGAAAGCTGACAACAGCGCGTGTAGTGTTTGCTCATTCCTTGTTCCTATTGGCTCAGCTGACTCTCTTTCTCCCATTGAAGAGGAGAGGACTCCCCTCCAGTCGGAGTCAAAAGTTAAATCAATTCAACTATAGAGTAGGTACTTGATTTTTATTTACTTGAGTACTTATTTCAGGAATAGCTTATTTTTGCTTTAATGCTGGAACAAGTATTACAGTACAATGCAAGTAGAATTAATAGGACGCCTTATTTGTTTATAGACGATTTATTCTTTGTAGCTCAACCATAATAATTCCATATACCAGTATATCAATTGGCTTCTGTGTTTTATTCAAAAAATGATTTAAGTTTAAGATTGGATTAAGATAACCAACGCACGCAAATATCTGTCATTGTTCAAAAGGTTGCATTTTTAGTGGATTAGCAGGTGAAGATGAAGATGAATCATATGCTCACTTCTATTAATTCCATTGTGTTCGATTACCAAATTTGATCCTTGAATATTACTCAAGTGACATCTTCATCTTAATTTTTATCTTTATCTTTATCTTTAGAATATGAAGATAACGATCATAAAATCATTTGCTAACTTCCATTTATCTCATTTTGTTTGATTACTACATGAATATCAACTTGTTTGATCCATGAATATCAACTTTGGTGTCATCTTCATTTTCATCCCTATCTTCATAGTTTAACCATTGACTATGGATATAACTGATTGAATTACATTCATAGTCAATGGTTTAACCCACTTAGAATTCACCTTCAAGAGTGGAACTAACTTAATTTATTATAACTATCCATATCGTCAAGCTCTGCTAGTGAAATCCATATCCATAGATATATATTTGTATTGTTTGAGATTCTCACAATTTCTCTGACATAGGATATTCCTATTGTTTACCTAACCCTTACGATCGCAAAATGGCGGAAGTTGAAAATAAATTGGATTAGGGAGAGGTGAAAGAGGGAAAACAAGAAAAATCTCTCGACATTCAAACAAACCACAAATACAAATTCAGCTGTAGTCTGTCCAAGCAAAGAAGACATTCTGGAAGATGTGAAAATGATTTCATCTCGGCCGATATTGGTTCAAAAATTATAAATTTGGTCTCAAATTGTAGATGAGAATGTTCCCTACAATTTGATAACAAATTTATAATTTTTGAAGCAATATTGACCGAGTTGGAGTCATTTTCCCATCTTGCCAGAATGTCTTCTTTGCTTGGATAGACTATAGTGTGAAGCAGCCTTTTTGTAACAAGATCTGATCGTGTGTGGGGGCCTTATTTGAATCCTGAGGTAGACTGGAGAAGCCTTAAGGTTTGGGAGGAAAGAAGTTGGAGAAGATTTATTGGATTCGTTTTGTGGATAGAATTGTGGAATTGCCCAATAGTGGGAAGAATTTCTTTCCTTCTTTGAAGTCTTCAAAATCAAAGATCAATTTAAGATCATTCAGAAAAAACCTACCTTAAAACTTTTTCTCAAATCGAAGATTTGTTGATTTCGTTATCCTACTGTGAATCATGCTTATTTTCACTAAACATCTAATTGAAAATCGAGAAATTGTAATTTCCTATATAAGGAAAGAGTTAGGACTCTAGGTTCTTTCTGCCACACAACCATTTTATTGATAGAAAAATTATCTCTCTCTTACATTAAATAAAGATATGATATTCCATTCAGAATTATACAATATACAGTATGTATATCATTTATTTTATTCTAAAAATAATTTTAAATTTTGTGATTGTAATTTTCTTTTTTTCAGATATGAAGAACTCAGAGGTTTCAACACTCCCTACCCCATCTCACATCATAATTTATGAGTTCGATTCTTGGTAAGAATTCAAGAAGTAATGATAATGGAAAGAATGTATTCGTATAAAGTTTTTTATCATACTTATTTCAATTATTGCTCAAATACTATTGTAAACAGGATTTATTTTCCCAAAATATAATGGAAGAACACTCCAACAATGGTGTGAATTTTCAATAACTTCATACTTTATTACTTAATTTCCCGTACGATTCCAAAGTATTGAAAAAAGGTTCTAATGATAGTTTGCCGACAATGATAATAATGAATACATGCGATACAATTTTATTTATTTCGTTGAAGGGAGAGTCAACAACGTTGCTAGAAAATGTTCAATTTAGACATTCTTCGGTGGCACAAAACAGTATTCTGCAATATAACCCATCAATTTCATTAATTTTTAATTACATTCACGTATAAGTTATGTTAAAGTTACTGAAATTAAGAATAAATTTAATTTTTCGTAATTTTTTCTCTATTGTTCAAGAAGATGATAATGCAGACGTTTCTCTCCGTAATGTAATTTTCTAGTTTTTGAGTGAGAACTGAATATTTTCAAATTTTTATACTTGGTTCCTTGTAACAAACCCATTTTTCAAATTTACTAAAAAGTAATTCAAATTTTTAATCTCAGTTATGAAATTCATATAATTTGACAGTTTACATTGTCAATTAATAGCTCTATTGGAAAATAAGTATTGAAAGGAATGTAGGCTATTGCCAACTTATTTCTCTTTTATTCTTCTATAAAAAAATACATTTTTCAGCTTATTTCAATCTTACCTGAGATCTTTCTAGCTATGGTTAACGTTATTATGTAATCGAAAATAATGAAATATTATGATTGTAAATATTATAATTTCAATACATCTATATTTGAGAATTAAGTGTAAGAGAGGGCCGGCTGCGCCCTAACTTCGCCCTCCCAGGCTAACAAATGAAGGCAGCCATTCTATTCTATTTCTTGATGTGATTTGTTGATTTTCATTAATTTTTGCATACTTCATATAAGCCCAAAGTCATTTCTCGTTGTTTGAAATGTTTCTATATAGTAAAAATAAAATATAATATTGTATTGCACAGCTCCAGGCTTCACTCGACTATAGAGTGTCTAGCTTACTATTATTTTCTTATTGTTGTAGAAAATAAAGTTTTATTAATTAATGTTGAATGTTTGTTTCATTGCTGAAGATTTAAATTTCCCACTAATCTGACCTGAAATCGCCTTCTTTAACATGAATTATATCCCTTCTACTAGAAGTACTGATCAGATTGTAGATTTTTTCTCAGTCGTCTTCATTTCAATTCATAAAAAACATAATATTTACTACGAAATCCACCTGACATCACCTTTCTTATCCTAAATTTGATCCCTTCTATCATAAAATTCCGATCAGACTGTGGAGTTTTCTCCCTCGTCTTCAATTCAGTCCATAGGAACAATAATTATTCACTATGAAATCGCCGTTCAGTGTGATAGACTACACTCTCTCATTTTCTAATAGCCTATATCATTATGGTTATTGTCAATCATGAAAGTATTTTTGAAAGAGAAAACTAAGCAGGCCTACTGGCCTGAGTAGTTCTAAATCTATTCTGATTACGCCATGGACACTCAAAATCCACTGACAGTTTTGACCGACAGTTCGGACTGTGACAGTCAAAAACTGTAAGTGGATGGGGAACCGGCAGTCCAAAACAGCTGTAAACCAGCTGATTATCGTTGAACGATCAGCTGTAAACGAGCGAACTGTCAGTGCAATCTGACAGTGGATGTGAACCCTAAACAGATCTAAAGGTGTCCTTTTCAAAACTACCACTGGCAAAGGCGCGCAGCATACAAATAATTAGGCTACTATACTTTCAAATGATATCTGGCTTGTTTTGACGTCGTGCCACTAGATAGCAGCACTACCACGCAACACTGCCATGTTTCATATTAATTTTATAAGAACTCGAAGTTCTCTTTGTACGCTGAGCGTCAGCGTAGTTTTGGAAAGCACACCTTGAATCAGTTTTAATCAAAGTACGTTGTAAACAATAAATTCGTGAATAAAAAATTAAAATGATTAAATCAAATCCTTGTATTTTTAATAGAATTTTTGACAAAAATAGCCTACATTTCAAGCATTAATCTGATATGCTTCCTACTCTATCTCCCACACTGGCCAAAGGTGACGTGTATGCCGTGGTAAGTAATGTTTAAGCAGCAATCAAGTCCATTGGTGCGCCCGGGGACTTATCAAGTCCCGTTAATTGCCCGCTCTTTGATGTGGCAGGGTGGCTGTAATTGCAGAGCGGCTCCACTGTACTGTTTCTAGCTGCTTCCAAATTGCGTATGTGTACTGTTTCTAGCAAGGGCGAGTTTGATCTAAAATCGTGCAAGAGTGACTATTAATGTATGTGCATGTGTGGGGCTTTTAGCTAAGGGTAGTAGTGTATGTGTGTGTATAGTCTGTACAAGCAAAGGAGACCCTCTGGCAAGATGGGAGAATGAATCAAGCTAGGCCAATATTGGTTCAAAAATTATCAATTTGATCTCAAATGGTAGGAAATATTTCGATATTCAATCTGGAACCAAATTTACAATTTTTGAACTAATATTGACCAAGCTGGAGTCATTTTCCCATCTTGACAGAGGGTCTTCTTTGCTTGGACAGACTATAGCCTATACTGTTTTTTGCAAGTGTGTGTACTGTTTTTAGTGAGCGTGTACTGTTTCTAGGAAGTGTGTGTACTGTTTCTAGTAATGTGTGTACCGTTTTTAGCAAATGTGTGTACTGTTTTTAGCAACTATGCGAGCTGTTTCTAGTAAGTGTGTGTATACTGTTTTCTACAAGTAATAAATAAATGAATAATTTTTTATTTCCAGAAAAAATACATACATAAAATATAATACAATAATAAAAACAATTAACAATAATGCAAAAATACTTCAACAAGTATTGTACTATTTTTAGTAAATGTGTACTGTTTTTACTAAATGTCTGTTCTATTTCTATCAAGTGTGTATACTGTTTCTAGAGAGTGTATGTATACTTTCTAGCATGAGGTATAGTCTGCCCAAGCAAAGAAGACATTCTGGGAAGATGAGAATATGACTCCAGCTCAGTCAATATTGGTTTTAAAATTATATATTCGGTCTCAAATTGTGAATCAGAATGTTTCCCACAATTTGAGATCAAATGCATAATTTTTGAACCAATATTTACCAAACTAAAGTCATTTTCCCACCTTCCCATAATGTATTCTCAGCTTAGACAGAGTATAGATCAGTGTATGTCATACACTGGCGGCTCGTGCCCACGAAATAGGTGAAGTGCTGTACAGTGAAAGATACGGGCACTTCACGTTTTCTGGGTATGAGCCGTCAGTGGTGTATGAGTGTTCTAGCTTCTAGCAAGGGGCAGTTGAGTATGCAATGATCACGAATTATAAAGCAACCCTGACAGCTACTAAAAGGATTCTGGTTGTGAATGTATGAGACAGCGAACTTAATGCTTCATATGCATATGCAACGTATGAGTTCATTAAAGTGACTCACACTGCATTGGTTTGGTTACATATTGGTGTGGTAATTAGTTTTGATATGTCATGGTGGAGTTTATGAAGGGGTTCTAATGGAGGAGGATAATAGACATAATTGGACATGAGACTTGAAGTTAGAGGTCAGTTTAATTTAAGTATTGAGGCCTCTATTTTCGTATTAAAGGCCTCTTTAAACGGGGGCTTTTCTATACTGTAGTGGATACGAAAGTCCAAAATTGATACGCAATCGTTCAGAAAGGAAGCTCATTGACACAAAATATTCGCAATTTGGGGTTGAAAATTGAGGTGAGGTCGGCTTTTGGGAATTAAATGCCGAAGCGGGGGAAAATAACTATTCGTACTCTGAACCTTGGTGTTCAATTATTTTCTTATGAATTCGACTTAAAAAATACCTAAACTAAGTTAAAATGCTCTCAAAATGTTTAATAATTGAGAAATGGAATCTTATCATATGGCGGCGATCCATGAGCATTGTGTATCAACAAGATTCCCTCCTGTATCAATATTTTGGACTCTGTATCACTACTGCGTATCAGACATCCGCCCTGTGAAGAATGCTTCAGAAAATGAGGTGAAACCATACAGGAATAAATTATAACGACAAACTGGTAAGATAAAATAAAATTGGATAATAAATTTTACACTTTTATCAGAGATGTTGTGGAGCTTAGAATCAAAGATAGAATACTGTATATAATACTGTAGAATATTAGCTCTCTGAGAGTAACAGTTTTTCTTTAACTTATACCAAACTAGCCGGCAGGCTCGCTTCGCTCGCCTTCTCCGCTAGCCAGCGGGCTCCGCCCCTGGACCCCCGACAGTATCAGCAGTGTCAGTGAGTCAAACAGGCTCGCTTCGCTCGCCTGCATAACATCTGGCAGTATAAGCTGAGACAAACAGGCTCGCTTCGCTCGCCTGCAAATCTGTTCAGAGAGGATTCAAAACTCATTAAACACAGCATTTCTAGACCTAATCTGGACCTGTTCACCAAATTTCGACATTTTCTACCAATTTATTCTCGAAAGATCCAAGATAAACTCTGAAAATTCCGAAAAATAGTAAAACGCTAATATTGAGCGTAACCTTGAGAACTATATGTCTTTATCGGACATAGTTTGAAACTTGATTAAATATCTTCCAAATTAGTTTATCTATAATCTCGCTGAACCATTGAATTTACAGTAAGGATTGGTCGTATCTAGGCGGAAGATATGCAACCCGCAATACATCTACAATTTTGAAAAAGTGATTTCTGGCGTTCTCTTGAACGGACTTCAAAAATATTTCAACACAACATTTCCAGACCTTATCTCAACCTCCCCACCAAATATCAACATTTTCTACCGATTGGTTCCCAGAAAAAATAAGAAAACGCTGAAAAAACTATAGAAAAACTCAAATATTTAGCGTATCCTTGAAAAGTTTCAAAAATCCTTTCTTAGCGCGCGTCTAAACGTCCAACTGAACATGCCTGCCAAATTTGAACGCATTCGGTTCAGTGGATTTTTAGTTCTGGTGATGAATGAACGAATGAATGAATGAATGAATCAGTGCCATTTCGCTTTTATATATAGATAGATAATGCTCTATTTGTCCATTGGTACTCATTGATAACTGTAACCAGCATATTATCATCAATATTTTTTCAAATAATATAAGTTTTTTACCGATCTACTCTATGTCTGGAGGCTGTATCATGGAGGAATAATCGTCATAATAATATGTAGGGGTGAGGTAATTTTTCCATTTAAAAAATTAAATGAAAGAAAATATCCTTTATTAGGCGGAGTTAGGACTAGGAAGTCCTTTCTACCACTCAACCTTAAAATACATTCAGGCCTGTTTTTATCAATAGCAATAGTAGTTTAAACCAAGTGTGAATTGATTTAGGGTTGAATCAATCTAATCGACTATTCCGTCACATTTATTATTATTATTTGTTCTTTTTCAGTTAGCTGATGGTTTAAACCGTAGTTATAGTAGATCTGCTATTGATTATACGGGCCTATGAGTAGGCCTACATGTAATGACGTTCACATAGTGACCACCTATTACAAATCTCCCAAATTTCCACGAAACAGTCAACAATATACATTGTCATCACCTATTACAAGTCTCCTAAATTTCAACAAAAAAGTCCACAGGAATACAGTCATCTTGGAAAATAATAAAACGTGACAGGAAATACCATACTTGTATAATCCTCCTGTAAAATATACCTGTAGGTTATAGAATATTCTACACAGCAACAAAAAATTGGTCCAGAAACGTAACAGCACGAAAATGAATTCAGTTTTATTCCACTCTCAAATTCACGATCACGAAACAGGGTAGCGTGAGAGGTTATCCGTGATAGTCTGTCCAAGCAAAGAAGACATTCTGATGAGATGGGAAACTAACTCCTGCTCGATCCGTATTGCTTCAATAATTATAAATTTTGTCTTAAATTGTAGGAAACCTTCTAATTTACAATTTGAAACCAAATTTATAATTTTTCAACCAATATTGATCAAGCTATGTAGCCATTTTTCCATCTTGCCAGAATGTCTTCTTTGCTTGGACGCACTACACGCTCCCCTAAACTCGGAAATATTCTGTTTACTAACAAAGCCACCCAAGTGTGAATACCCTTTATTAATGATGGGTTATTGTGAATTTTAATGAAAGCGTTTTTACCCTAGCCTACTCTGTCACAGACTTCATCATCTTGTTATGGAATGTTTGCATCGATTTTTCAACTTTCACCCTGCAATAATTATTGTCAGACCCTTCCGGGTCAGACCCTTATTATTATGCAATAATTATCGGGGAGATTCATGCCCGGTTTTTCCAAGCACACTCAAACTTGAGGGATCCTCAAGTTTACATTTAACAGTTTACATTTCCTATACTTAGCATAGAAAATGTTAGCTGTTCTATCAAAATTTGAGGGTTCCTCAAGTTTAAGTGTGCTTAGAAAAACCCGGCATCAGTCTATCTAGCTATAGCTTTCCGTCCGTAGCTATAGCTTAAATTTAAGCTACTAGCCGGCAGGCTCGCTTCGCTCGCCTTCTCCGCCTAGCCAGGGGCTCCGCCCCTGGACCCTCCGACAGTATAGGCAGTGTAATCAAACAGGCTCGCTTCGCTCGCCTGCAAAACCTCTGTCAGTGTCAGCTAAGACAAATAGGCTCGCTTCGCTCGCCTGCAAACTCCGTTCAGAAGGGATTCGAAATTTATTGAGCACAGCATTTCTACACCTGATATGGACCTGTTTACCTAATTTCAACATTTTATGCCAATTTGTTCTAGAAAAATCTAAGAAAAACTCCGAAAATTCCAAAAAATAGTAAAACGCTAATATTAAGCGTAACCTTGGGAAGTATATCGGACATAGTTTGAAACTTGATTCAATATCTTCCAAATTAGTTCATCTATAATCTCGCTGAACCATTGAATTTACAGTAAGGATTGGTCGTATCAAGGCGGAAGATATGCAACCCGCAACACATCTACAATTTTGAAAACCTGATTACTGGCGTAATCTTGAACGGATTGCAAAAATATTTTAACACAACATTTCTAGACCTTATCTGAACCTGCCCACCAAATATCAACATTTTCTACCAATTGGTACTCGAAAAATTGAGAAAACGCCGAAAAATCATAGAAAACTTAAATGTTTGGCGTATCCTTGAAAAGCTTTAAAAATCCGTTCTTAGCGCGCGTCTAAACGTCCAACTGAACATTCCTCCCAAATTTGAACGCATTCGGTTCAGTGGATTTTTAGTTCTGGTGAAGAATGAATGAATCAGTCAGTCAGTCAGTGCCATTTCGCTTTTATAGATATAGATAATGTATAGCTAAGATAATGTATAGCTAATGTAAGCTAATGTATAACTAAGCTATTAAATGTTAGTCTATGCTACTACGTACAAGCATAGGCTACTATATTTATATTTAAGCGTAGGCCTACTATATTTATCTACGTTATGAGACTATTTGGTCTATCAAATACGAGATTTCGGTTTAAGTGATCCTGTAATAATCGGAGAAAATGAAAAAATCACAATAGTTGGACTGTATTGAGGTCAACCCGCGCTAAACCTCTGTTAATATTGATTCAATTGATGAACAAGGTTCTATTGCCTATTAATAATTTGATTTAATACATAACACCATAGACACTATACACTATACAGCTTAGCTTACAGCTATACAGATACTATATAGCTTAGTATATCTACGATAACACTCAATATATCATTTATTTATCTTTTTTCTTAACATGAAAAACAAACATAGTGGAAGGGAGAACAGGTATAATTTCTAGGTCAAGTTCAAATTTCTGTTTTGCCAAAGGTTCTATACCTATTCCAAGAAATAATTCAGGAGTAATCAATGACCAATTTTGAAATTTGAAGGGTTGATATTAAGTCAATGAACACAAAACCATTCCTTACTTTCATATAACCTGAAATTCGATAATTTTCTCGTCATTTGTCAAAGTAATATTTGCAAAGTAACAATTTATTTCACTATCTTCATAAAGTATTGGAAAAACAAAGGTTCAGAAGGTTTTTATATTCTTCAAGGCTGAGCGTAATTTTCTGTAGATCAGGTCTCACATACATGATACATTATATACCAACATACATATTATACAATACATATTGAACGAGATTCTTTCAAACGAGCATTTTTTGTAAGTGATGTGCTAGCTGCTGTTATAGTCCGTCCAAGCAGAGAAGACCCTCTGGCAAGATGGGAAAAAGAATCCAGCTTGATCAATATTTGTTCAAGAATTATAAATGAGGTCTTAATAGTAGATCAAATTGTTCTCTACAATTTGATATCAAATTGATAATTTCTGTCCCAATATTGACCTAGCTTGAGTCATTCTCCTATTTCACCAGAAGGTCTTCTTTGCTTGGACAGACTATAGCAAGAGGCGGTGTTGATGTAGGAATAATTTCGTGCTCTGACCTTGTGTAAAGTGTGAACGGTTTTTCAGTTTTTTCTGCAACCCATTAATCGTGGATCAGCCCATCAGCCCCCATTCCATTCGTAAAAACGTCGCATTATAATGTTGAGCAACAGTAGTGGTGAAAGCCAGAAAGTTCCTAGATTACCAGAGATTGATAATGGTGTAGGAACCGAAACCGGTATCTCGAGTTTTTAATAAATCAGTGATCTTGTATTTTTTATTCAAAACCAAAGAGCATTAAATATTTACGTACTATTAGTTCTATTCAACGTAGTGAAAACATTGCATTATAATGTGGATTTTTAGCGAGTTTCGCAAAAATTTGTTACACATTTTCTAGCCATCACTTTGAAACTTTTATTTTTATTTATTAAATGAAGGTTGCTTCAGAACTATTTTATTACTTCCCGTTTACTTCTTTCTATGAATCAATTTTTCAATAAATCAGTGGTTTGACAACGACTTGTCTTTCCATTTAATATTTTTATGTAGTTAAGATCCATATTGAAATAAAATAATAAATTTCTCGATATTTCTTTGTTCTTTCTCCGTAGATCCAGCCTCCCATCGATACATGATCCATTGTTAGACGTACATAATTCCATAGAGAAAGAATAGTTTTGTAGAGGAAAAAATTTGTCTATGATAATACTTACTAGCCGGCAGGCTCGCTTCGCTCGCCTTCTCCACCTAGCCATGCAGGGGGCTCCGCCCCTCCGCCCCCTGGACCCTCGACAGTATAGGCAGTGTGAGTCAAACAGGCTCGCTTCGCTTGCCTGTAAATTCCGTTCAGAAGGAATTCGAAATTTATTGAACACAACATTTCTAGACCTTATCTGAACCTGCCCACCAAATATCAACATTTTCTACCGATTGGTTTTCGAAAAAATTAAGAAAATGCCGAAAAACTCAAATATTTGGCGTACCCTTGGGAAGTTCCAAAAACCCGTTCTTAGTAGGCGTCTAGAGGTCCAACTGAACATGTATGCCAAATTTGAACGCATTCGGTTCGGTAGATTTTTAGTTCTGCTGATGAGTGAATCAGTGCCATTATTTCGCTTTTATACGAGTATATAGAGATTAGTGAATGACACATTTTGCGTCCCCTCATCTCATCGAATTTTCTCCCCAATTTTTCTGAATTTCACTTTCCTTTCGAATTTGATGAACTAGAAATGCATTTCTTCTTATATACCTCTTCGATTCAAGTACATTGATAATGTATGCAATAATATACTTATAAAAAGCATTATACAGAACGATTATTATTGTTTAATTTGATTCTTAAATTAACAAAACTAAGACCAAGCGTTGGAATAAGTAGGTACATAATTTTTTATCGTCATTTACATTATAGTACTAGGAAGACATTTTAATGTACCGTATTCTAGTTAATCAATAATGTTTCTTTATTTTGTTGATTATCGATTAGAGTTGAATGTGCAACCAAATCACGATATTTTGTGTCTAAGTTTTTTCGTCGTTGATGAATTATAACTCATTTCTCGTATTATTGATAAACTTGTTGTCGTGTTCAAAACACTTTCCTTCCAACCGGTTCCTCGAAAATTAACATTTTTCCTCCAAAAAAATTGATTCTTGGTGGTAGCTCGATCCTCCATTTTCCGTTCTTGTTTAGGCTCAACTTCGATTTTCAAATGATATTTGGGCAAATAAATTATCGCGTTTTCTGATTCAGTTGTTGCTTGACTATTCCCCACCAAACAAGGATTTTTAGATACTTTTGATTCATTCGATCCTTTTTTGAAATCCTTCGAAAAAACGTGTGACTCCTTCAATTCTTCTAGTTTTTCTTCCAGATTTGTAATCTTTTCATCGATTACATCAATTCTTTCCTTCAGTCTACTATTCAAAAAGTTATCAAATGATGATTCATTACTTACTTTCTCGACTTCTACTTCTACTGCAATTGGTTCAGTAGAATTTTCATTTTCATCATTGTCTCCAATGTCAATGGTAGAATGTTTAAATAGTCTCGTAGTTTTAGTTTTTCCAGTAACTTTCTCAAAATGTTCATCATCGGTTAGCTTATCATTTTTCTGGTCATTTTGCCAGAAAAAACTTGCGTACTCACCGTAAATAGGATTATCAAATACGAAATTTTCTTTTTCGTTCACAATTCCAAACAGGTCAATATTATCTTCGAAATTATCAAATTGACTCAACTCATTTTGTTTTGAATTGTTTATCCCTTCTTTTTCGTTGAGAATGTTAAACTCATTCGTTGATTTGTCTTTCAAATAATAAATGCTGCCCTCTGTTCGTGTTTTGTAATTCACTATGAATAACCCTATTAAAAGTAAGAAAACGAATCTTTTCATAATATCGTCAATGAAAAATTATCTTTGAGATCTTCATCGAATTTTGGAATAAAGTATAATTTATTGGTCTACTCTGAAAAGCAAAAAGTAAACATTGAAATATTGGATTTCGAATACACGAACGCGTGTCATAAAGTCATATGACAAGTTATTATAGTTATTTTAATTAACTATCCTTATCATTAGCTGAGCTTATAGGAAATATTATAATGACATTGATAGGAAAGCTTCAGTGGAAGAAGTAGCTATTTCCAAAGAAATTCTAATATTTTGAATATTGAAAAATGATAGATAACAGAAAAAAATACAATAATATAATCAGTTTCACAGAATATGACTGAGTGTAATATAGAAATAACTAGTAGTTCTGTGAACAGTAGACCTCACGAAGTCACCCATGGTTGGGGCATTATTCATGAAGGGAATACTTAGTTATGTTGAGTTTCATCTATTGCATGCAATCTCTATTTATAAAAGCGAAATGGCACTGATTCATTCATTCATCTTCAGAACTAAAAATCCACTGAACCAAATGCGTTCAAATTTGTCCAAAAATGCATGTTCGGTTGGACGTTTAGACGCGCGCTAAGAAAGGATTTTGAAACTTTTCAAGGATACGCCAAATATTTGAGTTTTTCTATAGTTTTTCAGCGTTTTCTTATTTTTTCTGAGAAACAATCGGTAGAAAATGTTGATATTTGGTGGGAGGTTCAGATAAGGTCTGGAAATGTTGTGTTAAAATATTTTTGAAGTCCGTTCAAGAGAACGCCAGTAATCACTTTTTCAAAATTGTAAATGTATTGTGGGTTGCATAACCTCCGCCTTGATACGAAAAATCCGTTCTGTAAAATCAAAGGTTCAGCAAGATTATAGATGAACTAATTTAGAAGATATTGAATCAAGTTTCAAACTATGTCCGATATACTTCCCAAAATTACGCTTAGTATAAGCGTTCAACTATTTTTCGTAGTTTTTCTCAGATTTTTCGAGAACCAATTGGCAGAAAATGTTGAAATTTGATAAACAGGTCCAGATTAGGTCTAGAAATGCTGTGTTCAATAAATTTCGAATCTTTTCTGAACGGATTTTGCCTCACACTGCCGATACTGTCGGGGGTCCAGGGCTAGGCGGAGAAGGCGAGCGAAGCGAGCCTGCCGGCTAGTTAATAATAAACTTGACAGCTGGTTCAGCGTGAATAATTCTATAGTGTGAATTCTCTTATATCCAGAAGTATAAATTTATATAGTAATATTTTAATATAGAGGTAATTCCTTTTCCTTTCATATTATCCTTAAAATACAATATTTAAAAAAACCTTACATATACATCGACGCGCAATTTCAAGAGGAACATTCCTGTTAAACTTCATCAGAATCTATTACCGCGTTTTGTCGTAAATGCGGAACAGACAAACATGAAAGAAATGCAAGAAACAAACAAGAAATTCAAAATTGTCGTCTTGAATCTAGACCTCACTCACGTTAGGTCAAAAAAGTAGATTTGAACGTTAGTACATTTCAAAATTTTTTTCAAAGATCATAAGAAGTCAGCTGGTAGAATCATGCTGGAAATTCTAGATTTTGCAACTCGGAAACATGAAATTTGAATTATTTTTCTAGTAGGCCTATTTGGAAATAAAATTCATGTACCGTATTGAAAATAATAAAAACTCCATGAAATAATTTGATTGCATTTCATACTTCCTTGTTCTCACTGGCGGCTCGTGCCCACGAAACAGGTGAAGTGCCTGTATCTTTTACTGTACAGCACTTCACCTGTTTCGTGGGTACAAGCCGCCAGTGAGAACTTCTCTCAAAGAGAGTCGCACGAAATTAATTATCAGATGCGAGCATGTTGCGTCCGTTGCGTCGGATTCACTAATATCGATCAGTTGTTCCAATCCTCGTACATCTGATTTGTTTACATCTGATATAATTGTCCTGAAATTTGTTGCAATACAAAACGAGTAATTAGGCTATCAATTGTTGCAATCATTTGAGAAGCTCATAATATGTGAGATCTTCTACTCCGTTGAGAAAAGAAAACAAAAGGATTTGTGATTAGGAAAAAGAAGGATTTATAACAGGAAGGATTGGTGGTAAGAAAAAAATAACATGGGCTGCAGTGCAAGCAACCATAGATGCGAAACAATGTCTATGTACCAAATGTTTCTGCCCTACGATTCTGCTTATGAGATTACTGCAATTTTGGGGGAAGCTGCACTTGTCGAGTTTAGAGATGTAAGTAGTATTTCAATTTTTAAGGTTAACACAAAATAATATAAGTTGAACGATTATAAATGGGTCAATATCTGAACCTCTTATCAAAGACTTATGCCACGTTTACATGGAAATGTTAATAACTTTTATATAATAACAATAAGTTATATAATACATAAGTCTATATAATAATACGTTCTTCAAAACAGTTATTAACATTTCGGTGTAAACGTGGCATTAGTATAGTCTGTTCAAGCAAAGAAGACCCTCTGGCAAGATGGGAAAATGACCTTAGGTTGGTCAATATTTGTTCAAGAATTACAAATGTCGTCTTAACAGTAGATCAAATTGTTTCCTAAAGTTTTGAGTTCAAATTGATAATTTTTGAACCAATATTAACCGAGCTTGAGTCATTTTCCCATCTTGCCAGAGGATCTTCTTTGCTTGGACAGACTATACCTATAATGTCTATAAGTAGACTATGTCTATATCCACAATCTTATCGACCTTATCAATCTACGATCTTATCGATACCGTACTTACAATAATAAAAATATTTCAATTTCATAATTTTGATAATTTCAGAGGTCTACTAGACAGTTGATTAACAACTTTAGCCTTAATAGCCTTTCTCATATTTTCTCATCTTCAATGAATGTCTTTAAGAAAATTTTCAGTCACATTTTAGAATGTATTGAAAATTGTTCAAGAAAAGTATTTGGATGTTTAGATACACTTGGAGAGATTACAGACAACT
Organism: Sogatella furcifera; assembly: GCA_017141385.1. NCBI lineage: Eukaryota > Metazoa > Arthropoda > Insecta > Hemiptera > Delphacidae > Sogatella > Sogatella furcifera. Next base: position 29,613,650 of record CM029554.1, on the reverse strand, counting down.
TTGTACCTGTATAATCATGTGAGCTTCGCTCTCAGAAAAAACTCATGTAATGTATGAATCATAGGCTCCTCAGGGACTAATATTAACATTGGATTTATGGATGATTATGAGAAAGCGTGACTCAGAGCTATGATAATTTATTATTATTACAATCCATACATACATATTCATATCTATATTATACCGTACCTATATCCATGATCTATTTATCTTTGAGCAACAAACATGAAAAATAATGGGATTCATTTATGCACTTCAGTTGAAAAATATCTAGTAGAAAGGTACTCAATAGAGGAACACGTTTTCAATATTTGAATGAACATTAATAGTCTGATTTAAATGTAACTTAGCATTATTTTTGGAAATAATACAATAATATTTCAGTACTGAAACGTTATAAAAGAATAAGATTGACAATAAAGTTGATCAATGGTGTTCAAAGTTCTATTTTGTTTCATAAATAATGAAATTATTAAATTATTCTGTTCCCCTCCAACTATGAATGAAATAGGCCTACGGTATCAAAGGGCAAAATTCCATATTACTTTACTATATAATACTTTTGGCATTGGAAATAATTCTTCGAAAAATAATGTGCACTTATATTTATCAAAAGTTATGAATAATTAAAAATTGCTGGAAAATGGAACAAAATTACATAAAATCTTTAACAAAATTTCCCAGTTGAATTCACATACGTCATCGCACAACAGATCATTCAAAAAAGACGTACAGAGATGTGTTAAAATTGAACAGAAATTGGAATTTATCGCAAATGAAATGAAAAAAGACGACATTAAACCGGAGAAAAAGTTTTGGATTGATGATGAACCGTTTGCGCCCAATCCAACTGAACTATTCGGTGTTCAGGTGAGATTTTAATGTAATTATGATGCAGAATTTCATGTGAAAAACACTTTTTAAGTAGAAATTTCTTCTCCTTACATCGTTGTATGGCCATCTTAAGAATCTACAGACTAAATTGTTGAAAAGTGTTTTTTCATATCAGTTTGAATTTAAAGTGGAAAAAGAATGAATATACCATAATAAACCATACCATATAACACCATAATAAATATAGTTTTTTCACAATAACAAAAACTAATAGTTTAACTGGAATCGATAAAATGTTATTTCTTCTGTAGCCTTAACTTACCAGCAGAGATTGATGAAGTTCAGCTACCGAAACCGGTGTCTCGTCATTTTATATCATTTTTATGTATTTATTCAAAAAGACCTATTACAAAAATGGTCCCATTAAACCCATTTAACCATTATACAAAAAAATTGAAATTGGTAGATTAGTGACCTAATTTAAAGAGGACCTAAGTTAGTGGCCTAGTATAAAATAACATTAAATCAAGAAAGAAAAGAATAATGTTGATTTTAAATCGATATTGAATGATTTAATTTTTTATCTTAATTGAATATATGAATGGATAGTAAGCTGGAGACTGTCATAAGTAAGTAACAGTAAGTAAGTTGGTATTATTAAATAATATATTTTGCAGTTGGTTCTAATAATTTTTCAATTTTCCAACTTAATTTCCTGTTTTTTTTTCATAATATTTCGAATGGAAAATAGAAAGAGCACAAAACTGATGAAGAAACAAGTAGCCTTTCATTATTTTGGGTGAGTAACTTATAAAGAAAATTATTCAAACCAGTGAATTCCATAGATATTTGGATGAATATATTGATTAATTTCTTCACAGACATAATGTCCTGCAACATTTGAAATCAGCAATAACTTTGGTTTGCTGAGTTATAACTCAAGGATAGACTGAGTTGAGTAAAATTGAATTGAGTTGTATTGAATTGAATTGAAAATTGAATATTTCATTTGAATGATTTAATTTTCACATTTCTTATAAATATGATAAGAATACAAGTTCTAATATCTTTTAAAATTTCAGATTGATTATCTTGTAGAATTTGTTTTAGATCACTAACTATTATACTGTAAGAGTATTCTGTATGGTACTATTGTTATTTGTTATGCATTAGAATTCCAATTTTAAATAATTAGGCCAACTAATCTTAGGAAATACTTCAATTTTCATCTCTCACTTTTTTAATACAGTTGTTTCTTTTGTTTCCATTACAACCTGGTTCGATATTCAATGGATTTTCAATTTATGTAAGTTGAAAAATCTCTTCATAACAGTCTCTTCTCTCATATGTATCAATGTAATGTTCTAGTACTGGCTCCTATATTATTAGCAGAAGCATAACTAGCCTATGTACATAAATACAAATATTCCCAGTATCCGTGACCTATCGGTATTTTGAACTTGTAATTGATCAAATTTTGAATTTATTATCTACGATAGTAACTTACATAATTTGAATATATAGTACCGACTTCGAATCAGTCTCTCCATCAAAACTATTCTAACTAACAAACTAATATCTAAGCTAACAAACTTGAGACTTCTTCTTTATCGAACCCTTCTGCCTCTCAGCGTCGGGTGAAACTTGAGACTTTAGTATTATTTCGTCTTCTCTAGGGCGTCCAATATCCAAATGGTAAGCTTTTATTTTTGTATTAAGCCTTGAATTTTACTTCAATATTTGAAATATATTTTTTGCTGAGCTTGAATTTTAATCACAAGTTCCAAACATGTGCCTCTTAGCAACAATATTTTTTCAAAAAATGAATAGGCTCCTAAATTGAACTAGCCTATGGTATTATACAGAACCGTATGGTATTAAGACATTAATAATATTTGTTCATGCATTAGAATGTATTGTTGCTTGTTTAAAAAAAATTAGGTTGAACCATAGAGAATGGATCCTTTCGCTAAGATTAAACTCATCTTCTGTCTGTGAATATTTCAAACATAAATATAGCACATTTATTTTCATGATATTGATTTCTCATATTAACTTCTGAAAACATAATACTGATTATCATTATTATTCATAACAGATCATAGAAACTTGACCAAGAGCTGAGATCAGTTATTGAGAATACAAAATCCACTCGAGAAACTCATTTGAAACTGATGGAGTTCAAAGAAGTTATGCGAAGTGTGGAATATTATTTTGATGATGTGAGTAATCCATATGAACTGACTACAATTTATTCAAAGTATGGGCCTTCAATAAATTAATACCTATATTTTAATACTGTACTCAAAACTATATCCATTTCATCTGCAAAATCATGCTCTAGGTCAGAGGCGGTCCGAGATAAAACTTATTCTACCCGTGCAAGCTGTTTATTTTATCTAGTTTTTTATTAGTTTATCTATTTATTCATTCATCTATAATGACAAAAATAGAAAGAATGCTGGAAGAGAGAACAGGCATAGACCTTGTGTATTTTTTCATTAAAATGTAGTCTAAATTTTTTGTTTTGATAATTTAATTATGGAAACCCCCCCCCCCTCACCATTAGAGGATTCAGAAAAAAAAAAAGTTAATTTGAGCCCCTACAGCCTTCATCAATCTGCTAGTGAAGTGGATATTATCTATTATTACAAATAAGTATTGTACGTTATACGAGTATATTATCGCCTATTCTATCAAGCGAGCAATTTCTGTTCCTTCTTGGGATCTCTCTAGAACGGCACTGATGATTTTTACGAAATGTTATGTATGGTAGGTAATAAAATTGGAAATAAGGTTGTTTTCAAATTTCTATTATTTCCAGCCAGAGAATCTTCCTGAGAAAAGCCAGTTATCGCATTTATTCAAAGCGGAAAATTTACCACCTGAGGAGTCAAGCAGTCTGGAGTGAGATTTTTATTTTTGAATAATTATTATTCTCAACTTTTTCATGATGATTTAATCGATTGATATTATCAATTGATTCTTGAATGTTTGAATTTTGGTGTTTTGTGTTTAAACAAGGAGCATAGGCACCTTTATTAATACTATTCATTCAAGCTGCCATTCCAATATTCATTCTTAATAATTGAAAAACTTCATTGAAACTATTGATGAATCGAATCACAATCGAACTTCTATCATTACTTCAAAAACGTATATTACCGGTATAATTGTAGTTCTTTACTCTCTGAATATAATATTACATTACACAGTATTTTATTGTATTGAAGGTTCTTTACTCTCTGAATATTACATCATACAGTGTATTATTGTAGTAATTATTGAAGTATCATTGTACTGGAGGTGATTCTATATACCATATTGAATATTTTCCTGGACCATATAATAATATTCATCACTAGGTTCGATTATTCAATCAATTCATTATTTTCGGTAGGATGATGATGGGCACAATAAATCAAGAGAAAGCTTTTGAATTCGAGAGAACCCTATGGCGTGTTTCTATGGGAAATGTATTTCTTCACTACGACCGCTTACCTATCAAATTGGAAGATCCTGAAACTGTGAGTTAACTTATCAAAATTAAAAAAAAAAACACGTTCATTTTAATATTTTGCTTTGTTTATTGATGAAGAACGAGAGTTTGGTGTTATTAGGTTTGTTTGTTTTGTTTTGTGAGGGTGAAGCCCCCATGAGCTCATATAGGCTTGTGCGTGGTTAGGATAATGACATGGATGATAGATGACGACTACTTTTCTGTTAAATAAGAAACATAGGCACCTTTATTCATAATTTTTTCAGGCTGATTCCAATACAGTAATACTCACTTTTCTTAATCATCAAAAAACTCAATTGGAACTTCTCAATTTTTCAACTTGAAAAAAAATGTTCGATTGAAGGTCCACATCAAGATAATTGAGTTGAATCATTATTAATTTATCATTAAACACTATTTTCTGTTATAAAACCATAGAGAAAGGATAGAATAGTAACTTCAAAACTATCCTTTCTCTATTGTAAGACTCTACAAATGGTTGACAGTAAAAAAAATGTTAGCCCCTAGGCTAGGCTACCTATATAATCTTTTATAATAAATTGTGATATTTATTGGACTACCGTATTCAGACTATCGATAAATATCGATATCATAATTATTTTGTTGAATTTCAGGGCCACCTAGTGATGAAAATAGTATTCATAGTTGTGTACCAAGGTGGGAACCTCAAAATGAAAATAAAAAAACTGATGGAAAGCTATAGAGCAAAAACCTATGAATGCCCGGACTCCCCTACTGAGCGCTGGACCGTCTATAAGGATGTTTGTGATCGAATTGAGAATTTGGACGAGGTGAATAATTTTTTTAATAAAATAAACGAATAAAACTATATCTATAGATAAGTTATATATAATAATTATGTAACCATATTTATATATTTTACAAATTATATTTATTATAATTGTTTTTCAAATACCGTACTTTATAATAATGAAGGTACCTCTTTGTTCTCCTCGAACTTTCTTATTCCAGCATCTCATATCTTAAACCTTCATCATCATCATCATTCATCATCACTCATTCATCCTTTGCTTAAAATACTTGGAAACAGAGTCGCAATTGTGAAGAAAGAATAAAGATATTCTTCTCTGGTCTTCATTCAATCTGGTTTCCTCTTCATTGAACAATACAATTTGAAAATGACTATAAATAGTCGAAACGTGTAATGCATTAAAGAATAATTGAACCGGGTACTGTGATTATTATTTAAAATAAAAAAACAATGATAAAAGTAGCCCTGAGATAAAGGAAACAACAATATATACAACTATGTCTACATTATTATTATAAATTTATAATAATAAGAGTATAATATTATAAAGACTAGAGCTGCGCGCATGAAAATAGTTCAGTGAGGCTTGATACAACGTTGCAAATTCAGATTATTACAGATAAAAATTAATCAATGTTTCATCATAATACACCTATGATGAAATAGTAGCACCAACGTCTATTGGTGCGGTGGAACTCTATTATTGTCACAGTTGGACAATTTTCATGCGTTCAACTCTAGTGAATATGCTATTCGTCATAAAATTATTTATTATTATCATATGAATCTCAAATTTTTATTGAATAGAACATCAATAATAGTCTTATCAGTAAGTTATGATATTTTACTTGAAAAATAGAAATCATCCTTGATTTTTTATTATTATTATTATTATTATTGCGGATGATGCCCACACAAGCATTTTAGCTTGTGCATGGGTAACGGATAATGAGTGCGAAGGTGATTGATGAGATGTAAAACAGCCATGCACACTGGGACTCGAACCCATTATGACAATTATTCATTCAAGTTATTTCACCAAAAACCCTATATGATGCTGACTTAATCTCACGATTAAGTCAGCTTAATTGTGATTAACAAGTGGAATAATTAAATTGTCGCATCAGTTCTGTTTTTGTCTTTAGTGCAGACCTCCTCTAAGAGTAGTCCTATACCTATAGTAGAGTTTAATTTGTAACAATAGGCTATGTGTTAAAAAAAATTGAAACAGTGATTAGTTTATTCAGAAACCATAAAATTTCATTATATATTAATTCGTTCATTTATTTGAGGAAATGCAATACTTTATGGATAAAACAAAGACACGTATGGAAAAATATAAAAAAATTATTAAAAAACTATTCTCCAGGTACTGCACGAGTCCACATTACAAAAACGCAACATTCTTGAGGAGGCCGCAAAGTACTTGGAATATTGGACTATTATGGTATTGAAGGCCAAAGCCACTTACCACACTATGAATGGATTCAATTGGACCGACGAGAAGAGAAAAATGCTGGTAGCTGAATTTTGGATTCCCGATTGCCATATGGATGATCTGACTGCTGTTATGGAATCGGTAATGGATAGTCTAAATCCATAGATAAATTAATTAATTAATTTAATCTCCATTTATTTCAGAGAACAGGACAACGTCAAACAATAAAAATTGAGTAAGTTACCACGACAATAACAGTACCCTATGTGGCCAAGTAGGTACATATTGGCGAGAAGGAACTACCCGTTAGGGTCTCCCCACCATTAAAAGCCATAAGAATTTATTATCCATTTATAGTCTAATCATGCTATTTTAGACTAAAATCAGGGTTTTTGTAGCCTGATTCAAAATCAATTTTGTTTTCATGCTGGTAGTAGGATCATTTATAAGTTTTCTTATAAAATACAAATTCGATTCTTTAAAACAACTTCAAATACTTATATTTATGGTGCTTGGAAAATTATACGTTTGATATAAAGTGAATAACAAAAAATATGGATTTGATTTTTCAAACAAGTTATGCATAATATAATAATAAATATAGTCTGTTTAAGCAAAGAAGACCCTCTGGCATGATGGTAAAATGACTCAAGCTCGGTCAATTTGTTAAAAAATTATCAATTTGATGGAAGAATTATCAGATATTGCAGCTCACCAACCGCTGAATTATATGATAATAATTAATTCGAATCTCAATTTATTGCTATATAAATTATAGCAGTTGCAATAGAATATTTGCAGTTGCAGAAGTCTATTTATATAGCAATAAATTGAGATTCCAATTAATTATTATCTTATCAATTTGATTTACTAATGAGACCACATTTATAATTCTTGAACAAATATTGACCAAGCTGGAGTCATTTCCCCATCTTCACCGAGGGTCTTCTTTACTTGGACAGACTATACTCATGTGGTGTTTGGTATAGCCTAAAATGGTTCATAAAAATATAGAATTTTTCCTGTTTTGGATCCTTTAAAGGATAATGTCATAAACATTACATTTAATAAATCCTGTATCGCATAAAAAATACTACTTTACACACTGAATAGATTTGTTAAGTAGGCTGTGGGCTACTATTCATGACTGTGTCTACTACTATACTCTGATTCGACCTCATATAAGTTCTACACATGACTTGTAAATTCTCAAGAAATTCCCTTGGTTGGAATACGGAATACTATATTGAATTTCATATTGATCCTTATTTATTATTGTATCGAATGATAGATCTTCATATGAAGAACTACTGTGGCCTGGATAAATTCATAGCCTAATTACTTTCAAAAAAATCTCTTATTATTATTAGTTCCGGGTTTTCACAGATTTTATCAATTTTTCATGATATTGAGGTTCATGAATCATGAAATTGTACTAAAATAACATTTTCTATAATTACAATAGAATATTCTTATTGCTTTTTACAGAAGAAATTTCAATTCGCAAAACCAGCTCTGTACAAAGTTGACGTTGATGAGATGCCTCCTACCTATTATAATCTCAACAAATTCACCCAAGTATTTCAAGACATGGTGGATTCTTATGGGGCCAGTACTTACAGGGAAGTCAATCCAGGTATAAAAAATCTATAATATCATTAATTATTATTCAATTATTACCTAATAACATTAGAAAATTTACAAAGAACTTTCACAGAAAATATAGTTAGCCTATTAAGTACGGTATGATGAGCAATGTCTAAGAAAAAGGCTAGATTGTATAAAAATATAATAAATTATGAATTCTTCAGCAAAATCCAATATTTTCTATAGATAGTTCAAGAATTTACAGATAGGCTCCAAATTGAGAGCTGTCTTTCACCCCTACACACTATAACTTATAGTTTTGTAGGGGTATTCCAGTGGAAAAAGATTAAAGTGCTAAATTTTGGTAATTGTGTACTTACGCGTATTTTGTGGAATAAAGAAAATTATATTATTTGATTTCTTACAATTAATGCTATCCTACTATAGTCTGTCCAAGCAAAGAAGACATTCTGGCAAGTTGGAAAAATTACTCCAGCTCAGTTAATATTAATTCAAAAATTATAAGTTTGGTCTCAAATTGTAGAGTAGAATGTTTCCTACAATTTGAGACGAAATTTATAATTCTTGAATCAATAATGACCGAGCTGGAGTCATTTTTCCAGAATGTCTTCTTTGCATTGACTATACCATATCTCTATTATTATTTATCATCTCGACTTGCAGAAATATATCTATGTACAAACTTATTGCACATTATTATATTCCTATTACCAATCACTCAACACGATTCAGAGCGTACCGTATCAGGAGAAATATGTGTAATACTTTTCTGACTGATTTGTTATCTCAGTACCGGTAATAAAATAAAGCAAGTCTAGGTGTATGTCCCATGAAACTTTTCTCCACTAACGTATTGAATGTAGGCTAATAAAAAGAATCAGCCTGAGAATTTGGCTATTGCACATTCTTTATGAATAAACACGTAGATCTATCCTTTATAATATTATATTATTGTTATGTATTTTTCATGTAATCATACATATAACATAAAATACCGTGTATTATTTGATGTAATAAGAAATCAGCACATTTGATAAGTATTGCATATTTCTCCTTGAACACGTAGGCTATAACTTGCTCTTTATACAAAATAATATGATTAGCTTAATGTATATTTTGATAATTTTCAGCTCCATATTTGGTGATAACATTCCCATTTCTATTTTCGGTAATGTTTGGCGATTGGGGCCATGGCATGATTATGACGCTTGTTAGTGCGTGGTTGATTATACATGAGAAGAAATTGAGACCAATGGTGCAAGAAAATGAGGTGAATTTCAATGTGAATCGCTACTTTTTAAAATAGAAAATATATAGAATAATCATTAAGACTACCAAAATAATTTTTTTCTCTGTGTAATAATTAATTCTCTTCTTTTTTAAAGCTAAGGTACCCACGCACTAAGATAATAGCATATAATGTGAATGAATTGTGCAGTCAAAAGTACCAAATCAAAATATCGAAACAAAACCGGATTTTTCAAACTATCTTATTTCTCATGTTCTGCTTCTTTTAATGACAATTTCATCAGATCTAAAAAAGATCATCTACACAAAAGGTTCGCTATTGCTAGTGTCAATAAATCTATAGCTATAGAGAAGATATTCAGAAGACATTCTAGAAATTTCGCTATTATAGGAAAGAAAGCAGGTGGCTCGCTGTTCCTATATGTCAACTGCTCATAATTCTAGTGTCTTTGTTGGTGTCCATAAAAATTTTACAACACTATAGAGAACTTATTTTTCAATTTTCTGTAGTGTCTTTGTTAGTTAGTCTACAATCATGAAGCACTTATTTTAATCTCCTAGTGTCAATAAATGTTTAGTCTGTCCAAGCAAAAAATTCATTCTGGCAAGATGGAAAAATGACTTCAGATCGGTCAATATAATTATTAATTTGGTTTCAAATTGTAGATCGAAATGTTTCCTACAATTTGAGACCAAATTTATAAATTTTGAACCAATACTGACCGAGCTGATGTCATTTTCTAATCTTGCCAGAATGTCTTCTTTGCTTGAATTTCCTACAGTGTCTTTCTTAGTGTTAATAGATCTACAGTCATGGAAGCTTTTTTGATTTCCTAGAGTCGATAAATCTACAACTGGAGAAGTAATTTTCAATTTTCTTATTGTCTTTGTCAGTGTAAATAAAGTACAATAGACAAACTATTTCAAATGTCCATTTTTATATTTCTGAAAATCTCACACCATTTTTTTTTATTTCACATTCTTATATTTTTACCTTAAACTTTTCATTCATTTCTAAACATTTTTTTATATTATAATAATAATTTATTCATGATTATTTTGCCAGGATTACAGAACGTTCTTTTCCAGTTCCACTAAATCTACAATAGACAAGCCATTTCAATAAATATGTTCATTCTTATATTCATCTAGAAACCTCAAACCTTTTCTAACTAATTCTTATTAATTTTGAAGTTTCTCAACAGGTTTACAGAATGTTCTACAACGGTCGCTACGTCACTCTGCCGAAGGGAATGTTTTCGATAATGCTTATTCTTATATTTTTAAAACAAACCTTTTTTGTGGAAATTACAATTCATTTTGATTTTTACGAGGTTTACAGAATGTTCTACAACGGTCACTACATCACTCTGATGGACTGTTTTCGATAATGTTCTTTTTTTTACGAGGTTTACAGAATGTACTACAACGGCCGCTACATCACTCTGATGATGGGACTGTTTTCGACAATGTTTATTCTTATATTTTAAAAATCCTATCTTTTTTGGAAATAAGAATTAGAATTTTCAATTTTTTTCACCAGGTTTACAGAATGTTCTACAACGGTCGCTACATCACACTGTTGTTGGGACTGTTTTCGATAATGTTCATGGTTGTATTTTTAAAACTCTTATTTTTTTGGAAATTAGAAATAGAATTTTCAATTTTTTCACCAGGTTTACAGAATGTTCTACAACGGCCGCTACATCACTCTGCTGATGGGATTGTTTTCAATATTTTCTGGCCTGATGTATAACGAATGTTTTGGACGGGCGGCGAACTTTTTCGACAGTGGTTGGAAAGTCGGACCCTCCATTGAAGATTTGAATAGCGGTGATAGCAAATCCACTGAATTGGAGCCTGATGTCTCGTTTACGCGACCCTATTGGTTCGGGATTGATCCTGTTTGGCATGTAAGTTATGTATGGAAAATGACGTAGACTACAACTGTAATCAATAATTGAAGGTAGAGAAATTTATTATGGACCTACGACGGTGTTCCATTCAAATTATTATGTTGATATCCATATAAATTTTTCAGGATATATATATATATATATATATATATATATATATATATATATAATGATGTTCACTATATATTTGGGAAAAAAATTGAGAAGAATTGTTGACAACCGTTGTAACAATACTGTATTATCATTATGACAACGATATATTTTGCCAAGGAGGCCTAAAGGTAACATTCCCAGTGATGACTAGAGCCGCGCAGCTCGAGCTGTCGCTTTTGGGAACGCTACCTTGGGTGTGCTTTTTTCATTATGTCTTTTTTTTTGAGGGTGATGCCCACATGGGCTTTTGGGCCTGTGCGTGGGTAATGGGAAGGATGATGATGAGAGGTGAATGGACCTACTGCTTTAGGTGGGTTCCGAACCACCGGGAAGCGATTTTTGAGGCTCATAAATTGAATTCAGAGGAACCGGTCACCAGTACAACGGTGCTGGCAGAGGCACGTCGCTTATCTAATCTCACCGATTAGACGCTCTCTACCACTGGGACAAACCGCTTCCCTAAAAGGGTCTGAAATCGCTTCATCGCACCTGGCTTCGAATATACATATACATGCATTTTCATTCTAATTTATTTATTACTAGTATGTTTGTCATTTAAAAATGATTAAAATCAGAGTACCCTTTAAAAATATTGTGTGTGAAATAAAAAAATGTTTGTCGTTTATGTTTTTTGTTTTTAATTGTTTATTGAATATTTAAAATATTGTTTATTTGAATATTCATAATAGAATTGTTTATTCTAATTTATTTATTATGTTAATAGTAAAAATGTGTGTGTACTGTCAATTGATCTCTCGGTGAGAGTAATCTATCGGTGAACGTACACTGTGGACTGCACTTGGATGAGTGACCGGTTCTGGCCAAGTACACATTGGCGAGGTGGAACTACCCGTAAGGGTCTCCCCACCATTAAAGGCCATAAGAATATATATATATTTTTTTTAGTAAAATTGTATTCTATATGAAAATATCTCATTGATGTAAGGGACCCTACCAAAACTATTAGGTACAGAAAACATTGATTTTTTTAATTACGTATTAATTTATCCCAAGTGTTTGGGGGAGGAGAGTATAAAACAGAATAACAATACAGGCTATGTCTAGTATTTCCTCCTTATTTATTTAGAATTTTGTATAAGAATTTATTAATAAATATTATTATGATAGGTAGACTACCGTACGTTGTTAGGCTACGGGTATCCATTTGAGCAAATAAAAATAATGCTTAAAAAACTGTCGAACCTTCCATCAAAGCCTATGATCAATATTATTGTAGTCTTACTGATATTTAGTATTTAACTATTACTGATAATTAGTTATAATTTTAATTTTTAAAATCGAATGGAAATAGGTTCATAAATATTATTTAGAAAGTTAACATTTTTCTAATGTTATGGAGTATATATTCAATTTATTTATTTATTTATGAGGTGCTCACATACATAAAGTCCATTTAAAGCCTTATGGAAACATAGTTATGTTACATTCTATAATACTAATTCGGAGTAGCCAATACTTAGTTGAATAAATGAAATGTGACGGAAAAATGGTTCATGAATAATAAATATAATAAAAAATATATAATAACTTATATATATTGAGCAGTGGGCCTATTATAGCCTATATAATTATTATATTCTTCAAGATATGTGGAGTAGCTCACTGCTGGCTATAATTATACAAGATGAAATTTATTTATTTTGGATTCTTTGTTGTTTTTCAGCAATCGAAAAATGCAATCGTGTTCAAGAACTCAATACGTATGAAGCTGTCTGTAATATTTGGAGTCACTCAGATGATTTTTGGTCTCTATCTTAGTGTGGAAAATTATATGTAAGTAAAACAAATTAAGTCGAAAAGATAAATTATTTACTTTCTTTCTACGCCTATTCCTACTCTTAAGTTAACTACACAGTTGTATTTAGCAATATTATTAAATTTAGTCTTAGTAAGGAGCGCTGAGGATGAACATTAGTGTTCGAAACGAGTCTGCGACTCAAAAAATCGTAAGTTAGCTGCACAGCAAGCAGAAGTAATAAATATTCATTAAAATTTAGTAGACTACTGCAGCTACAATGAGTATAAACAACTTCAACAATCATATTAAATTTAGTCCTCTCAACTAAATTTGAAACTTAAAAACTTATATATTTATATATTATATTATTAATAATTTTTAAACTATAATATTACAGCCCATCATCTTTCATAAAAAACTGTTCATCACTATATTTCCTTATTATATAGTATTATTAAATTTCATTTTTCAGACTAATATTTAAGAAAATGAAATCTAATTATTTTGTTCATTTCCATAAGAGTAGTATCACCAAAGTAGTTATTTGTTTAAATGGCTGAAACTGGACTTTTCTTTTTATACGGTATCCTACCAAACAAAAAAAAATCGAGATAGTTGGTTATCTATTTTAACACATAGGGTACTCATTGATTATTATAAATGCTGAATTGCCCAAGTTACTTATAACTTACTTATATCGTTATACGGCTCAAGCTTTTACTGAATATAGCTAGTGTTAATAAGAGTAGCCTACTAATTTAGTGTTACTGAATAGGCCTACAGCAAAAATAAAAAAGTGAATTTCATAATATTTATATTCTATTTGAATGTTTTTCCCGCAGATACTTTGGAATGTACAGGAAAATCTTCACAGTTTTCATACCTCAATTGATATTCATCTCATGCCTGTTTCTCTATTTGATTATTCTGATATTCATCAAGTGGTACATGTATGGCCCAAGAAGAGGTTGGAATCTTTCATTATTTTTTGTAGATTATGACTGACTACAGTATTTTTTTCAAATCTCATTATACGGTATTTGAAATTTTTATGGGTCTAACTCAATAACTTTGATGGGAACTCTCTATGTTATTTCTTCATTCAGTTTAATTTAATTATTTTTTTAGAACAAAATATAACAGTATTTTAGTTTATGAATATCATTATTTAAAATTCTGATGGGTCTATCTCTATATCTTTCTTCGATATTTCTTCATCCGTTATTATTACATTATTTTTGTAGAATAACATATTACAGCATTTTAGTTTGTAAGGCGGGTATTACACGATAATAGTTATATGACATATTTCTATAATATATATTATCGAACATCTGTGATGATGAAATATTACCGTGTAATGAACCAAATATTATAAATGATCATATTTTGTCATATGTTCTCCTATAGAAAACATATTATAATATCTTTGATAATAGATGTATGACATAGAACTATTATCGTGTATAGCGGTCTTAATCTCATTATACAGTATTTAAAATTTTGATGGGTCTTCCTCTATTTTTCTTAGTTATTTCTCTTCCATTATCTTTATGTATAATAAAATATATCAGTATTTTTGTTTTCAAATCTCATTTAAAATTTTGATGGGTCTATATATCTCTTTTCCTTCATTAATTTTTATCCATTATTATTTTCGACCAATCAAAAACGAGGATTTGGAAATTAGACCAACTCTTATAGTAAATTATACTCTAGCTCCAGCAAAAAAGGATACTATATAGTTCAAAATAACTCTTCATTGGAAAGCATTTAGCAAGTATAAAGGTATAGTCCAATAAGGTAGTATGTTCAATCAAAGAAGACATTCTGGAAAGATGGGTAAATGACTACAGCTCGGCTAATATTGGTTCAAAAGTTATAAATATGGTCTCAAATTGTATGAAACATTCTGCTCTACAATTTGAGACCAAATTTATAATTTTTGAACAAATATCAACCGATCTGGAGTTATTTTCCCATCTAGCCAGAATTTCTTCTTTGCTTAAACAGACTATACCCTATTATTCCCTGTTTTTTCTCTCCTTTACTGTATTATTTTGATGAAATAAATTAATTTACAGGATGTTTCAGGAGGAATGTGCAATACTTCTCAGGCTGATTCCTCACATCAAGTAGACAAAAAAGTTCCATGGGACCAACCCCCAAAAACGCTTTGTTACCGAGATAACAATGGCGGAAAATTGAGATTTTTCAAATATATTAATTTTTCTAATTTTATAGAGGCTTTAGTGAGGTATTAAAATAATCAATTCCCATGTAAAATTAACTGAGGAATTCAATGAGACCAGTTCCAAGTTTGTAACTTTAACGGTTATTGAGATTATTGGGAAAAATATGCTAGAAAACGCCATTTTCGACAATAAGGGTTATAACTGGATAAGGAATCATAAAATTGTATTTTTTATTAATGGAAGTTGAAGAGAGTCGGATTCTTGAGGAAAAGTTAAATGGCGGCGATTGTGTAAATCTTACCCAAGTCTCAGAAATATAGCGATCAAAAATCGCAAAATCGCTACCGTACTAAACACAAATTCATCACTTGTGCTATGTTTTAACAAATTTTGTTATCTCGGTAACAAAGCGTTTTTGGGGGATGGTCCCACGGAACTTTTTTGTCTACCTGGTGTGAGGAATCAGCCTGAGAAGTATTGCACATTCCTCCTGAAACACTCTGTATATATTTAACAGGAATATTTGTATGTTGTCGCCTGCTTCTTGTAGCTTACCCTACAGTATAAAACTAAAATTTCGACTACGGTAATTTATATAATACCATAGACTAACTATACAAGAATAGTAAATAGAATAGAATAGTATATCTACGATAATACTATGAATTATAAACGGTAGTATTTGTGTATTTAAAAGCAAGTAGTAGCATTTTATTGGAATATTTGTACTATATTGAACTCATATATGATTATTTTTTTAGGTGTAATATACAGTTCTCCATGTGCTCCCCCTATTTTGAACACTTTCATTTCAATGATTCTTTTCACGAGAAGAGAAGCCAATGACAATTGCGATTTACACATGTTCGCGGCACAGGTATATTATACTATTCATATAAATTATTTTAAATTTTAAGTTTATTTGAGTTTTCAAATACCTTACAGTAACTTATACCTTGGATAGGTAGGCTACCAGAAATGGGGCTAAGAAATAGTAACGCATTTTTAAACAGTCACTACTTGTGTTTTCACTTTAGGCTACCTAATCACTACCTAATTTGAATAGCCTTTTTAATTCTTTGGATATATAAAGTTGAAAGTATAAATTGATTTATTTAAGAGAGATTGTATAATACAGATCAATAGATAATTTTCACCTTCATAGAATCGCTTGGGTAGATTATTATGTTACAATTTATAAAATCCTGTTTCTGGATAATAATTAAGTTTAATCTAAAGCTATATTTTTAAAAATTACGCTTAGTTATCAAACCATATAACCACTGACTTAGGCTAGACTTACAAAGAGCTACAGCTGTGTGTGCACCTTGCTGGCCTCTTCGATAATTCGTTTCCAAACCATATAATTATAAGTTGATATTTTCAAAATTGTCATACTCAAAACACAATAGAATATTTTCAGCGAATGAGAGACCATAAAGAATTCTGGTTCTACCAACAAGACATAATATTAGTAACTTATATGTTAATGACATAATATTAGTAACTTATATGTTAATAGTATCTACCATAGAATAATAGAAATCTAAATATAGTCCTACATATATATAATAATAGAAATACTAGGATCCTATTTGATAGTACATTATATTATATAATAGACAGAATATTATTATGAAAAATATTCCTCATATGGTTCTCACTTTCATGAATTATTTAAATTTCTATATTTCTCCTCATTTTTAGGAAGAGCTTCAAATATTCCTAGTGATTGTAGCTGCCATTTGCATACCTTGGCTCTTTTTTATGGAACCGATCATCATTATTTTCAAAGGAGAAGGCAAGAAAAACCAAGATTCTAATGCGGTACAGGAGGTGAGTGAAACATTATTGGTGTAATTTTCAACAATAGTACAGCATTATTTTTGGGTTCTCTAGACTTGGGCCCTATTCATAATTGCATAAAAATAGAATACAAGATAATAATTCCAGAAGTCAGTTAATAATTTTAATTTTGATGAATTAGACTACAGTTTGTATTAGATTTAGCTTGTATTTCCTCATAAAGCAGGACCCAGTAGTAAAATAATTCATCATATATTATTTTATTGCATCATTTTCTCAACCTAAACCCTAAGGCAACTCCCAAGATAAATTGAGTTTCTATCTATGGAGGAATAGAATTTACATTATATTTGTACCTATAAGTTACATAATATGAAGATTCAGTAAGTTGCTCACATTGAAGCAGTGTGTTGCGAGACATTGAAGTAATTATTGGGAAACTGACTTGCTCAAATCAATTTCTAGGTACCGTACCGTAACTAGATAGCATGTATCAAATAACTTAGGCCTACTTGCAAATTGTAGTGATAGATGTTTTTCAACTATTCTCTTATTCCATTAAGGGAATTCTTAGCTTTCCAAATTTTGATTCAAGAGACCATATTACTTGATTTTGAAGGCCTAATACAAATAGTCTATAATATAGACTTTATATTATTATGAATTTCATATCTATTTGAGGTTTTAGGGCTAAGTACGGTACTGATAGGCTGTAATTTGATAATTCAAATTCAAATTTTAATGCAAATTACGGTACTAAACTAAACTATTAGCTTATGTATTTTCTCATGCAACATGGCATTAGACTACTATCGTATTTATATAGTAATGTAGATTATTTTTAATAATATTTGTTTGTTTATGAGGGTGAAGCCCACATGAGCTCATAGGCTTGTGCGTAGGTAATGAAATGGATGATGATAATAATATTACGAATAATGTATTTAGAATGAATATAAGAAGTAACAGCACACTTTTGTACCATTTTATAAACATTATAATTATGTTTTTTATTCTTTTCAGAGCCATTTTCAAGTGTTAATAAATTCTCATCCATTTTGTTTTCCATTACGAACTGCTAGTAAATATTTCACTCTGAACTATTTTACACGACACTGCAGTCATAAATTTGATATTAGTTTAAATATAAACTACTACTCACATGTAGGTTAGTGCCCAATGAAGCAGAGTGGAGTAGAATCCCAAAGCGCTCCACATGTGAGTATAGTAGTTTATAATAATTCAAACTATAATATTCAAATTTATGACTGCAGTGTCGTGTAAAATAGTTCAGAGTGAAATGTTAATAAATGATATTATTCCAGAGTGGATAAAGTGTTAATTGACGAAGCATCAATCATTAGAAGATATCAGTAAGCTTACCATAGAGTGATAATGCTGTTGTAGCAACTGAAACAGCTAGGTAGCCTACCGTATCTCGATTACATAATAAATCAGTAGTTTGACAATATCTTTTGTCTTTTCATTTGAGATACATATTTTTAAAATTCTTTTCAAGGCTTTGTCGAAAGATGACGAACTGCGAAGTCTCCAAAATCAGTCAAGCATGATAAGCAGTCTGGAGAATCAAAGTGCAATTAACAAGAAAGCGACAAATTTCTTCCAACAACATGAAGAGAATCAAACAGTGATTGATATTTTCATCCATCAGGGCATACATGCTATTGAGTTCATCCTGGGCTCAATAAGCAACACGGCGTCCTATCTCAGACTATGGGCTCTAGCGCTAGCCCATGAACGTAAGAAATTTTTTTAAATTATTTCATTCAAGTTATCCTGAAAATGGGTTTTAGCTATCATAGAACTGGCTATAATGAACGAAAGAAACGGGTTAAATTATTATTTCGTTCATGATAAAAATAATGTCAGGTTGTCATAAAAATTAGAAGAGTTAGAGACTATATAAATATTTATTATTATAAATGCGGTAGTAGGGGAATTTCATCATTTATTGTTACAATTGCGGCTTGATAGCAAGTATTTTAAGCAAAGGTGATAATGAGTGAGTGAATGATGATGTTTACATGGTGAATGAAAGATGATGAAAGTTTACATTTAAATTTTCACTTCAAAAAATTCTGAATTTTTATTTTCAAGTAAGCTATTGGTGCAATGTAGATTATTTTTATGTCATTTAACTTTCATGAATGTAAGACATTTTTTCTTTGAAATTCGTCATAAAAATAGTTTTCAGCCTTGGCTCATAATGATAAGATTTTTCAATTCATTCATTTATTACGGAAGTAATATCAAGTCGTATTACAAATTACATGAGGTATATTGTATATTGATTATTATGCTGATAATATAGGCTAGGGGATTTCTCAATTTTCATATTATTGAAAGATATTATATTATTCTTGAACATAAAAATACCCTATTATCATAATACGGTAATTAATCAATCTCTGCCTAATCTAATTTGTATGACGACCTCATTATTATTTAAATAATGGATGGAATTATTTGTAAACAATATTGCAATGTAGAATACCTTTGCTATTGTAGGTGAGATATATTTATTTATGTCTGAATTCATAATTCATTCAGCACCTTCTTGGCAAGAATAATATTTCACAGATATTTCCAAACAAATAAAAACTATTTAGGGTACAGATCGAATAGAGGCAAATATAATAATATTTTATGCCCATTACATCAATTTACTTTGAATAAGTAGGCTACCATGGAAATTATGGACTCTTCAAATAAGTAGCTTTTAAAGTGAAAATATTACTGATAAATTTGGGTCATATTAAATATTACCTACACAATAATATTGTGTGATTAGCCTTCTCTATAAAAAAAATTATGATGGGCTACTTATTTTTACAATAGCAGTAGCCTCGAAACCATATGGTATTATTATTGTGTATAAAGTAGCCTATACAAGTATATAAGGTATAAAATATAAAAATAAAAGTACGGTCGTGGTATTGACAACATCTGTGTCTTTTCATGTTCCAATTTATTAATTTGATTCAATTTTTGCTTTTCTTCGACTGGAACTAGAACCGGAACCAGTTTTTGTATGGAATCTTATACTGATTGTTTTCTTTCAACAGAACTGTCAGAAGTGTCATGGAACCAGGTTATGAGACGAGCTTTGGCCAACGATGGTAACATATTCATGAAAATAGTCTCAGTCTATATTGCATTCGTAGTTTGGGCTTTTCTTACAGTAGCCATACTGGTCCTTATGGAAGGTTTGTCGGCTTTTCTACACGCTCTGAGGCTCCATTGGTGAGAATTTTTTATTTCGTCACAGAGTACATCTCTAAAATTTGATTTATTATAGAATAAGATACTAATACATGGGCCTGTTTCCTTAAAATATGAGTCTTGTAGAACAGGGAGATATAAATAGGAAAGCGTAATATGTGAAAAATTACACTCAAAGTGTGTAACCGCATCTTTCTACCTGTATCTCGGATCTCATGGAACAGGCTTGTTGAGTAGTAGTCAAGGTGATACTGTGGTATGGTCTGTCCAAGAAAGAAGACCTCTGGCAAGATGAGAAAATGTCTAGCTCAATATTGGTTCAAAAAATATTGATTTGGTCTCAATGTCCATTTTTGAACCAATATTGGAGCTGAATTTATTCTTTGCTTGGACAGACTATAGTTATCCATAATACATGAAAAGTCAAGATATATTGTCAACCACTGATTTATCTAAAAAAATAAGATTATACCGGTTCCTACACCATTATAAATGTAAAGCAACTTATTTGGAAACTCATTTGTAATGGTGTAGCAAACGAAACCGGTATCTCGATTTTTCAATAAATCCAGTGGTTTGACAGTATTTTGACTTTTCATTTATTATGGAACAGGCCTCACATATTATTGATATTAGTTTGAATAATATTGTAGAATTTCTTCATGTATACTATTGATCCACATTACTTATCTTCAAATTTTAATTATTTCAGGATTGAGTTCCAGTCAAAATTCTACGAAGGGAATGGTCACAAATTTCAACCGTTCAGCTTCAAAGCACTTATCAACAATTGAAGACCGTAGAATATTGTTAATATCATATTTTGTTACATGTATTCTAGTTAATTAATTGTAACTGAAATGTTAATTCATTACCTTCTTGTTTGGTAAATTCACTTGAACAAAATACTGCTTGATCACTCATAAATTTTGTAATTTGAGAATTTTTCTATTGTATAAGTTTCCATTCTAACATAACTCCGATTCAGATTGTATTGATTTATTGTTCATTAATTATTAATGTAATTAATTTATTTATGTAATGTATATTATTATGTATTGTACATTGTATTGATTTATTGTTCATTAATTATTATTTGAAAAAATAATGAATTATCAATAGTTCTACTGATTTGAATAAAACTATTGGTTTGAAGTTTTTACTTTCTCAGATATTGTTTTCTCCAAGATAGGTTTTATTTTGTTCGCATTTCCATTAGAATTCACATCAACTGCCAGTTTGGACTGACAGATCGGATCGGCCAGCCGGTTTACAGCTATTTTGGACTGACGGTTTCCCCATTGACTCACAGTTTTGGACTGTCACAGTCCGAACTGACAGTGGATATCAGGATATGGAATCTTAGGGAACCAGCAAATATGATTATTTGGGGCCAGTTTTATAAGAATAGGAAATCTTTTAATACAGAAAGAATGCAGGTCATTTATTATTATAGTCTGTACAAGCAGAGAAGACATTCTGGCAAGATGGGAAAATGACTCCAGCTCAACCAATATTGGTTCAGAAATTATAAATTTGGTCTCAAATTGTAGATCACAATGTATTCTATATTTTGAGACTAAATTTATAATTTTTGAACCAATATTGACCGAGCTGGAGTAATTTCCCCATCTTGCCAGAATGTCTTCTTTGCTTGGACAGACAATATTCTCCAATTATGTTTCACACGTTCCCCTAATCTTGCTTTTAATTCTGTAGTGAATATTCTACATTTTGAGACTAAATTTATAATTTTTGAATCAATATTGATCGAGCTGGAGTAATTTTCTCACCTGCCAGAATGTAACTTACGTCTTCTTTGTTTGGAAAGACTATAATTGTAACCAGTCCTGAATAAAAAAACTGATAATTTCAGAGTTTATACATATTTTCTGTAGTACACGAATTCTAAATTCTTATGAAATAGATCGCTTGCATTGATCTGGAAAAACGGATTATTTCACGATTTATGCATTAACATTTTTTTTTTAATTAAAAGATCATCCATTCTGATGAATTCAATAGATTTCCTGCTATGATTCACTCAAGTTGAGAAGCTATACCACCAAAATTATAAAGTGTTTACATTGTCACGCCGTGTCATCTCTTCTTGAACTTAATGGAAAAGTGACTCAATTGATATTGCCGATTATAATATTCGATGAATAATAATCAACTCAAGAATGATTCAATACTTGGGGTTCACATCCACTGACAGTTCAATCGGACTGACGGTCTCCCCGTTCAGTTACAACTTTTAACTATCACAATCTGACCTGACAGTGGATGTTGACCCTCAAAGGTAAAGGCAAGAATGACAATCCTTCACACACCAATGATAACAGTTTCTCTTCAGTTACAAGTAGGCTCATCTCTTTGATAATGCTGTATTATTTTGTGATAAATAATTCTGAAACCACCTAATATCATGATATTCAAAGTTGCGACCACGGAATCAGGCGGCTGAAAGTTTTTTGAGCTGTTGTCAAGTCTTGCCAACTGTTTACTATTATCTGATGTGTACATATTATAGTCTGTCCAAGCAAAGAAGACCCTCTGGCAAGATGGAAAAATGACTCTAGCTTGGTCAATATTTGTTCAAGAATTATAAATGTGGTCTTAATATTAGATCAAATTGTTTTCTACAATTTGAGATCAAATTTGATAATTTTTGAAACAAAATTGACCGTGCTGGAGTCATTTTTCCACCTTGCCAGAATGTCCTCTTTGCTTGGACAGCCTATACACATTATGAGTTTTCCAAATTCTGTTGAATCCAGTAGAAGTTATAAGGACTTCAAAAGTTTTCGGGTATGCATGGGGGTTAGAGGTATAGCTGACGCCAAGAAGTTGGGAGGTTTTGTCTGCCTCTTGTACGTGATGCAACCAACTAACAGCTGATAAGAAGCATATCTAGTGTCTTCTGATTTCATAAAAAATCATCTAGACATAGCTGGATGACAACATCAGCTGTTGGAGCGCACAAGGAGCAGGCGTTGGCGTCAGCTGTGCTGTGGCAAATGATTTTTTACCTTCTCTCACTTTACTTCTCGGTTCCTTATTTGATAACAGAGCAAATTCTCTAAGTCGCCAAATTGTGTGGCCGCTACAATAGTTCTGTAGCCTATATTAGAGCCTGAATATATTCATTGAACCTTAGCGAGTGGAATACTGGAAAAATATATATTGAACTAAATGAATAATAATTAATCTAGTTTATTTACATGAAATCTTTACATACACATCAAAATTTATTCAAATAAGCTTATGAGTCGATCAAATGTCTATGAAATTGGGGTTCTAATTGAATTTCAAATGAGGTTTTCTGTTGAACAGAAATTGGTTAAATAAATAAATAATCTAATTCTAAATACAGTATACAGACTCCACCTGGAATTCAAGATTTTTTCAAATTTTACTGAAACAGATTAAAAAACTTCACATCTTCATATTTTAGAAAAAGACAACAATGAATTACTAGAGAAAATTTAGTTGTAATACATTTTTTCGCATGATGTATGGCTGTCACTATAACGTTAGTCGGTTTCTTAGCTGATGTAACCTACAAACAGCTGATGGAAAGCAACTATTGTCTCTTTTTAATTTCAAAAACATCATCTAGGCACAGCTAAATGACAACTCTAATTTGCTGACATCAGCTGTTGGAGCTAACACGGAGCAGACGAAACCACCTCCGTCAGCTATTTTTAGCACAACGAGCAACATAGAGTTTGTCCAGGCAAAGAAGACATTCTGGCAAGATGGGAAAATGACTCCAGCTCGGTTAATATAGGATCAAAAATTATTAGTTTTGTCAATTGTAAATTGTAGGGAACATTCTGATCTACAATTCGAGAGCAAATCTATAATTTTTGAATCAATATTGGCCGAGTTGGAGTCACTTTCCCATCTTGCCAGAATGTCTTCTTTGCTTGGACGTACTAAGTATAGGCCTACTTGGTTTTAATTGATTTTTACAATAGTTTCAACTGATTAAGGGATAAAAAAATCACATTCTTATAAACTTGATAAATAGCTCAAATATCGAGTTTTTTAACTTTATTTTTTCGATAACGACTTCACTAGAACGTGGCTTTAAATATTAGTAGTAATTCTTCGACCGGAAGAGATTTTATGCTAAGCACTATGAAGTTTACTCACACTTTCATAGGGCAAATTTTCGATCTCATGTCCTTTAAAACTGCCCTCACATATAACCACACTTACCGAGAACTTTTCCACATCCAATCCCTGCATTTCTGCAACACTGTTCTTGTACTTTCCTTTGAGCACCTTCACCCGTTTCCCGATCGCCGGAATGACAGTTTCCAAATGTTCCTGATCCAATTTCAGTTTATGATTGGTGTCCAACATAACAATCACCGCCACATAACGGTCGACAATGTCCTTCACGTAGCCTTTCTGCTTGTAGTACTTGTCCCCCAAACTTTTAGTCATTACTTTCACAACAATGTTCAAACTCAACCACGAATCGTCCCTGCCTTTGAACTTTTGCATCTTCTTTTTAGCCTCCTCTTCTTGTTTGATTTCTTCCAGAGCTGATAGTTTTCTTTTTTCGGGTTTCTTGAATGGCTCCGACGATTTCATACCGCTGGTTGATGGCGCTGGTAGTTTGAATTTGTTAAGGGGAACAAATTTCACTTTTTCATCCTTCTTAGCCGGCATGGCAAACTGTAGTTTTTCATCCTCTGATTCCCTCTGTAGAACGGTTGCTTCAGGTTTGTTGACACACTTTTCTTTCCCACGTTCGATTTGTTTCTCCAACATCTTCATCATCCGCTCATGATCGTCTTTGTCCATTTTCTCTTTCTTTGCCATCGATTCTTGTAGAGCTATAGTTTCTGGATTTCTATCGATATACGTGATAAACCAACCTTTTTCTGTTTCGTCCACCACACATTTCCCCTCCCTTCCTAACCACTTGACAAAGTCGGTCAAAGTTTCCCACTGGGTTGAGTTCATGTGCAGATGGTTGCGGTCCGCGATATAATCCTGGTAGACGCGATTGGCAGGTACGCGTTTGGTACCAAACTGTCGACTCAGCAGTTCCAAATAGCCCTCCTCAAATTCTTTTGAAAACTCATCTATGTACTTGTCTGCATTATCAGCGAATATTAAAAGCTGTCTCTGATGTGATTCTGAAGTAGTGTGACACTTGAACCCATTCTCATCCCTGCACTGTTTCTGACACATTTGACAATACCATCTAAGCTTTTGTAGTCCTTTAGCTTTGATTTTGTTGGCTATGTACTTCGGAGTTCCTACTTCGTGTTTACCCATGATAACTGGGGATTGGAATTACGATACAAATACCTGTGCTATGCGAACTATGTATCTATGCGAACAAATAACTGGCTACAGCGTCTGGCTGAAGTAGATAAGTTACCAAGAATTATTTAATGCATTATTATGTCTCACCTCTGACACTTTACACTGACATAATCTGCATTCACTAACATTGCTTGGTGCCACTGATCAATTTGTGAACGTTACTGAACAGAATTTATTTTTAAAAACAATTTTTCTGTCGTCGGTAAAGTTAACCTCAAAAATTTAATAGCAAAGTTGTTTTCGTTTTGTCACAGAGATCGATGTCGATTGTCGATGTTAGTGCCGTATTCGATACTCGATATAAAGGTACACAGATGACTTTTGGCAAAATGACTCCTGCTTGGTCAATATTAATTCAAAAATCATTAATCAGAATATTTATTAAGGCTGAATTTATGATTTATTAACAAATACCGTATTGACCGAGCTGGAGACAGGAGTCATTTTCCCATCTTGCCGGAATGGTTTCTTCTCTATGGACTTGCGGTAAAAGGACTTGAAGTTTGTATGGATCACTACCGTTAGCGCTTTAATCGCCTGATAGCTTAGTTCCCTCGTATTTCAAAATGCATCGATAATCTTGTTTAATAATAAATTTTTAAGTCTATTCTCATTTTGTCTATCAATTTTATTGATACTCGTAAAAATATTTTTACAACTTCATTAGGGTTGCAGTACTGGCTTACGAACCGCGCAGTTTGCAGGCAGGATTGTACCGTTCCGTTAGCTCTTGTCCTGTTGAAACTTGAGTCGTTGAATGTTCTGAACTCAACATCTCTATCAATCAGGGCCGTATTTCTAAATAGGCTAAGTAGGCTGCAGCCAAGAGCGGCAAATTTTCAAGGCGGCAAATTTGAAAAAAAAACAAATTTATAAAAATTTCAAAAAATGAATTACATTTTCTCTACGATTTCTTAATTTACTTTGAAAAACATGACCTACTAGTAATTCTTAGAACGTGGTTGCCTATTATTTTCGTGCATTACAAAATCGTTTTGACCTCTGAATACACTAATAGTACGGTGCAATTAGACTCGAACCTTAACATCCAAAGAGAAAGGACAATTCCTATGCCAACTGTTCTATACAGCCCCTTTTGTATGATAAAATGTAATTTTAGGGTTTTTGGGGGTGTAAGGTTTTTTTTAAAAATCTCTGTAGCACATGAACCACTGAACATAGAAGTGTGAATTTGGTCTCAAATTAAAGAGGAATGAATTTTGCGAGAGGGATTTTGAAATACGGATGCAAGTGTTTCCAATTCAAAGTTACCAACTTTCAAAGTAACGAAATAATTCCTGTGAGAAATTATGGAGTCTTCAAAAAATTAACAGGGGGCAACCCTGTTAACCCCACCACCCCTCGAGAATCCGAGGACAAAAAAAATGTGTATTTATTTCTAAATTGAGGATAACAAATGCCACTGGCCACATAGAAGAGAAGTTTATAGGTACAGAATGTTTAAGGAGGAATGTGCAATACTTTTCAGGCTAATTCCTTACACCAAGTAGCAAAAAAAGGTTGTATGAGACTTACCCCTAAAAGCGCTTCGTCACAAGATAACAATGGTGGAAAATTGACATTTTTCAAGAAATATTAATTTTTGTGGCTCTATTTAGGTTTATTTTCGATAAAAAAATCGAAAAATCGCCACTAAAACACTGATTTTCCACTTGTGCTATGTTTTGTCTAATTTTTGATCGCGATTTCTCAGATTTGGGATTTAAACAATCACCACCTTTCAAAGTTTGCTTTAGAATTGGGTTCTCTTCAAATTACATTAAAAATACAAATTTATGATTTCATATCCAGTTCCTTAATTGATGAAAAATTGTGTTTTTCAGCATTTTTTTCCAACTATTTCAACAACCAATGGAGTTATAAACTTCTAACAGGTTTCATTGAATCCCACAGCTAATTCTACATAATAAATATAGGATTTGATCATTCTAATAGGATTTAATAATTGTAAAACCCAAAAAAGCCTCTAAAAATTAGAAAAATGAATATTTTTTGAAAAATGTCAATTTTCCACCATTGTTATCTCGATAACAAAGCGTTTTAGGGGGGTGATTCTAATGCAGCTTTTTTCTGTACTTGGTGTAAGGAATTTCCCTGAGAAGTATTGCTCATTTCTCCTGAAACACTGTATGTTTAATGAATAAATCCAATTAAAAACTATAGATTTAAATTACAAAAAATGATCAGGTTTTAAACTCTAGATTGTATAAGAATACGATTTTCAAGTTACATTTTTCCAAAATATTCCCGGACCCCCTCTCCGCGTGGGGATATTCCATACCACCCAGACCCCCCGAAAGGTTCCCCATATAATCCTCCTTGTCACCCCCCCGAAATCATGCCCTGGATCCGCCACTGCTATAAAGTCCACGAGATATTTCTTGCTACATGCCCATCTATATAAATATATCCTACTATCTTACTACTGATTTGGCTCTGACTGCCGCTTACCCACGTATCCCCCTTAACCCATAACGACTCGGAATAAGCAAAGTATAAGCCTCAAGGAGGCGGCAAATTTATCTTTAGCCTATAGGCGGCATACTCTTAAATCCGGCCCTGCTATCAATTATTCTTGAAGTCTGAGTGCAATTATTTTGTGAATGTACTGCTTTAATATCAATATTTAGCTATTTCGAGTGCAATCTGACAATTATGTGCAGTGAGAATAAAGTGTGAGAAATTTAAACGGTGCTAAACCTTACGTTAAAGAACCGTAGCGCCTACGGTAAGTCTTACAAATTTTAATTTATTTTCAGTTTGAGATTAAATCGAATTCTTTCGATTATATTATTCAGGTATTTATTTTGTGAGTATCGCCATTACATAGGCTTAACCTAGGATGACCAAATCATTTCCAGAAAAACCGGGACACCTCCTAAAATTTAAGTTATAAGCTATACCTACTCTGGTACTCAGGAAAAATAACAATAATTATCCAGTAATTTTAATAGTATGTAATAAAACTAGAAAAAACTAAACTAATTCTATGGATTTTTTTCTTGATTATTATTACTACAGTACACACTGCTTAGCCTACTTCTTACTTTCTTGGTCCT
This sequence comes from Sogatella furcifera, assembly GCA_017141385.1. NCBI lineage: Eukaryota > Metazoa > Arthropoda > Insecta > Hemiptera > Delphacidae > Sogatella > Sogatella furcifera. Next base: position 29,584,726 of record CM029554.1, on the reverse strand, counting down.
CGCCAACAGTCTTAATAAGGCTGCGGAGTCATCAACTCATCTTCCCTCAATATGGGGTGCGCGGTGAGCTCCTATCTCATGTGTACAAATGTCGAAATGTGTGATCCTCGATGAATTCATTTGTAAGTTAATGTAGTATGGTCTAGCTATAATGAGGTTAGACTTCCAGTGACTGATTTCATGCAACTGACAAGAGGTTGTATGGGTGAGACCCAGCATACATAGGTGATTTATTGTATTTCTCCAGTCTGTGTTGAGGAGGTTTACTGTTTCTGAGACTGTAATTGTGTCGACTTGATTTAGTAAGGGGTTTGATTTTTTAGCCTGTACATCGTACCATGGATTCGAATATATAAAGTGAAAAAAAACTATGAGGATGTTGTATTTTCTGAACAAGTCAAGAGTGTTCTATCCTATCCACTCTTAGTATTGTTCTTAATGCTCTTTTTGGATTCTTAATATTCTCTCTAAACTTGTGCTGCTAACCCCCAGGCGGCGATGTCATAGCGCAGGTGGGAGGAAAAAGGTGAATGGTATGCAATGAAGGCCGTGTCCTCATCTGAGATGCGTATCCTAGGTGTTTATCTATTATTATGCCTAGAAATCTTGTGCTGTCAGCTGTAGTTATGGGTATAAGCTTGTATTTTTTTTTTTTTTTTTTTTTTTTGAGGGTGATGCCCACATGGGCTCTTGGGCCTGTGCGTGGGTAATGGAAAGGATGATGATGAGAGATGAATGGACCTACTGCTTTAGGTGGGTTCCGAACCACCGGGAAGCGATTTTTGAGGCTCATGAATTGAATTCAGAGGAGCCGGTCACCGTTACAACAGTGGTGGTAGAGGCACGTCGCTTATCTAATCTCACCGATTAGACGCTCTCTACCACTGGGACAAACCGCTTCCCTTAACCACTGAACATAGAAGTGTGAATTTGGTCTCAAATTAAAGAGAAATGAATTTCGCCGAGAGGGATTTTGAAATACGGATGCAAGTGTTTCCAATTCAAAGTTACAAACTTTTAAAGTGACGGAATTATTCCTGTGAAAAAATATGGAGTTCTCAAAAAATTGTAACTTGTAAACGGTTGATGATACAGAGTTGTAATTGGTCTCAATCTCTTCCAAATTTTGTTCTCTAGAAAATGGAATTTTTTCGTCCGACGCTTGGTTCGGCTACAATTCACGAAAAACTGAAATTTTGCACCTTTCAACACCCCCTCCCCCAAAAACCCGACGCTCATAAGTGTTTAACTTTTTACCAAACAATAAATTGGTTGTATAGAACAAGTTGGCGTAGGAATCGGAATCGTCCTTTCTCTTTAGATGTTGAGGTTCGGTCTTTTTGAACTAATTGCACCGTACTATTAGGTCTTGAAACCGCGGTTCAGATCTGGTTCTTGTAAGTTATTGTATAAAGTTGAAAACTTTGTAAAACAGGAGAATGTCGAGCCAAAATGGTTCAGCTTATTCTTACTTAGTTGTGATTGATGAGATAAATGTGTTGTGTGTTCTATTAGGTGATGAACAGCAGAAGTAACACCCGATGGTCCTGCGCATCCCCTCCCGAAAACTCCAGAGGCCAGGCACGGTTGTGGGTGGGAAGAAGGGCAGACAGGTGCTCCAAACAACTGTAAGTCATTTGAACTGAAAATTCTTTATTCGTTCAAATATGTACATGTACATCTGAATAGTGTCAAAGATTTTACAACTAGGCTAGACTATCACTAGACAAAAAATAAATTTATAATTCATTTAAAAAATTAGCGTTTAACTCATATAAAGATAGGTTCTCCAGATATTCCTTCAAGTTCTTTCGAAATATTTGAGGATCTACGACACAGAAAATATTTCTCTCCTCTGTAAATTGTTTCTTTCTCAAAAATATGTAATCTGTGACTTTCTGTAATGCGACCGAAACGTGTATTATAATTGTGTGTGTAATTCCTACCAGCATTTCATTTGTCTATTTATTTTATTGATTTAATCTTAATTATGTAACTTAGTCCTATGAAAACTGAGTTTATTAGACTGGGAATAGTCTGTCCAAGCAAAGAAGACCCTCCGGCAATATGGGAAAATGACTCAAGCTCGGTCAATATTGGTACAAAAATTATTGATGTGGTCTTAATCGTAGGAAACATTATGATGTACACACAGTTTGAGACCATATCAATATTTTTTGAAACAATAATGACCAAGCTAGAGTAATTTTTCCATCTTACCAGAGGGTCTTCTTTGCTTGGACAGACTATACACCGAACGGTTTGCGGCCGCTAAGAAACAGCTGAAATAATTAAATAATTTTGTCTCACTCCCACACTTATATCTCTCTAACACTCGCACTCCCTGTCTTCTCGCACCTTGCTTCTAATCAGTGCGGCTTGTTGCGGTCCCACCGTTTGTGTGTATGGTCTGTCCAAGCAAAGAAGATACATTCTAGCAAGATGTGGAAAATGACTCCAGCTCGGTTAATATTGGCTCAAAAATTAATAATTCGGGTTCAAACTGTAAATGAGAATGTTTCCTACAATTTGATAAAACATTTATGATTTTAGAATCAATATTGACAAAGCTGGAGTCATTTTCTCATCTTTCCAGAATGTCTTATTTGCTTGGACAAACCAAGGTAATTAGAAAAGATATTCTACGGTTGTTATCGTCCATTGATAACAGTATTCAGTCCTAGCTGTTTTTTAACAATTCGGTGCGGTTCTATGCGACACCCAACGATACATAGAAAATCCTTTCGGTTACAGCTGTTTCTGTCTGATTTCAGCATTTTCAAAATCGTTTGGAGTCTGTTCAATCTAAGAAGACATTCTGGCAAGATGAGAAAATGACTCCAGTCCGCTCAATATTGGTTCAAAATTATGAATTTGGTCTCAAACTGTAGGAATCATCCTTTTGATTGCATTCTTAGAAGCTTTTTGATATTTTTATCTCTAAGGAAATATATTAATAATAATTGGTCTTCAGTTTTCATAAGTCATGAATTTCAATCAAAATAGTTTTTATTTGTGTTCGAATAATTCATACAAATATGAGTTGCTATCAGCATTTGGAAACAATGTAACATTTCAATATACCTATAAGATTATCAACAGTAACAAATAATAAGTCATGAATTTAGGTTTATGATTTTTGAAGACTAAAGCATAAATTATTGTGTTATACTAGTGATCAATTGTTTTGTCTTATAGGAGCGCTGAACAAAAACCAAAAAGAAACTAGCAGTATAAATATTGGGAACGCTAAGGAAGCGTTCAAATGAGTGAACTATGCAGTCTGTCAACACCTGAAGCTGCAGTTGTCAATGGTTCGAAAACAAAGAGTACCAGACTTCTAGCAAATTATAATCAAAAATATGATTCATCCCGAATATTTGAGTATATTTTTCGAAGCACAAGGATGTGTTCTGCAAAATGGATTTGCCGTACTTCGGTATTTCTATTACTAGGTAGGTTTATTATTCATTATATTCAGCAAAATTGTTCAGGATAATTAGCATGCATTACTCATGCAAATTCTTATTATTCCATGACCTACTGAATAATAGGTATAATTTTTTTTATTGCGGATGATGCCCACATAAGCATTTTAGCTTGTGCGTGGGTAATGGATCTTGAGTGCTAAGGTGATTGATGAGGTGAAAAACAGCCATGCCACTGGGATTCGAACCCAGACCTGCGGACTGAAGGTTGTGACGCCCTAGCCCACTGTGCCACCGAGGCCGGCAAATTCAATGCAGTATTAAAATATGCTCCAGTAATTAATTGTCTACACACTTTTGGGCAATCGATTTTTTAAAATAAAACCTTCACTTGATCATTATTGTGTATAGTATGATTATAAACTATTTTTCTTAAGAAAGGCTCCTGATCAGAATCTAAATTAAAGTGAACATAATCAAGAAATTTCACCATGTTTCATATCGACAAGGTGGAACACCTCTTGGTCTCTCTATCAAATAAATCCATACGCTAATAATAATTACTTTTGTGATTGATTCTGTAGATAATTCGGATATGCTTTGAATGATCTAATAGATAAATTCCTGGTGTTCTATTTCTCTACCTTCTTTGTTGGCATTCTATGCAGGTTAAACCATAATTTCTGATTAACTGGATGAACTTTGATACAATGTTCTGGGAATAAAGCATGAACAAATGCAACGTTACAATATTGGACTAATTATTTATTTTTATTTTTTATTCTTCAGGAATCGGTCACATTTATTATTGCTGACTGCATTACCCTCACTGGTTGCTCCCTTCTGGAATTATCTCAACGGTAAGAGTTTAATTTTTCTGTAAGTTTTCTCAGCTTGAGCATACTATAGAGGCTATATAATCATAGTGTGGTAATTTATGTATAAATTTATATTTATAATATTGGTGTGAAGCGTTTCATAACAAAAGGTTGGAGTAATATTTAATCCCGCCAGCCGCCATTATTTTGCCAAAGGTTTGAATTTTGATGTGGTATTACAGGCAATTTTTAACATATTGACAAACTTATTTTATCTCTCCTATAATAATAATAATATCATTATTATTATTATTATTATTATTATTATTATCTCTCCTATAATAACATGATACAAAATTCCTTTTTTAACAGTTTGAATAGAATCGTCACTCTTGAAATGCCTTGAAATGTGAAAAACTTACACTGTCAATTTCAACTTTGTATGTAAAAATAAATATCTTAACGTAAAATATGATTATGTATCATTTCAATGTTAATCAAATTGGAGGTTTCAAAAATATGGTGGATTCAAGCGATTTACCTATAGGAGTGAAACATTCAATGTCCACACCAAGGTAATTAGATTAATCTAATAATCTTGGTCCACACTATGATCAGTCTCTATAGCGCATACCATTACCCATCATATTAAATTAATAGTCTTCTTAAGTAGCATGCATTTCTGATACGAATTCTCATTTATCACTCAATTCCCGGCTTGGACTGAGCATTAAAAATGATAAAAATATGATTATGAAAATATGTGAACATTCAACTATAATTCTATAGAGCAATATTGATAATAATAGCTTTTTTGTTGAAACGATGTAAATGCTGCCTATCAACAAAACATCAATATTTTTGAAGGCCACTTGGTACCAATATGGATGAGAAATTTCTACGTTCAAGGCAATTACGACCGCTTGTGCGTTGGGCGGAGCATAACGTCAGAACATCTGAGAAGAGGCTTATGTCAAAACACTCCGTAGACGGAGTATAGTAGCCAAATTTTAGTTTATAGTATTATCTTGTGAAATATCACCCCAATATTGTATTATCTTCTATAAAATTAGACTTGATATGAATTGTAGGCTTACAATATATTTTTGTAGCTATACGTCATTGTAGGCTATAATACACGATTTTGTTACAGGTATAGTCTGTCCAAGCAAAGAAGACCTCGGGCAAGATAAGAAAATGACTCCAGCTTGGTCGATATTGGTTCAAAAATTATCAATTTGATCTCAAATTGTAGGAGACAATTTTATCTACTATTAAAACCACATCTATAATTCTTGACCAAATATTTACCAAGCTGAAGTCATTTTCCCATCTTGCTAGAGGGTCTTCTTTGCTTGGACAGACTACGTGATACGAAATGACATGTATTTGTGATACAAATTTTAATGTGATACATTGCTTGATGTTTTTCTTCTGACATTACAGCTCGACGTAAGCTGAAAAGCAAAAGACCCTCCACAAGCGGCCGGTCACGAGCAAAAGAGTCCAGCCCTAAGCAAAAGAGTGCGGTCTCAAGTAAAAGAGTCCGGCCCCAAGCGAAAAGAGTCCGGTCTCATGTAAAAGAGTCCGGACATCATCGTCACCATTCACCATTCTGCAACATCATTATCTACATCATCATCATCTTCTGCGTGGCCGCATCATCTTCTTCCCTCCATCGTGGTAAATAATAGAAAAATTTTTGTAATCTTATTACTATTACTTCTAATTGTTAATTCACTCTTACTCTCAAAGAGTGAGAGGAAATGTGTAAAAAGAAAGAGTTAACTGATCTCTTGTCGAGCAAATTACTGATAAAACTTGAATTTTTCACATACAGTACAAGTATTCGCACATTTAACTTAGTACTAAAATAAGCATTCATCTACATCAGATTGTTGGAGCTGCAATTAGTTAGATAACAGCCCTCATTATTTACATTTTTATGATTGTAAACAAATAGTGACAGAAGATATTAATTTGAATCATTCTTTGGAAAGAGTACTGATGAATATTATTCATGCAAAGTAAAAATCATTGACTGCCAAACCGGATTCAAAAATAGCTTTTCCCATGTTCATGTTCAATTATTGAACCTGTTATCTACAAACTAAACTAATAATTATAATACCTGTATTTAATAAAATGTTACCTTGTCATTATTATAAGTATTTAAGTGTTGATTGAAATTAAATTGAAACAAAATTGCAAACCCCTTTAAAAATTTTAAGTTGTTTTTTAGTTATTGCTCAAGGAAATGATAATAATGCTGTGAAAAAGATACCCTAACCTAGTTTCGAACTTATTATTTATTAAAATTTGGTATAAATACGTTTTGGGCATAAGGTGGGTATTACAAGATAATAGTTCTATGTCATACATCTATTATCAAAGATATCATAATATGTTCTCTATAGGAGAACATATGACATAGAATATGATCATTTATAATATTTGGTTCATTACACGGTAATATTTCATCATCACAGATATTTGATAATAGAAATATGCCATAGAACTATTATTGTGTAATACCGGCCTACGTCTATGTTTTCAACCAATACGTTTATTATTTTCTGTAAGTGGATAAATAAGTACATGAATAATGAAATATTGATGCAATAGTAAACCCATCAAAATTTGAAAGCTAAATTGAAATTATTAGTTTGGTAAAGTTTATTATCACCATAACTTATATTCTTCATCTACTCACATCCCCTTGCCTGAAATAAGTTGGCTACATTTGTTGAAAATAGAGTTAAAATTATTACGTTTAATCCCAGATTACTCTTCCAAAGTTTCAACTGTTTGATCTCCTGTTTGGGAATAATATTATAGATATAGATTTTTGAAATTAGTAGTATGAAACTTTGAAAAGATTATTATTCCATATCATTATCGAAATTTTTGTGAACTGTTTAATGAAAGTTCCTATACCCTTAGAATTTTCGTAGCTTTCTCCTGATTATATAAGTTTTTATTCTAATAATATGTTATTTATTAATAAACCCTAATTTTAAATAAGTCGAGTCAGAAGACTTAACCAGAATAATTATTCTTTCTGACCAAAATAATTCATGTCTGAAATGATTAGGCTACATTTGTTGAAAATATATTGTACCTACCTAAATAATTTTTAAATTATTCAGTTCAATCCAAGATAAGTATTTCAAAGTTTTAAAAATAACATTACTAATAGAATTATTAATAATTCTATAATAAATCCTTGTGAACTATGATATTCCTTTCTCTAAAGCTTGACGAACAAGTAGAATAAATTCTGCCACTCTAATTAAAACCAGAATAAGTGGAAATAAATTAAACCTATAACTCCATGATTTTCAACTTTTTTAATGTCATAATTTATTATTAAAATAGAAATAAGTTCATCTTAATCATGTAATTCTCCAATAAACTTGAATGAATAATCAGTTTTCAAAAATAATAGGTTGTATAGGTCAGATTGTATGGAATCTGAAAAATGAGATGTAGATAGGTAGAGGTAGGTGGGAGCTTGAAAGGCCTGTTGAGTCTAAAAAATACATAAAAAGTCCCTTATTTAACAAATCTACCTCCTAAAAATAAAATAAAATAAAATGTATCTCTTGTTTCCAAATATAAGTTACTACCATTACACAATCTGCCGTCTGAGATTGGTGTTAACTCTAGCCTACTTTGTACTTAATTTTTTGTAGTCGTAAAGTTGGAATCACGTTTTTCTCTAACATAATGCCCAAGTTATATAGTCAGTTGTCTTCTTCTTCTTTATCCAACCCATTTGTGCTTGTTGAGTCGTTGGGTGTTGCTCGGTCCACCTTCTCCGTATATCTCGGTCCCCAACCATTCTTCTCATTTCACCAGCTGTCTTTCCTCTACCAACTCCAATTTTCTCTACATTGACCAACCATGTCTTTCTTGGTCGTCCTCTACCTCTCCTACAACCTGGCACAGCCTCTATAATTTTTCTAGCTCCGCGTTCCTCATCCATTCTCACCACATGCTCAAACCATTTCATCGGTCTTTCTTCAACAACTACCTGTATTGCTTTCCTGTTCAATTCGTTCCTTATTTTTTCACTCCTCACTGTATCTCTTTTTGTAAGCCCTTTTGATTTTTTCAAATACTTCGTCTCTGCAGCTGTAAGTTTTGAGGTGTGTTTTCCAATCATTGGCCGTGCCATACAACATAGTTGGCTTGTAGACAGCTTCATAAATTTGCATTTTAGTCTTCTCTCCTACTTCATTATTCCCCAAGATGGCCCTGTTTATTTGAAAATGTATTTTTTTCGCTTTGTTTACCATGTTCAATATTTAATTTCAAGTAACTTACACACCCAATACACTTATTGACATTGAATCAACATTTGATTTGTTTCACGAGTTTTTTCTCAAGCATTTTACACACAACAAAATTTTCCAACAAAATTTAAAGCTTTATTTAATTACTTGCTCTTATCAGGACATTTTTCAATAGGAATAGATCCAAGGCTCATTCCCTCAATAATTAATAGTATCAATGAAATATATTAACAAGTACAGGATATGATACTATACCAATTAAGTACATTAACCAATTTGATATCATCATAGAAATTTTTTTTAATATTTATTTATTGTACATATGCTTATCAGGAATTACTTATCCTATAGCATACAGGTTGGCGTTCACAAAATTGAAATGTAATATGAGTTGTTGATAAATTTATGATATGCCAAGTACCTAATACAAATATTACTTACCAAAAATTGAACTTTAAAACTTAGGGCTATTTAAAAAAATTGAAAAATATGATAATAATTTTAAAGTTTTTAAAAGGGTATTTGATTATTCAATTACTTACTTAAGCGAGGTCTCTTAGCCCGTCTACAGGCCGTTACTGGCATCACATACTTCATTTGCCTCTATCCTTTGCAAATTCAGGAGTCAATTGCTTTGAAGTTATGGCTGTCTGCATTTCTTGCTCCCATTACTTATGGAGGCGTTCTCTTTTCCTCCGTTCTTGAGACTTTCATTCCATTACAAAATTTCGGCCACCTGGTAGGCTGTCCAAGCAAAGAAGACATTCCAGCAAGATGGGAAAATGACTCCAGCTCGCTCAATATTGGTTAAAAAATGATTGATTTGATTTCAAATTGTAGACCAGAATGTTTCCTACGGTTGAGACCAAATTTATAATTTTTGAATCAATATTGACTGAACTGGAGTCATTCTCCCACCTTGCCAGAATGTCTTCTTTGCTTGGACAAACTATATCTATATCATTCTTACAACACGACGATACCATAATAGTTGACGACTCTCAATTGTCTCAGGATAAGATTCCCATCGAGGATAATTATTGAGGTTATTTTGCCGGTGGAACATCCTTTTAGGACTCCCCACCAAACAAGGCATATGATAATAATAATTATTGTCTCAGCAACTGACTTTTATTGTTGGTTTATGACTCTTCTGATTCTTGTGACTCAACTGACTCTTCTGACTGATTTCCGAATCTTTTACGTGCTCCATACTAGAAATCCTGCAGCTAAGTCTCAAAGTCCATCACTATTGCATTGAGTCTTTCTTTGTTCCTTTTTGTTGAAAGGAACTTTCTTTGTCCTGAGATTCAAAGTTTTTGACGACCAAAGCAGTGGGTTAAGTTGACCTATGGCCTTTCTGCCACTTTTGATATGCTTTGTAAAATCTCCTGCTCACTATTGCCTTCTCTTGACAGAGCTAATCCAAGGTATTCCACTTCCTCACATCCTTCAATAGTTTTATTATTGACATCTAGATTTTTAACGCCATCTCCTCCAACTACCAAATATTTTGTTTTTTTCCAAAAGTTTCTATTAATTTCTAGATTAGAACAACGGGTAGGTGAATAGGAGGCCCTTAATAATAATAGTATTTAGTTGTTGTCGAGCAATCACTCATACAAATAGGGGTTGCAATCAACAGTGAATAAATTAATACAACAATACAAAACCCGCTAAATACAATAATATACTACTCAAAATTAACAATAGATGATTACAAAACTTTGCATTCATAGCATTATTAAAAAATAACAATCTTTAGAATTAAATCAACTATAGATAGTTCAAGCTGATGACAAATTACTCTCTATATATATCCTTGGTTGGATCTTTCTTTGATAGCCTCAATACAGACTGTAACGTGTTTTTTCTCTCACTATTCTTGAACTATTTTTAACAATTAAATAACAAAAATCCATGCAATAAACTAAAACAAGTGATCAGTCTCAATCATTACAAATAATAGGATAACAAGACTTATTTTCAACTCTTTCGTAGTTCTTTTTCAGCCTGGTGACTCTCAATATAACATGAGAGTAATTTTTTACTCCCTTTCCCTACAGTTTAAACTCTTATTATTACTATTATTTGTATTATTTCGATCTGTAAATATAACTGAGATGCAAAGTTTTGTTATATTGTGTTTATCCATTGTATACATTACTATTCAATTGTTATTCAAGACTGTTGAACTTCCCTCTACATACAGACTTATAAGTCTTGTAGGGGAATTCCTTAAATATTGAACATATAATGTAAGATTGAAGTTTAATTTGGAAATTATTTTTGGGAATGAATTGATTTTGAATTTAAAAAAGAGGGGGCACTAGTTTGAAGGCGGTTACAGCGGGGTACTTGTTTAGAGGGTGGCTACTAAGGCGTGGAGTCCCTCCTTTGGGAGATTGGCTATCGTTAATGAAGATAGTCAGTCGTTTCCCGTCTTTGGAGGAATATTAATTGTTGCATTACACTCTAACTGATTTACTGAATGTTATTCAGAGGTGTTTCAACATACATACTAAGGGGTGGAAAAGAGGGGGCACTTGTTTGGAGGGCGGTTACTGGGGGGGGCGGAGAAGAGGTGGCCACTTGTTAGGAGGGCGGTGACATGGGTGGGGGCGGTGGAGCGAGGTAAGAGGGGGCACTGTTGGTGAAGTGGACTGGATCCAGGAGCATGGTTCAGTCAATGTGATTGCAAAGAGTTTGAGCCCCTGTCAGTCATTAGACCCGACTGAAGGGCTGCTCATCCCACATACACACTCAACTCAACTTCTAGCCCATTTATTGCAATCATCACTCACATATGGTGTCACAATTCTGTCACTTGTTCGTGTATTACAACTGCACGTTCTGTAGCTACTTTTAGATATGACAGAAAATATTTGTGTGTTTTTTTAATGCTTTTTATTTTTATTTTGCTTTGCATGTAATCCTTCTTATTAATTTTCATTTCTATTTCATTCATAGGTTCCATAGAATGTTACATCTTTGAATTTACTGCTATCAAGCATTCATTATATTTTTATGTATCATTGAAGTCGGTTTTCTAATTTTGTTTGAGTTTTAGATTTTCTATGTATGATTTCTTTCATCAGAAATTTGCGGTTAATTCAAGTCTAATTGAAGCAAATCATGTCAGATCAATGTACTAACTAAACTCGATCAAAATGTTCAGTTTTGAATAATTTTTTTATCAAAAATATTAAGCTATTAAACTTTGTGTGAATTATAAATTATTGATGCATTTCTGAGTAGTTGTGAAAGTGATTTTGTGGTAGTAATCCATATTGAATAAAATATTTTATTCGATATTGATTGAAAACTCATTTATTGCATAACTTTAATGTTTGTGCAATTTACTTTCATATAAAGACAATGTAAAATTGTAGATTGCTTATCATTTCATTTCACTATAAATAATCCAGTCAAATTACAATTTTACTCAAATTCTCCGATGAAATATTTTTAAATTGCTGCTACAATAATAAATATTCTGGATAATTTCTAAAATATTTATAACATAATAATTATCCTACAATATTATCTCTAGATCAACAACTAATTAAACCTTTAAATCACTTAGATGAATTCAATGGTGAATAAAATGGAAAATAAATTTCTATATAATATTCAAATTAAATACCATATCAATACTGAATAATACAAAAATTGTATCTGATATTCGAATATCATATCAATGGTGAATAAAATCAAAATTTATATTTGTTTATTTGCAAAACATGATATTTAAATTGAATATAATATTTATTGTGAATAATATGAAAAATCAATAGTTGTAGGCCTATATATGATATTTGAATTAAATATCTTATCAATAACAAAATTAAAATAAAAGAGGAATAATTTTTCTCAATCAATACAGCCTCTATAAGTGTTGTTTCTGCTTAGTGTTTTGGGATGTTTTACATGTGTTGAGTCTCAGTTACTAATCTTTGTGTTTGGGTACTAACTGTAGTTGGTTGGGAATGTTTGATTGGCTGGCTTTGTAAGTATTTGGGTGTACTGTAGTAGGCCACTAACAAGAGGTGCCAATTAAGGGTGTCAGTGCATTTAGATGCTCAAAAGCAGTGAGTAAAAGAGCAAAGATCAAAACAATGGCAGTGAAATAGTGAGAAACAGTTGAGCAGGCGTTCACTATTTCATAGAAAGTGTCAGACTTTCCTGCTCTTATGTTATTATCATCTTTCTATCATACAGCATAATAATATTAGGTATATTATTATGGTGTTGATAAACACTCTTGATCTTCTGCTAATATTCCACTTATTTTGAACGTCTATATGTTCTAGCACTCAAATGATTGAGAAAAATAAACATTCTTCTTGGAGAAGAATATTTGAATAAATTTATTCTTTAAAAAGAAAGGTATAATATTATTTCTAAAAAATGCCGGTTTAGAGATATCGTTATCATTATTCTCAATTTTATTTTAAATTGAATTACTTTTCCTTCAAAATATTTGAATACAGTATCTCTTTGAAATGTATTTTTTAAATACATTTTAGAGGATACAGTACGTTTTATTCTTAGAACTCTGGTTCAAAGATATAAAAAAATCATCATTATTGTCAATTTTATTTCAATGCACTAAATTTAATGAAGTATTAATAGCTCAATACGGTAATGTCAATACTCTAAGTGTTTTATCATAGAATAACAAGTCTTTATTCAAGTATAAAATTTGCATTTAATTTGTCGGAAATTATTCAAACTTGGTAACAATTGATTCAAAGATGTATGTTTTTTTTTTAATCCATGCATTTATTCTCTCAAATTCATACACTTCATCAACCTTTGACACTTATCACTAACACCTCATTTCACTCTGTTTACTGAATCCTAATACTTCTTCTTCTTCTTCTTCTTCATCATCATCTTCTTGTTCTTCTTTTCTTTTTTCTCTCCTGCTTCTACTTTTCTTCCTTTTCTCATTTCTTCCACTTTTTCGTTTTTCAGCTTTCAACTTTCATTTTCGTTTTTCATTGCTCTTTCTGATTCTCATCTACAGCTACTTTTCTCTTGTCAGTATTAGCTCGTTTATAATTTTCCACCAATTTATCACTGCTTCTAATATATTTTTCCTCCATCATCATCATCATCATTCTTTCTCTCTCTTTCTCACACACTCATATCTCTCTCATTCTCTATTTTATCATTTTCTTCTTCTACGCTTTCCCTTTCTTATCAACTCCATCTATTTCTCATGTATTCATAATATTTTGTTTTTAATTTTGTTTTCCCCAATTCTCCTCCCATTTGTAGTTTTTCTGCATATCCTCATTTCATTCAATTCCTTTTCCCAGTTCCTCTGTCATCCCATTTTTCTTGTTTCTTTTATTTTCCTCCATCATCCCAGTTTTCTTGTTTCTTTTATCTTGCTTTGTTTTTTCCTTCCTAATTTTGTTCCTCCCTGCAATTCCCCATTCATCCCATCCCATCCATTTTGCTTCATAATTTTTAGTTTGCCTTATTTTTTTGTACCGTATCATGTTTTTCTCATCATTATTCTTCCTCTCTCCTTCTCTCTCTCACACTCTCTCATTTCTTCTTCTTCGTCTTCTCTCTCTGCGCTTTCTCTTCCTCATTCACTCCATCTATATCTCATGTCTTCCTAACTTTTTTCATTTTTAATTTTGTTTTCCCTAATTCCACATTCATTTTTAGTTCTCCACGTATTATACTCTTCTTTTATTTATTAGTTCCTCCATCATCTTATTCTGCTTGTTTTTCCCCTTCCTAATTTTTGTTTTTTTTTTCTGCAATTCCCCATTTATCTCATCCCAACCCTATTGATTTATTATTTCTAGTTTACCTCATTTTTCCTGTTCACTATTTTCCCTCCATCATAATTCTTTCTCTCTCTCTCTCTCTCTCTCTCTCTCTCTCTCATTTTCTCATTACTGGTAACTCCCATTTATTTCCCTTTCCTTTCTCCACGCTTTTCCTTCCTCATTCATTCCATCTCTATCTCATGCCTTCCTAACTTTTTTCATTATTAATTTTGTTTCCCCCATTCATTTGTAGTTTTTTCCACTTATTATTCTCTTCCTTTCCCCAGTTCCTCCATCATCCCAATCTGCTTGTTTCTTTTGTTATGCTTGTTTCTCCCCTTCCTAATTTTTTCTTTTTTTCTGCAATTCCCCATCAATCCCATCCACTTTGCTTTGTTATTTTTAGTTTGCTCCATTTTTTTCTCGACAAATATTTGCCTTGTCATTGATACAAGTAGTTGCCGGAAGTGCAGTTCTATCCACTAACGGTGTCCGTTTTGTGACACTGATGTGAGAAGAATGATTGCAATAATTTGCGGCTCGAAGTTGTGTTGAAGGTGTATGTGAGGATTGGGTTGTCTTTCGGTCCGGGCCTCCAGATTCCGGTTTCCGGTTGACTGGAAGCCGGAACTGGCACGTGACTGATGGTGGCTCAGACAAGGTTTGCGCAAACTGAGAAGACATTTTACATTGTGACGACGTGTTTTCTCAGCTTGCGCGAACTAAACTTTGCTTCAGATTGACTGAGCCTGTCTTGGGTCTCGTCCACTATCACCGGCAGTGCTCTGGGAGAACAGCTGCTTGTATTACAAGGAAAAGTTAGCTGACTTGTAATACTGGCAGCTGTTTACCAGCCTTGCTCCACCGCTGCGGGGAGGGGGCACCGCCCCATGCTAGAACCGGTGTATTCAACGTGGTATGGCCGTTGGCCATTTAGAGTATGGATGTTAGAGGGTAGAGATGGAGGATAAGAGGTTAGGTGGGGAAACTCGCCAAGGAAATAGGGGGCCACCCCCCTTAATGGGATAGAAGAGAACCACATTCTAAAAGGGGATAGGGAAACAGCATCTTTCTCTCAATAACTAGAGCTGAACGTATAAAATATAATAGAATGGATTTTAATTGATACAATTCAATATTGTTACAAAAAGAAAATTAAAATCAAACAAGTGATACAGGAATAAATTTCATTCCCTGAAAATCTCATCAAAATAATTTTTATTATTTTCTATGTTCTGTTGAGAAGTTCTTTAGACTTAGCCGTTAATAGATTCATCCTTGAGTACTAATTATTTGAATTTATTACTTAGATACGCAAAACACTTTTAATAATGAACGTTAGGGGTGTCAATGTGGCTGGTTTTTATAAATTACAAACAAAAACAAAACCGACAAAATTCAATTGAAATGACAAATTATCTCTCATAAGTAATAATAAACCTTCGAAATAATATTTTCTCAGTTATCACTTCCAATAAACTGAAGAACTAATTTATTATAAGTATTATCCATTCTTAAATTACTAAATAGGAGGCCATTTTTATTTCAAAGAATTAATCAACGTTGGCATGAAAAAATTGAGAGAAGAGGCAGTACAGAAACTTCAATGATGGTGAAATTTCCGTAGGCTTCATTTGAAAACTTATCAAAACATTTAAAAATAACAAGTAAAACTTGGCTTTAGTAAACTTTACTCATATGCATGATTTTCCAAATAGTAAAACTATCAACAACTAGAACTAAACATGTTCAGCACAAAATAAATATATGGTATTCTACATGACACTGTTAAAATATTCGAAAATAATAAAGTAAAAAAATTATATAATGGTAGCTTTCCAATGATAATTCTTATTCTACTTCCATGATTCTAATACAAGTTGAAACTAGAACCTGTAAACTCAATTATTCTAATTTTTACGGTTAGCAAGCATTAATAAGCATATGAACCTCAAATCACAAAATATGATGTTGAAAGCCCGTGAGATCAGAGGTTTTGTGATTGCAATTTTTGTTTATACTCGTCTATTTTAACGATTTGTTTCCACTATCCGTGTTTGATTACTTTATTACTTTTGCTTGTTGGTCACTACTTGACTAATTCACGCTTCTTATTTCCATTTCTCTTTTCCAATACATCTAATAGCTTGTCTACATCTTTATGGATCCACCAAAAATGCAAAAATAATCTGCATAGCCCCTACTATTAACAACAGGAAAACTCAAACTCTTTTCCTACTTTGAATACAAAATACCTATTCGAAAACATTATGGTTTCCTTATAATTATTCAATCTCAAAATATTATAATGTTCTTTGATTCTCATGAAGTGGATACCCACTTCACTTGTGTTAGAGTATACCCTATACCGTATCGTATTTTTCTTTGAAAATTGTTAATTTTTAATTTTAAATCCATAGTAGCCTACTCACTAATTTTAATCAGAATAATATATTGGATTAATCACTCTAATATTGAAACAAAATTGAAAGTAATATAGATTTCCACATTAGAAACTGATGCAATTTATTTTAGAAAAAAAATCATAAAATTATGATAAAATATTTTACGTAATAATGAGGTCTACTGTTCAAACTGAAAATGTTTTTGTATTGTGTTTGTTGAAAATAAAAGGGTCTCCCCACCAATATCAGGATAGAGTGAGGTGGATCTGTTTTTGATGTAATAGTTGATACAGTAAATTAATTTTTCTCTTGCCTTGTAGGACCTACTATCAATTTTATACAGAAATTGCCTGGTTTGTGATCTCTGGTAGACCTTCGGTACATAAGATAGCCCAGTACTATTGAGTGGAAAAATAAATCAACCCAAATTAAATCAGGTAGTATTTTGTGGAGAAAAAACTGATCAATGGAATCGGTTTTTAGAAATTTTTATTATTAATCTTATTCTGAAAGATTTATAGCAAAAGTCTTGAGGGCTTCAGTTGTCGTTTGTCAATAATTCAAAACTCATCAATTTGGTGTCAAAATGTAGTAAACATTCGCTCTTCTCTACAATACTGAGACCAAATTTATTAATCTCAATGTTTGAACAAACATTGACCGAGCAGGAGTCATTTTTCGATCTTGCCAGAATGTCTTCTTTGCTTGACCAGTCTATATCTTTATGAAATTGATAACGATCGGGCAAATTGAGTCGTATCCAATAATCTAATCAATAACACAGTAGGCTATAGAGTATCAATAAGATTATTTTATCCAGGGATCTACTTTTTTGATTTCGTTGAAAAATTGTTTTTTCGTATCTTCACGCTTAGAATGCATTTATTACACCAGGACCTTGGCGCATTATTGATCATACTATGTGAATTCAGTTAGGAAGGGTATAGGGTATTTCGTCAAAGGCTCAACAGCCCATGAAGGGTTTAGGCCGGTGGCCTAGCTGGTTGCCAGTTTCATATTGTTCACATCTACTATACAGCAGAGGTGGAAATCATCAACCAGGATAGAGCTAACGTGTGGTTGCATTATTGCTTATAGTTTTTGTGTTCAATTATAAGTGACTTCAATTAGTAGGCTACCGTATGGGTAGCCTACTATAGGATAGGGAAAGGTATGTTATAATCTTATGGTTTCTATTGCGTGGGGAGATCATTACAGGTATTTCCAGTCTTTGGAGCCACGCTATCCAAAATTTGAGTATTTCTCTCAGTTTCCATGTGAGCTGGAAGCTGCACGGTAGGTGATTTTCATTGATTACTTTTATGATATTTTCTATTTGTTTTGTTTCCATCATAATTCAAAGTGTTCCAAATTGTTTTCTTGTAATTTGTAGGAAAGGCTACACGTACAATGTTTATCAAAATTAAATATAGTTTGAATAGTTCAATCGTTCAATATTTCAACTTGAAAGTAATTGATGATTTAAATTTAAATACGGTATGATGTAGGCTACCGGTAAGTTGGGTTTAGGGCATTCCTAGATAATATTCATGTTATTCTTGAATCCATCAATTTCAAAGCGCAAATAAATTATGAATGTCTCCAGAGATTTATCAAATAGGTAATCCAATCTCAATTCTCAATAAAATGATAATTTATCTAGTTTTATTTTAAATTAATCGTTTTTTAAACTTTTTATGAAAGTTGAATGTTCTTTGAATGGGTTCACCCACTTTTAAAGCTTTGAATTATGGTGGAATATATATTGTGTATTTTGATAAAAACAAATTTGCGACTGATAAGGTGGAGTGGGACCTTGTGTCGTGTGATTGATTGGTTTCAGGTGAGTTCCAAACCACTGGGAGAGTGATGAGAAAAAGCTTTATTATTTAGTTCAAATGAATTTATTCAGTGATTGCTCACAGTTTATGAAGCATCGTAACTATAATTACATATGCCTATTATATATTTGTTCATCAAACATTGGCAATAATAAGTAACTTATGTATAACTCAATCATAAAATCATTATTTGTTGGAGTAGCAAAATTTTCCATTTCAATCTTCACTCTCCAGTACCGTACGGTATTTATTCCCCAATAAATCAACATCTTTCAATTTTCAATAATTTAAAGCTCGCTTCAATTTTGTCACTCACTCACTTGCTGGTTTGCAACTTAACCAATCTTTCTCTTAATTTTCTCCGGAACGTGATGAGTGTTAACTTTAATTCAACAGTCTCCACTGTTGGATATTTGAGGCAATATAGATTTGATAAATTTGATTTGTCAGCAATTGCTGGCAAATTTGCGGAAGTTTTGCGTTGAAAGCGCATAATAAGTGTGGCAAGTACGGCAGCCTGGGCCTATTGGCTTCCAGATTGTCAAATATTAAGAATTATAATATAATTTTGTTTGTCTAGAGATAATTCCAAGTTATACGCATTGACTGACACTGTTTTCCAAGAACTACTGATTGATGTCAAAGGCCACCAATGTTTGGGCCAGGCGTATGCTGGGACGCACACGCACGCAAGCCAGCCAATCACAGCTCTTGTTAAGGACAAGACAAGTTCGCGTGGGCTGCTTCAAGTGCGTCCCAGCATACGCCTGGCCCAAGTGAAGGCCTATATGGTTAAATTACCTTTCAAGATGACACTTATAAGAAAATTTTATAATCGATGTGTGGTATCAAAACCGATGTAGCCTACTGTAAGGTTATACTATTCTTGAAAGGAAATTCTTCTATCCCTTGACAACAATTGTCACAGCTTTCTGACCTGGCGCTGGCGTATGCTGGGACGCACTTTGAGCAGCCCACGCGAACTAGCCAATCACAGCTCTCATTAATGACAAGAAAAGAGCTGCGATTGGCTAGTTCACGTGGAATGCGTTACGTGCGTCCCAGCTTACGCTCGGCCATGATCTTGTCTTGTCGAGCATTCTTGAAAGGAAATTGATCCATCCGTGGACACAACTTGAAAGTATCGATTATCGATGTTATGATATCGATAATTGCTGCTCGTCTCGTTTAAAGCTAGGATTTGGCTGGTGCGGAACGTAACGACCGTCGGTCGTTGCATAAAAAAATGGCGGACTGCTTCTGTGTTAAGGTACGATTTGGTTGGTGCGTAACGTAACGACCGCCGGTCGTGGTCGATCAGCTGTAGCCAATCACAGCTCTTCTTATCAAATCTAAAGGTCAATACAAGACAAGAGCTGTGATTGGCTACAGTTGATCGACCTCGACCGACGATGTAACGCTCTGCACAAACCAAAACCTACCTTTAGGAAAACTGATATTAAGCTTATGTCACATTTTGAGCAAATGATGCATCCTATCTTTGAAAACTGCACATGAACTATCCTTGAAAACCGCACATGAACTATCCTTAATAGCAATAACGCTATAGTCGTCCACAGATCATTGGAATGGGTAAAGGACGAGCAATTCTTTGGAGTAATTTTTATTTTTCACTAGTGAATCTGGATATCATGAAGGCAGATCATTGCGACTGAATTGTGCCAACGAAAATGGTTCAGCCGCAGCCGTATGCGTACATTGCGGCTGACGGTCGTTACGCTCCGCACCAACCAAATCGTACCTTTAGTCTACCGACGCCGCTGATGTAGAGGTAGGTTTTGGTTTGTGCGGAACGAAGCAACCGTCGGTCGTGTGCGAAAAAGATTGCGGACTGCTGTGTTGAATCATTTCCTATAAATCAGTTTCCTATATGCGAATGACAACACAAAACAGCCTTTCAATAAAAAAACTTCAAATAGTGAGACACTATTTAAAATGATTGAATTCAAGAATAAAATATTCATGTTATTTTTTATTGTCTGTACGGTACTGCGCTCTAGCAGAATTATTTGAAACTTCTACGCAGCTGAAGCTTTGGAGTTCGGAATCTGAAAGTTGAAAGAAAACAAAGATGGATGACATAAAGTACAATGTTTTGTTTGTGTCAGTGTGTTTATTGTGTTTTATTTCTTGAGTCTGATGGTTATTCTTAAATAATTAGTTTCTCAAAACAATGAATAATCCTCACAACTCTGACAGCTTTAATTTGAACGGTGAGTTGAAGAGCTCTAGCTCGGGATCTAACCTTTCACTTGACTAGCCTACTTTTTGGTTATCAACATATTTCACTTAAATTTATCTCTCATCACAAATATTTATGCTCTATTTCATAAAATAAAGCACTTTTTCAAATAAATTCCATTCATTAAATACATTTAAGTACGCATATTCTATAACCTAATTATTGAGATACCATTAAGTTATCTTGTTCCTGTTGTATTGCTCTCAGCAATGTCTAATAATTGGCTGCTTGGAAAAGGATTATAATAATTATCAATCTTTCAAACTAATCCGTCACAAAATATTGAATAGATTAGATCATGCCAATGATAAATGTACATCCTTGTAATTATTGGTGTGGATTCAGGATGAAGTTATGTTTCTTGAAGATGGTTATACTTGAATCTTCGTAGTTTATCTCCAAGCTAGGAATATAGCAGATGTAAATTCAATTGCTACAAGTTGTTATGATGGTCACCATTCCAAGACAGTGGAAAATATTTGTGACTCCATGATCATTTAGCAAACCGAAACGCCCTTACTCATATTCTATAAGAAGTTTGAACTTTGCTACTGTAGCCTACATATTTTTTTGGAGTGAAATCATTCTATAGTACTAAATTATGTTATTTACTTAAAGATTCATTTCCATGATAGGATAGTGATGTAATTCATAACTTAAAATAATTTTTTTAGTTATATTAAGTATCCGGTATCCTTGTATAACGTTTCATCATTTTATTGTTCCTCTTTGTGTTTATTTAATAAAATTTGTAAAGATTGTAAACTTATTTTTTTCTCAATTTTTAGACTTGTCACCCGAGCAACAGAAGATGCTCATCGAAATTCGAAGACGGAAAACTGAGCTGCTGCTCGAAATACAGGTTAGTAACTTGGAAATTATTTTTATTAAAAAAGGTTTAATTACATTGATATTATTTCAGTTGAGTTGTCCGAAATCTGAAACAAAATATTGACGTGTCAGTGTCCGCGCATAACAACTCCATGAAACTTGAGAGCAAAGGTTATTTAAAATTTCTTTATTGATAACCATCTTATCATAACTCCTCTATAACGTACCTACCCCGTTATTACGTATCGCTAGAGAGCTAGCACCAAAAATTAAGGTGTTCGGCAAATGACTGTTATAATTCTCAGCTCTCTCTCAGTAACTTACAGTCGGTGAGCTCTCTGCGAGAGTAGCCTACATAGAATTGAGACTGACCTGAGCTATCCTGACAAAGGTGAGCATTAATGACACTTTTTTGTTTCTCTTACCTAAATTAATGACAGTCCTTTGATAACCTCATTTATTGTTGGTTATATCTAGCTTCACCTGGCTCGAATCATACCTATCATTCAATGTAGTGTACATTATAGTCCAGGCGAAGAAGAGATTCTGGCGAGATGGGGGAATGACTCCAGCTCGGTCAATATTGGTTCAAAAATTATGAATTTGGTCTCAAATTGTAGATTAGATTGTTGCCTTCAATTTGAGACATAACTTGTTATCCAATATTTAAGTATTCCATTTATGTACAAATATACAAGATGAGGAAAGAATTGACCGGGTTGGAGTCATTTTCCCATCTTGCCAGAATGTCTTCTTTGCTTGGACAGACTATGCAAACTCTTTCGGTATTATTATTTTATTCATGGCTGGTAGGCTAACTTGTTCGTCGGATAATGAAATCATAAAACTTGGAGTATCTCCGAAATCTAAGAAAATCTTGACAAACTTGGGAACTTTCAGGTCTCGAATTGCTGACTTTGTGTTAGATCTGATTACTGCTGATTATGTACATTCAACCTGAATAAGTTTCTCCTATTTCTCAGCTCCCATTCATTAGTTCTCACATTTTTCTCCATTCAACCGATTGTTTTCCACTTTATTGCATTATCAGTAGATCTTCAATAGGTATACTGTACTGAGAAAACAATAAATGAGTTGGAATTTTTGTGAGGAAAATTATTCTATAAATGCATAAATTTACATAGTTGGAGACTCGAGGTGTGCTTTCCAAAACTAAGCCGCGCACAGCGTACTAAGCATACTATAGTCTGTCCAAGCAAAGAAGGCCCTCTGGCAAGGTGGGAAAATGACTCCAGCTCGGTCGAAATTTGATCAAGAATTATAAACGTGGTCTTAATAGTAGATCAAATTGTGTCCTACAATTCAAAATCAAATTGATAATTTTTGAACCAATATTCACCGAGCTTGAGTCATTTTCTCATCTTGACAGACTATACTATAGCTTAAACTGGCTTCTTTTGGAGCCGCCTCACTAGCTAGCAGTACGCTGTCAGCTGAAGCCTGTATTATAGCTTGCTACGGGCTGTCCAAGCAAAGAAGACTTTCTGGCAAGATGGGAAAATTACTCAATTAAAAGCACGGTCAATATTAGTTCGAAAATTATAAATTTGTTCTTAAATTGTAGGAAACATTCTGATCTACAATTTGAGTCCAAGTTCATAATTTTTGAATCAATATTGAACGAGCTGGAGTCATTTTCTCATCTTGCCAGAATGTTTTCTTAGCTTGAACAGACTATATGTACATACGCCTGTGCGCGGCGCGTTCCGGAAAACATAACTTTTCAAGTCAGTTATTCAATTGAAATATATCATTGGATTTGATAGAAATGTATACTGTATATTCGGGACTTTTTTCACTAAAAATTAGTCCTTCAGTACAGAAAAGGGTAAATACATGATTGATATAATGAATCATATGATAACATTAAATAAGTCACCTAGAATAAACGTTTAACTTATTTTGTAACATTATAATGTAATTTTGTAACTTATATTATAACATTAAATAAGTCACTTAGAATAAACGTTTAACTTAGGCCGAAGTTATATACTATTTACGTTGCCGCATTTTTCTGTATTGCAGGCGAAGTTTTTTTAACATGTCCCTAATGCTGAGGCCGCACTGCCGGTGGATTCCAAGATGGCGGTTGAACATTATACAGACCATCCAGCCTGTACACCACCTATGCTATTCACCCTCCACCAGTGGGGCCTCAGTTTAATGCGCGGGTTTATACGATGCAAATTGACGAGACAATTGTCAGAAGACTGATTCTTGTGCGCTCCAACAGTTAATGTTGTCAATTAGAGTTTTCAATTAGCCATGCCTAGATGATGGTTAAAGATAAAATAGATACTTTACATCAGCTGTAGGTTTCATAAGACAATTGTCTCGCCAATTGGCATCGTATAAACCCGTCATTAAAGTCTACGTCTCATTCAGCTAAATTCATTATCAGATTCTGCTAATTAAATGAGATAGTAGCCATTACCAACTTATTTTATTGAATAAAACACAATATACTATAGATTTTTTATTTAAAAAATCAGCTGGTAGTAAACTCTGTCCAAGCAAAGAAGACATTATGGCAAGATGGGAAAATGACTATCTCGCTCAATATTGGTACAAAATTATCAATTTGATTTCAAATTGTAGGAAAATTAGATCTACAAAGACCACATTGAGAATTCTTTAAAAATATTGACCAAGCTGGAGTCATTTTCCCATCTTGCCAGAGGGTCTTCTTTGCGTGATCAGACCATAGTCCAAGCAAGAACACCCTCTGACAACATGTAAAAATGACTCCAGCTTTGTTAATATTGGTTAAAAATTATTGTTTTGGTCTCAATCGTAGGAAACATTCTGATCTACGATTTGAGACCAAATCAGTATTTTTTGAACCAATATTGACCGAGCTGGTGTCATTTTCTCATCTTGCCAGAGGATCTTCTTCTTGGACAGACTGTAGCATAAATAATGAATTTAGCTGAATGTGACTGAACATTAATGTGTAATTTAATCGTGAGCAAATACTTTCAGCTTCTCTTTTGATGTTCGTAAAGGGTGAATGGTTTGATGTTACCAAACCTAAAATTAATAAAATGAACACTATTGTTTGAAGTATTATAGTCTGTCCAAACAAAGAAGACCCTCTGGCAAGATGGGAAAATGACTCCAGCTCTGTCTATTTTGGTTCAAAAATTATAAATGCGGTCTTATAAGTAGATCAGATTGTTTCCTACAATTTGAGAACAAATTTCTAATTTTTGAACCAATATTGACGTAGCTTGAGTCATTTTCACATCTTGCCAGAGGGCCTACTCTGCTTGGACAGATGATACATAACCTGCAAAGCTGCAAATACAAATACACCTGTGTCACATAATAATCGTACTCCATTATTTGTCTCTGAAAATGTTATAGCAGCTCCAATGAAACTGGCGGTCGGTTGAATGATTGTAATGGATGCTCAGCTCTTTCAGGACAATCGACTCGCGGTCTGAGATAATATCGAATGAAATTTAACCTAAGCTGAACTGTTTCGCATTAGTAGACCGCTTTCAGTGTGTCCTGACAGAGCTGAATTCATAACAGACATTTGCGAACCGCCAGTTTATTTGAAATCTGCTGTACTATATCTAAGCAAAGAAGACATTCTGGCAAGATGGGAAAATGACTCCAGCTCGCTCAATATTGGTTCAAAAATGATAAATTTGGTCTCAAATTGTAGGAAACATTCTGATCTACAATTTGAGACCAAAGTTTTAATTTTTGAACCAATATTGACCGAGCTGGAGTCATTTTCCCATCTTGCCTGAATGTCTTCTTTGCTTGGACAGACTATACATACTCTCAGTTCATTGACTTCATCCACACATTACACTGGAAGTATGTCGTTGAATCAATTATTTTAATTAGCTCACAGGATTATTCCGTTTAGGCCGTGATAATTTGAAACTTTTTGAGGGTACATTATTGGGCAATATTGGTCCCGAAACGAAAATCCCGTTACTTATTGATTTCATTCAGCTATCGCATGCTTCCACGAAAATTGCTAGTTTCATTGGTAATTTGGATCGAATTATGTATTAACACGCCATCCCGTTCCCATATTAATTCCGTTTACGGTATTTGGGAGTGGTTACAGGTTGATTTGATACGCATGAAAAGTTACGTATCAAACTTAGTAAGCAATTGAAAGTTAGCAAGACGATTTGATATGGAAGGGGTTGACCACATGAGTCAATTCAATTCAATGATTATCGATTGGAATAATAATTGACTATTATCCCCATTCACTGCTATCCAAATAGACAAAGGACTTTTGAAACTGCAAATTAATATTGACCAATGTACTAAATAGCGAGCGAGATCCATTGAATGGAACTGTTAAAAACGTTTTTCGCTTGCTATTTAGTACATTGGTCAATATTTGCAGTTGCAGAAGTCCTTTGTCTATTTATATAGCAATATTTAGAGATACCAATATTAATAATAATAATAATTATTATTATTATTATCCAGCAGTTAGTGTTCTGCAATGTCTAATAATTCTTTCAGTACTGATTTTGATTCAATGTTTCAATCGATTTACAAGTCGATGAGTCATCATGTGATCAACAGACTATGGACCATTCTTTATAGTATGGGCAAGGAATGAAAACATTCTGACAAGATGGGAAAATGACTCAGATGGTCAAGATTGGTTCAAAAATTTGGTCTCATATTGTAGAAAACATCTTACTTTACTATTACTTAGACCTATCTATAATTTTTGAACCACAGTACACTTTTGAAACTATTTTTATTGAATTGCATTTGAAAACGACTCTTATGAGCTGAAACATGTAATGCTAAATTAGAAATAATTACTAAAGGGTTCTGTGACTGTGATTCATATTTTAAATAGAAAACATTGATAATTAGCCACAAGAAAAAGAAATGTTTCTGTACGAATATTGACCGATCCAGAGTCATTCTCTCATCTTACCAGAATGTCTTCTTTGCTGGACCAGACTAGAGAGTTCCGAACAAAAAATTGGCGAGATTATTTTCTCCAATTAACAGCTAAAGCTATGCTAAAACAGTTGATGGATAGTGTATGAGAAAGGGGAATGTAGTAAACAAGAATGTGTGACTCCTTTCTGCTGACTCACCCGCCAATTGTTTTGTTGACAAGTGGGAGCTCTAAAAATTTTATTTGATACGGACAAAAGTTGGTTTGATACGTAACGAATGCTGCGTATCAACGGTGAGCAACAGGTTGATTTGATACGTAACGAAAGTTGCGTATCAAAGGCGAGCAACTCGAGCGTTCTCTCCCTAGTAAACTACGACCTTCCCAATGGTCTTCCTCTTTGTCAACAATACCAACTTTCAGTAGTACCAGAGATCCGCTTTGGTTAGGTGATTGATAATCTGGTTTCTGCTCTGCTTATCAGTGTTATCGCGTGTGTTATCGGTTGTTAATCAATGCCGGAAGCATCAATGGAAGTTCTCGAGATTTTAGGTTATATTTTCGGTGTGTAGCCGCGACAGTGCCAGAGTCTTGTGCATAAGTGTGTGTTGGTGCATTGTTTTGTGATACGAAATTGCATTTTTTGTGCTGCGAAGTTTGTTTTGGGAAATTGCGGCGTGCTTTATGATGTTGGATGTCTTCCAGTTCGTTTGGGTTTGTTGTTTTCACTTGGCACCCAAGTGTTCATTGCATTATTTATGCCTTGTTTATTAACGTTTGGAAGGCAATTTCACGTTTACTTTTTGTATGTATGCACTATGCATATATTCTTAATACAGGAATGTGTGAAACTTGATGAATTCATGTTTTTTGTGTATATTATGCACAATTTATACTTGATACAGGAATGTGTGGAATACGTTTGAAATCCCTTCATAGTTTTATAAATTTTCCTTGTAAAACACTACGCATTTCTTTGTAATTGGACCAATTTGAAATCGTTGTACTCAATGCATACGGTATGCAATTGCATAATGCAAAATGTAATTTTTGATCATAGGCATGTGTGAAATAGGATGGAAATCCTAATTTTTCCGGTTATGTCTTGCTATATGTTTTTTGATAGGGTTTTATGATTATCTTAAAATGTTATAAGCACATTGTTTTTTCTAAGTTGTAAATTTAGCTAGTGGTCCCTTTGTTCTCCTTGTATTAGTCATGAATTTTTTTGAAAGTGTTGTATTTTCAGGTTCAATGTACATTTTCCGCTCCAGGAAAATGAAGATGAGAAAAGATAATTTCCCGTATTTTCTTCTAATTGGCGTTATTATGTTGCATTCAAATAGATATCCTACATGTATTTATTTGAAAAAAGCGTCTGCTTTTCAGGCTTAGTGCAGTTTTCCTTTCACAAAATGAAGAATTTTAAGTTCTATCACCTATTTCATCAATATGCCTAGTGATGATGTTGAGGAGAAAATATGAAAAGTATAATTAATATAAATTGGGCTATTCTCATGAAAGCGGAATTTCCTAATAAAGACAATAATATATTTGTATATATTATGTGACATTTTCAATTGCTGCAGAAAATGTTCAATCATGCATGAAAATTGTAGTATTTCTATTCAAAATCAATTATTGGTGAAATTTTTCTGTAAGTATAGATTGCCATTGAAATCCTTAACCAATGAACACTTGAAGATAAGATCGGTTCAGGAATACTCGAGCTTGTAAAAAAGTTGTTCTGTCCAAGCAAAGAAGACATTCTGGCAAGATGAAAAATGACTCCAGCTCGGTCAATATTTGTTAAAAAATTATAAATTTGGTATAAAATTGTAGGAAACATTCTGATCTACAATTTGAGACCAAATTAATAATTTTTGAACCAATATTGACCGAGCTGAAGTTATTTTTTCATCCTGTCACAATGTATTCTTTGATTGAACAGACTATAACATGATTCAATGCAGTAGAAACCATCTTTTTCAATCCAGTACGTATCCTGAGCTGTTTGATTCTCTTTGAAGCTACGACCCAACGTTATTAGTAGGAGCCAAAGAGATTCTATCAACGAAAAACACCGCAGATAAATCTATTGGAATGGATTGGCACTATTCCAACGTCATTGACTTAGCCGGGGTCCTTCTTGCAGTTCTTATAATCTAATTGATGTAACTTCCTACTAGGCTCAGTACTTATAACATGAGGAATACAATGTATTCCAAGTCGTGAGTTACATCAAATTGAGCTACTATGCTGTAGCAAGTAGAAATATATTTCTAAACTTGTCTGATTTAGCTGAGCTGTATTTGTATTTTCAGATTTGTGGACTATTTTTAGGTTTCAAAAGCGGAATTGCAGGCTCAAATTCGGATTAGTTGGCTGTCTGGGGTTTGTTTAATAAGATTTCAGAAGCTATGTAATCAGAAAAAATTCAGAACACAAATAATTGTTTTGTTGTATAAGACAAATATATAAGTTTGTTTTGGTCTGACTTTTTCCTGTGTTATAGGAATCTAATTTCTAATGAAACAAGACCATATTTACAATGGTTTAGAATGAAAAACTATAGGCTAGTTAAATTGGGGGTTAATTGGGGAGTGCGATCCCACTAGACGTCAAACCTTACAATCATAAGATGGTAGAAATCCAAAAAAAGCAAAACAAAAAAAATCCTAGTTTTGATGGATTATTTTGATAGGGTTGTTGCTCTATGAACAAAACTCATGAAAAATTGGTCAATTTTTCTGGATATCATGTTCGATGAATTGCTTCTATTCCATTTATATTTTTCATATATGTTTACATTATTATTCTCTTATAGTACTCACAAACTGTAAGTACTGTATAAGATTTATAGTTCAGACGATAAACTTGTCAATTCTGTCATTAGCAGCGACGTTGATGGAGGACAAATTGTTATTGGGCTATCATTATTTTTATGGCGCAATATTCTGCCACTTATCAGTCTCAATTGATAGTTTATTGCAAATTTCAACAGCCAATGTCTCACTTGATCATTTTCGAAATAAAACTGACAAAATGGCCTCTAAATAGTCGTGTAAAAGCTGGAAATATTATCGGTATGACATTGTTCTTGAAGTAAATAATTTTCTAGCTGTCTTCCAATTGGGTTATGCAATAATGAAGTCGTCACGAGTATGGTCTGTCCAAGATAAGAATATATTCTGGCAAGATGGGAAAATGACTCCAGCTCGTTCAATATTGATTCAATAATTATAAATTTGGTTTCAAATTGTAGATCAAAATGTTTTCCACAATTTGAGACGAAATTTATAATTTTTTATCAATATTGACCGAGCCGGAGTAATTTCCACATCTTGCCAGAAGGTCTTCTTTGCTTGGATAGGCTGTAATGTAAATTTTGTAATCGGACAATTTTTTGATATCTTGGAAGTCACATGTAATAAATGGAAAAAATAGAGTACTTGTAAATCTAACACTTCGATTTTAAAAGTTCAAGGTGTAGCAATTTTAGATACTGTTTCAATAATCACTCATTCATATGTTGTTTGATTGGATTGCTTTTGTTGAAGACTTGATTTTTGTATTTATGTTCACTTGAATTATTAGTTGAAGTATTTTTCAATGTAATAGCTTGTTAATGATTAGCATTTTACAGTTCAATTACAAGACAAGATATTTTGTACCACTGAATCATCAAAAATCGAGATACCAATTTTGGTTGTACATAATTTACCAGAGATTGATAATTGTGTAGGAACCAGAACCTGTATCTCGATTTTCAATGAATCTGTTTTGACAATATAGTCTGTAAAAGCAAAGAAGACATTCTGCCAAGATGGGGAAATGACTCCAGCTCGGTCAATATTGGATCAAAAATTACTTCATTTTGGATCTAAAAATTGTAGATTGAAATTTTTCTACAATTTGAGGCAAAATTTATAAATTTTGAACCAATATTGACCGAGCAGGTGTCATTTTCCCACCTTGCCAGAATGTCTTCTTTGCTTTCACTGACTATATCTTGTCTTTTCATTCATAACTCTCTTGAAGTTAATTTTTTTAACGTTGGTTAGAATAAGTGATCTCCTGATTGTTCGATTTGATTTAGATTTTCACTTCTTATTAAACCTATTCTAAATGCATTTTCATGAATTCAAATATTTTAGTATTCCATCATAGTAATAAATTTATGAATGGAAAAATGTTTATCTTCTACAACCACTGAAATAACTGTTGCTTTGTTCGCTGTAATAAAAATTTATTGTTCTCAGTTTCATTCACTTCTCGAAAGATTTAGTCTAAAGAAATTCTTTATCTTTATTAAAGTAGAGCCGCTAATTCTCCTTTCAATCCTTTTTATCCAAGCTAACCTTAATAATCTAGTTGAAACAAAGAATCATTACACAACTATTCTAATACTGTAACCATTATTACCCTTCTAAAGATACCCGGATAGAAAGCTAGACATTTTTTCATAGCGCACTACAATAATTTAATTGTTTCGCGCTTTCGTAATACATCTATTTAATGTGATTAGTTAGTGCGGCTGAAGAATGGTAAAAAGTAGGGGCCATTACCGTCTAACTTCAAACGTTGAATATCCTGTCACAGCTTTTAAAAAGCGAGAGGCATATTTTAAATGATGGCAATTTGAACTATATAGCAGCGGTGTGATGCATAGAGCATACTACTGTACAAAGAAATAGGCGATTGGAGAATCTATTTCCATATTCTACAGCTCTGTAATTACAGTCTGGAAGCAGTCTACTAGAGTGTAACGGTATAGCTGGGGTCTTTCTAAACTCGAAATGCTCTGGCAGATCGCTCGCCGACTGTCCTGACAGAGCTGAGCATTAGCAACAGTCATTCGCCAACCGCCAATGTCGTTGTAGTCTGCTATAGCTATTTAGTAAAAGTACTAGTACAGTTTCAGTTATTTAAATCAGAGACTATTCTCAATATAAAGCCCATAGAGATTTAGAATGAACCATTCTAAATTCTATTTGTAACTTCCGAATTGGGATGTTCATTGTATCCCCCAACTTATACGTGTTACCGTAGATATACTATTCTAGTATTCTATACTATTCTGTATAGTTAGTCTATGGTGTTACGTCAAGTCGGCACTGGCGGCTCGTGCTCAATAAAACAGGTGAAGTGCCCGTATCTTTTACTGTACATCACTTCACCTATTTCGTGGGTACGAGCCGCCAAGGTAAGTAAATCTACCAGGTAGGCCAGCGTCCATAAGAGCCCAGCATTCCACTTTTTTCCTGCCGGATGACGTCACTAGTTTTATTTTTTACATTATGCTTTATACCTATATTTATGATTCGACGTGTATCTAGGATTCCAATTTTCCAGCTGTTCCACAGAGGATTGAAAAATAAAAAATACCACATAAAAAGCTCAATATCAATGAAAATAATTGTGAAAATATTTAGAAATGATGAATTAATTTATTGAGTATTATTACAGTCGAATAATGTTGTGATATTAGAACAATATAATGCTAATGGTGGGTTCAAACTGTGCGATTACGATTATAAAAATGAAAATAATCATATTTCACTACAAAACAACTAGGACAACTTAAAAATATTGTTTTCTTGTTAATTGTGATGTTCTCAACTAGTATTACAACAATACTATTCTTCAACACTAATGAAAATAGGTTAGGTTTACATTTTCATCAGCTGTGCTTTTCATTTTGGGCACTAGAGTGTGACACTGTAGAAAAATAGTGACGTCAGATTTGTAAGCCATAATTTCCAGGCAAATATCCCACCTGGTAAGATTTATTAGCCTTGTAGAGCCACCAGTGCTAGTCAGATTTACATCAGAGTAAGGTTGCTGAATGTATGAGCATTAACACATAATTAGGAGATTTCATGCATACCGTATGTAAGTCTCTATGGTGGAGTGCAGCATGTATAGATCAGATACCATTCTGGTATAGTATCGGTCTGGTCGAGCAAAGAAGACATTCTAGCAAGATGGATAAATGATTCCAGTTCGGTCAATATTGGTTCGAAAATTATAAATTTAATCTTAAATTGGAGAAAACATTATGCTCTACAATTTGAGATCAAATTTATAATTTTTGAACCAATATTGACCGAGGTAGAGTCATTTTCCCATCTTGCCAGAATGTCTTCTTTGCTTGACCAGACTATGTATATCGTTGATTGTTTGTATATGTAGATTAAGCACATACAACGTTTGAATACCACATAGGTATACTATAATAGGTAACTATACCAGCTATAGGTATGGTTTGACGTGTTGTTAATCCTTTGTTATTTTGATTGACGCTAATGGAGAGTCAGACAGGATTTGAACGCAATTGGCGGGATTCTGGTATAGTTTGTCCAAGCAAAGAAGACATGCTGGTAAGATGGAAAACTGACTCCAGTTTGGTCAATATCGGTTTTAAAATTATAAATTTGGTCTCAAATTGTAGAGCAGAATGTTTTCTACCATTTGAGACCAAATTTATAATTTTTGGACAAATATTGACCGAGCTGGAGTCAGTTTTCCATCTTGCCAGAATGCCTTCTTTCATTAGACAGACCATAGCATTCCTGTGTGATTATTGCTTTTTGCAATGTATTTTTGGTTTCGTTTTTTATACAATAGAAGGTTACTGCGGGTCGAATTTCATTAATTTTTCTCTCCTTTCACTTTTATGTATGCTCTGAATGTAGTGTAGGCTGTAATTTTAATCAAACAGGTTTATTTAATGTTTTTTTTTCAATTTCTGTTCTGTTTTGTGAGTACTGAGTGGTTGAATTAGGAAAATTCTAGATCAAATTAGATTCATGAGTAAGGCTTTTGATCTATAAAAGCTTTTGGATAAGTTCGATAATGTAGTGATTTTTCAATGAATTCTATTGGTGTGTGTAATTTTTCTCATTCATGAAAAGTCTGAATCGAACTAGATACATAATGATTGATCTTTTAGTACGATGTTTGGTATAGTCTGTCAAAGCAAAGAAGACATTATGGTAAGATATGAAAATGACTCCAGCTCGGTCAATATTGGTCAAAAATTATAAATTTGGTCTCAAATTGTAGATCAGAATGTTTCCTACAATTCGAGACCAAGTTTATAATTGTTGAACCAATAGTGCAGTAATTTTCCCCATCTTGCCAGAATGTCTTCTTTGCTTGGACATCTTGTTTGTAAACATGTTTACATGATGTTTGTCGTTGATTTAATTCTTAATTTGTAAATTGTTATTTTTGGAAAAGTCTAGATGGAAGTTAATTTGTAAATAGCGATTGGATTTCTCATGACAGTATAGAGATGTTTGTTGTGTCCATACTGATTGTCTCCAGAGAAAAAAGATTTATTCTAAACCCATTGACTCCCTCTAAGCTGTTGAAAACATAATTATCTACTTGTATTCAGGTTAGACATATTGTAGTTAGATAAGATTAAAAGTATCAAAAGAGTATGTTTTTGTGCTTTCCCTCTCGAAAATTATTTCTCTTTCAATTGAAAAGCTGTTGTTTTGTTTAGATGAATTTGAAGCAAACTCGTATGATTATCGAGTTGCGTTCAAACGATATCGGTTGATCTTTTCGCTTCTTGTATCAAATTATTTTGTAAGCCGTGTGTTCACAATTCTTTCTAGAAGATACAAAAGATGATACACGTATCAAATGAAAAATTTGAGGCCTTAATATGTTTCTTGCATCAAGCTTAATTTTTCTTGTAAGTTGTGTGTTAACGTCTCTTTCTAGAAGATACAATATATGATTCGTGATTAGGTTATATATGATTGAGGTTAAGTGTAAAAGAGGACCTATGAGTCCTAACTTCGCCTTGAAAAAAGTCAATAAATAAATAAGTAAGTGTATCAAATGAAACAATCGAGGCCAAAATATAATGTTTCAATAATGAAACAACAACTTTCAATTCGATTGCTTCCTTTGTTACA
Source organism: Sogatella furcifera (assembly GCA_017141385.1). Lineage (NCBI taxonomy): Eukaryota > Metazoa > Arthropoda > Insecta > Hemiptera > Delphacidae > Sogatella > Sogatella furcifera. The sequence continues at coordinate 29,550,189 of CM029554.1, read as the reverse complement.
TATTTATGAACTTTGTGAACTGTATGGAAATAGGTAATATGAAATAGTGAGGAAATATAAATAAAATATAGTTCTATGCTGTGAGCATACAGCTTTTATACATTTCATCAATGAAATAGTAATCATTTTTGCTCTCATTCTTGTATTTGAAATATGTTGCGAAGATTACGTCGCTTGTGCAATTTTTCATTGATAAACTACTTTTCTAGTGGAATTTCGTGATGTAATTCGCATAGCAACAGCTAAAGAGAGTCTTTGATACTTGTAGTGTTGCATCATAACGATCTTTCTGATTTAATACAGGCAGTTACAGATGTTGAATAACTATCATAGTTGTTGAAGACGTTAGAAGAATGGTAGGCGAAGAATTTCTAGGCTCAGTTGTCAATTAGTTTTGTTTTTACAGTTGGTAGTAATTTTCTCCAATGTTTCTTTCATGAGTTCCATTGTAGTAGGCTATTTCAATGATTTTAGGCTATCTTGGAGTCATTTCTTTTGGAGTATTTTATTAGTAGTGATTTTAGGAATTATTTTAGGCTAATTCAATGAAATTGATGAGTATCAAATCACAAATTTTCAGTGTAATTGAATAACAAGTTGCAAAAAATTCTATTTGAAATCTATTCTCACTGTTCTGGAAAATATTGTGTAATTGAATTTTTATGATTTAATTTAATTCTTCTTCTCAATTAATGATAATTTCATTGTCCTATCTACCAGTTTTATTTGTTGTTGAGGTTGAGTTCATAGATGGTTCATGGATTGAATCCAGTTCATTATTTTTGTAGCTTGTTTTATTATAGCTTGAATTTTTAAATTCCTTCCATTGCTTTTTTTGTTGTTTGGAAGATTCCATACATGATTGATTTTCGGATTTGTAATCGTGAAGTTATTCTCAATACTGTAGTTAATTTTTCAACATTTTATTGCTTGTTAATATTGGGGAATTATTTCGAAGCATATTTTCCAACACGTTGAATCTTGGAGCATAGAAAAAACAATGTGATCTGATTACGCTATCCTTTCCCTATGCCTGGAGCGATGAATTTCATCTAAAATCTTGAATATTTTATTGAGTCACGGATTATTTTCGAAGAAATTTGTTCTTCTCTAAATAACTTACTTACAGGCATAGGTCTAATTTTTAATGGCTTCTACAAATGAAGGTTGTAAATCCTTTCAATAAGATGTTATTGAGCCTGGTGGGTAACATGAAAATGTAAGTGGCTATTAAACTGCTGGGTACAGGGAGCAGGTATTTGAGTGAGCTTTTTCTAGTGATGGGCTATTTAATGGTACAAAAATAGATATAAATTGCCGTGGATGGTTATAAATTTCATGGTTTGGTTACGTCTTTTTAGACGAGATTTATTGGTACGTTGCCTGGGTTGACACAAATCACTGTGAAGTTAAGTAGTAGGCCTTTGCTCAGTTATAGGAAGAAGTACATTGGAAGTGGAGAAAAAAGAGGGATAAGGAAGTAAAAGTGGGAGGAGAAGAGAAAATTCAGATGGTAAGGGACAAAGGACGAATGAAGATGGAAAAGAAAGAAGGGAATGAAAGGAGAAATAGATTGCTAAATTTTAGCAATCACTTGGGACATTATAGAGAAATGGGAATGAGTAGAGAAAATGTGAAGGATTTTGTGGGAAATGGAGAGAGGAAAATTAAAGGAAAAAAGATAAAGAGATATGGGAATGAGAAAAGAAATTGATTAAAATAGAGAAAATATAACTGAATTTTTGAGGAAAATAAAGAGAAGAATTAAAGGAAGAAGGATGTAGAGAAATGAAATGAGAAGAGAAAGTGAGGGAAAGAAAGAAAATGTGAATGAATTTTCGAGTAAAATAAAGAGAGGAGAATCAAAGAAAGAATGATAATGATGAGTTGAAAGAATTCACTGATTTGAAACATGGCGAGAAATGTGGATAAGAAAAATAAATTCAGAATAAAGCTTATGAAGAGGAGGAACAAAGGATAAGGGGAAATACAGAAGATGGAAGGAGAGTTTCATGAAGCAAATTAATTGATGATTTTGGGATTATAGAGGGGTAGTATAATATACGATAAGAGTAAAAGAAAGAAGAAGAAGAAAAAGAAAAGTGAGTAAAAAAGGAGAAGGAACTTGATACATGGGGGAAAGGGAAGGGAGGTTGGAATAAGGATGAAAAAGAATTAAAAACTGTAAACTTTCTTGATGATTAGGGAGGATATATGGTGTCAGATGTGATGTTCTATTTTTGTTGGAGTAACGTTCCAGATTTTATTTACTAATTGGGGTGTTTTTAACTTATATCTTCACTTATCTCATGTAAACCTAGTCCTTAAGTTTATGAGGGTTTGAAGGAAAAAGAGAGCTGGAAAATAGGAGATGGATGGAAAAAGAGACGAAGGAGGAGAAGTATAATAAGGAAGAAGCGAACAAACTTAATTAGAACTGAAAGATATGGAATGGATTTCTAAAAATAGTAGTTACCTGTACAAATGTCTTGGTATAGTCTGTACAATCGAAGAAGACATTCTGGCAAGATTCAAAAATGATACTAACTTGTACAATATTGTTTCAAAAATTATAAATTTAGTCTCAAATTGTAAATTAGAATTTTTCCTACAATTTGAGATCAAATTAACAATTTTCGAACCAATATTGACCAAGCTGGAGTCATTTTCCCGTCTTGCCAGAACGTCTTCTTTGCTTGTACAGACTATACTATTTTTGAACTGACAAGTGGTGTTAGAGTATTCATTAATGGGTTTGAACTTGAGCTGATGGAACACAACACTCTAACAAATCAACTTTGGCATAGTCCGACGTATGAGAGGGAACGAGGAGGAGAAAGAGGAGGATGCAGAAAATGGAGAAGAAAGAAAAGTGAAGGGATAATGAAAAAAGAAGAGAAGAAGAAGAAGAAGAAGAAGAAGAAGGGAGAGAAAAAGAAGAAGCAAAACATGAGGAAGAAGTATTAGCAGATAGAAACATTATGACAGAATGGAATGGAAAATTATCAAGAATTTTGAAAATAAATGTTTAGGTAGAAAAATTGAGGAAATAAGAGTTTAAAAAAATGAATGAATACCAAAAATTACTCTCAAGTTAGATTACATACTAAAATGAGGTGAAGAGAAAAAATGGTGAATAAAAATGAGAAAAATAGGAAGAATATCAGGTAGTAGAGGACAATTAAAAAGTTGGAAGAGTTTTCAGGATCTGCTATAAGGGGTGAATTACATGAAAAGGGGTGTAAAAATTGGAAGAAAATACAAGACAACTGGGAAAACTTGGAAGAAAACTGGAGGTATATGAAGTTGGAGTAAAGAGGCAATCCTAATAAAGATTAGTAGGATTGAGAAAAAAGTTGAACAACTAAAATAAAGATTGATGGAAAAGTGTGCGTAGAAAAATACTGTGAGATGAAACTTGGAAAAATCTTGACAACTAGGAAAACTATTAAAAATCAGTAGAAGAAATCTAGAGGTGTATGAAGTTGAAGTAAAAAGGCAAATATTGATAGGATTGAGAATGAAAGTTGTACAACCAAAATAAAGATTGATGGAAAAGCGTGCCCAGAAAAATACAAAGAGTTGAAACTTGGGTTATTACAGCTGCGAGGGCGTTACCCTGGAATGGACGCCACGCGTTTTGACGTGATCGAAAAATCACCCCTTGCTCCCCCCCTTTAACCCCTTTAAACTCTCCTCCTCCCTCAACAATCGTGGGCACCCTTTAGGGGTACCCTCTGCACAAGCCGGCCACTTTAATTAGGCATGACAGCCCCCTCTCAAACAAAACGTACGTTCACCGCACACACGATAAGTGCTCGGGGAAATGTTCACCACAGAGTGAAGCAGTGAGAGAAATATTAGTTGGGAAACGGCACCAATTGTACCTACACTAAATTAATGTATCTTCTACTTGTATGATATTGTCAATACCACAGAGGTCTATTTTTTAAATATTTATTCGGTTTTTATTGTAATTGACTGTGTTGGACTGATTCCATCTGATTCAAGAGAATCAGTAATGGAAATAATGGCTCGTTTCGTTTTGCAGGTTTCATGTTGTGTCTGTCAATTTTTTAAAATATGATACATTCAAGAAGATATACTAAATTGTACGTGCATCAAATTGAACAATTGGGATGATTCAATCCATTTAAATTCGATAACTTGGATTTATCATGAAAATGATGAATCATATAATCATACCTTGTTCAGAGATTTGGGAAAGTCGCGCACATCTACGCTACGGTGCTACGTATCAGTATTATATACGTATCTAATATCTGTATTAGATAGCACTGTAGGGTATTCATGTGCGCGACTTTCCCATCTCATTGAATAATAAATGATATAGATATAGTATGTCCAAGCAAAGAAGACCCTCTGGCAAGATGATAAAATGACTCCAGCTCGGTCAATATCGGTTCAAAAATATTGATTTGGTCTCAAATTGTAGATCAGAATGTTTCCTACGATTGAGACGAAATCAATAATTTTTTAACCAATAGTGACCGATCTGGAGTCATTTTATCATCCTGCCAGAGGTTCTTCTTTGCTTGGACAGACGTTTATTCCATGTATCTTTTAGATTGTATTTTCTTGACAAGCAGTTGAACCGCGGACAATCTGCTTTATAAGCCCAAGTTAATTTTAGTATACTGTCTCACACTGGCGGCTCGTGCCCACGAAAAAGGTGAAGTGCTGTACAGTAAAAGATACGGGCACTTCACCTGTTTCGTGCTGTCTGTCTCAACAAGCCACAGCTTGTAGCCGAAGTTGAACAAAATTCCTTCCAATGGCTGACATTCATTTTGTGCCGTCTGTAAATGTCTCATAGGCCAGGTTTACTCTCTAAAACTGTGAGGAAAACCGAGGGATAGGGCGACAAAACCATTCCACTTTGCGTGACACAAACTCTCCCCTGAAATTCCCGAGAGTGCCTGATCATTTTTCGTAATTTCGGCCAAATTAATGTTCTCATGTGTAGCACCCTCCACCCACTCCTCGTCTACCCATCGACATCATAAAACGAACGTGGCTTTGTCAACCCTTGCCGAAATATATAGATACTGTACATTGTTACTATATTCAACACCAAATACATGGTGTTTCAGGAGAAATGTGCAATACTTCTCAGAATAATTCCTGAAACCAAGTAGGGAAAAATGTTCCATTGGACATACCCCCAAAAACGCTTTGTCACCGAGTTAACAATGACGGAAAATTGACATTTTACATTTAGAACTGGATATAGTCTGTCCAAGCAAAGAAGGCCCTCTGGCAAGATGGGAAAATGACTCCAGTTCGGTCAATATTTGCTAAAAAATATTGATTTGGTCTCAAATTGTAGATCAGTATGTTTCCTACGATTGAGACCAAATCAATCATTTTTGAACCAATATTGACCGTGCTGAAGTCATTTTCTCATCTTGCCAGAGGGTCTTCTTTGCTTGGACAAACTATAGCTAGTTGAAAATAAGGTAATCTCAAGAACTTTTGTAAACAAAAGTGTTTTGACTGAGCGACAATAAAACTTGAACGATGGAATAAATAAACTATTCTAGAGTCGTATCAAACTGATCTGACTGAATCGACTCATATTAAACTAATATAAAACGGGGTTCCAAGTCCAAGGGCAATAACATTAGAATAAGCGGCATTCACTCTCAGTAGATTAATCAGTAATTCATATTTGTCTGAGAGTAAATACGGATATTTATATTCTTAGTTCTGTTATTGAAGAATTGAAGAAAGTTGATTAAATATGTAATTAAACAAATTTTCTAGAAATAGATTTTGGAAACTAATGCAACTTTCCTAAATTTAATCCGGTCTCATTCCATAGAGACATTTATTATAATCTACTGATAGCTAATTATCTTCTCTTCTTTAAATTTTAATAATCTATAATTGTATTTCCAATGGCAATGGGGGGGAGTTGGTAGTAAAGATTGATAAGTACAATATTCCTCTCCCCTCATGTAGGGTAGTCATGTAGGGTACTGAGAAAGCGAATACAGAAACAGCAACAATTTTGTTGTCATAAAAAATGACATTGACATTTACTATTCGAGAGTGACAATGACATTTTATGTGTCGATCGATTTTTACTATCCGCTATTAAATTTCCCCACTCCAATAAAAAAAACTCTTTGTTTATAGTCCTTGCTCTGATTGACATTCAGATTCTGTGACATGACTGGATGGGAGATAGAGTTGTCATGAATGAATAAAATTGATTTGTTTTGAACATATTAATGAGTATTTCAATTGACCAATTCGACATATTAAATTTACAGTCTATAGATGTAATGTCAACTATACTTCATGAAATATGCTGTATAGATATTGGAACCTTATATTTAATTGAAAATACATTATTTTCTTTACTTAACTGTACACCAACTATCATTTGCATTTGGGAATGTCTATTAATAGTCGAAAAATGTTATGCATGAATAAAAATAATTGAAAAACGGTACTGTGATTAATGTTAAATGTTAATTAATGTTTAAATGTTAATTTAATTTTAATTAAAATTTCATAAATGTTAATTTAAATTTTAAAACAGTAATAAAGTAGATTAAAATAAAGGAAACACCAACTATACTTTATTCTGTACTTTCCGAAATATGCTGTATTGATATTGAAACCTTGTATTCAACTTGAAGTACTATATTTGAGAACAGTGTGTTCTACATTAGAATCACTTGGAATAGGTTGAAAACTAATCCCACCAAAGGTCAAAGTTAACCGGATTACCACAGCTGAAAACTGAACGAAATTGAGCAGAAATCGTTAACAATCTCCCTCCCTACCCTCAAAAGAGCTCCTAGTAATCAAGCAACCCCCTGGCATTCAAATTTGGGTCAGTTCAGGGATTAAAACTCTCCTCGCCCCTTCTGCAAACCAGAAAGAACAAATTAAAATATTCATTGGAAACGTATTGTGCTGAGTGAAAGAATGGAATAGGGAAAGCTGTAATAAGAACGATGGAAAATAGCAGATTAGAATACTCATCTGTGCTGAGAAGAAGGGTGAAATGAGAAAGAATTGAAAAGTTGGAATAAGAATGGAGAAATAGTGTGGAATACCGTGCTCAAAAGAGAGAGAGTGAGGAATGGGAGAGAATAGAATACTCATTGGTAATATTCTTTGTTGAGAATAAGAGTGAAATTAGAAGAAATTGAAAAAGTTGGGAAAATATTGTGAAATACCATTCTAAAAAGAGAAAGAGGAAAAAGAGAGCATTGTCAACTTAGTTTCAGATTTTTTCAAGATAGGGTGATTCTCAATAAAAATAAGAAAGAAAGAAGATTGTCTTCGTCTTTGTTTTATTTCCGTTTTTATTACTTGAAAATCTATTTGCCTTTCCCTCCTCCTCTCTAATAAAAAAAAGAATTGACTTCAAGAACGATAATGTACCATGATATAATTGTCTGGTCGAGCAAAGAAGACATTCTGGCAAGATGGGAAATTGACTCCAGTTCAGTCAATATTTGTTCAAAGACTATAAATCTGGTCTTAAATTGTAGAGTAGAAGGTTTTCTACAATTTGAGACCAAATGTATAATCTATGAACCAATATTGACCGAGCTGGAGTAATTTTCCCGTCTTGCCAGAATGTCTTCTTTGCTTGGACAGACTACACCCTTTCATTTCCCACCCCAATCTCGATCGGCAGTCCGGAAATCTATTTTTAACAGGGACATGTATCACCCGCTAAGTATATAGTGCCGCCTTTTTTTAGCCATATTGTTCTGGGCGATTAACTTCCACACTAATTCTTTACTTGATCTAGAATCCAGTTCAGCTAATAGAAACTGTTGGCCAGTTCATCTAGTTGAATCTGACCACATTTGAATAACTTCAGTGCAATGACATTTAAAACTATCATAGTTTCCAATTCAATGTCTTGCTTCACTATAGATGACATTATTCTATGCCAGTTCAATTAAATTATATCATCATGCAATTGACTGAAGAGTCCTGCATTTTATCTATAGTCCATTCACGATGGCTTTAGACGAGATAAACAAAAGCTCTGCATGTGTGTGTGTGTGTGTGCGACTGGAGTGGCTTCGTTTATGCCACGACATAAACAAGTTACAGCAATGCCGAAATCTCGAATTCTGTTGTAGGCAATTCAGAATAAGTACCTTTAAGTGATCTTTTTTATAGATAGACATTGAGAAATTGCTTGTTTCGGTTGTCTCTCGACTGCATGAACCTAGAATGAACAAACAATTATAGTAAAAGTTTTTGTGTCAATACTTTCGTTGCAGTCCCGACAGCAAAATTCGGGATTTCGGCATTGCTGTGACTTGTTTATGTCGTGGCTAAAACAAAGCCACTCCAGTCGCACGTACACACATGCCGAGCTTTTGTTTATCTCGTCTCAAGCCATCGTGAATGGACTATAGAGATTTTTGAGTCCTACAAACATATCTATTATCTAGAGAATTTATTTCATGAGAAACGAATTCAAATGGTTTGCAGGACGGAGCAGTAATGTATGAATATTAGCTATTTCTTTTTCATTGATAATATTATTAATAGGCTGCTATTTTGTAAATTAAATGTAGGACATACTACGATTTATAAACGAATTTACCAAGACGGTCATCTCTGTCTCATTTCAGTAGTTGGGTAGAAATAGATGATCATGTTGTGCTATAATATAGGAAATTTATCCTGGACATTTTCATAAGAGACTAAATTTTTTAAATATTCATTGCTATCATATTCATGTGATATATGACTAGTTTTGTTAGATATCCGTTCCTGTCACATTCTAGTGAAAGTAGCTGAAATTAAAAATCAGTTTCAGATTAAAAAAGTCACTTACAAATTGCAATTTGAGAGAGTGGAATCTGGGACACAGTGTATGATAAATTATCTTTGTAACAAGAGTGTTGAGTCAGTGAGTATATAGTCTGGTCGAGCAAAGAAGACATTCTGGCAAGATGGGAAAATTACTCCTGCTCGGTCAATATTCGTTCAAAATTTTTAAATTTGGTCTCAAATTGTAGAAAACATTTTGCTCTACAATTTGAGACCAAATTTATAATTTTTAAACCAATATTGCCCGAGCTGGAATCTTTTTCCCATCTTGCCAGAATGTCTTCTTTGCTCGACCAGACTATAATATTTGCGCGGTCGGTGGTCTGACGCCTCTTCCACATATGCGACGATGATTTAAAAAACCGCAAGCTGAAATAATTAATGAGACGAAGCGTCGGACATGTGTTACCTCTATTAGTAATCTCCAGGAGGGATTAGACGGTCCCTAAACGGCAGACTATTCGCAGACTGTAATCGGAACGGACGTATTTAGAATGTGTATTTTGAGTGAGTAGAAAGCGAAAGGGCAGACTCTTCACAGACTGTATGCAGGATGAATTTATTTCCCAGGGGATTAGGAAAGGGAATAGACAGTGCGCAGACTGTGTACTGGACGTTATTTTCAGCATTGATAATTTCCAGGGAACTGATAAGGTGCCAAAAATACAGATTATTTGAAGAAGAAAAATTATATTTCTATAATTTTTGAAGAGTTGAAGTAGGTTTCCATTATTACTACATAAGTCGCAAACGCACATGCTCCTGAGATGCAATAGAAACACAGAGTTGCGTTTGAAAATGTCGAAACACGTAATGCATCAATAAAAATAATTGAAAAGGGTATTGCAATTCTCATTTAAAATGAAAACCAGTGATAAAGTAGCCCTAAAAAATGAAAGAAAAACACTGTCATGCCCGCTTTTCCAAGCACACTCGATAAACACAATTTTTGGCATTGTGTTATTCGCCATTTTTCTCCGCCATTTTTGATTGGATTTTTCTCGTTAATGGCTCAAATTATTGTAGGGAATAATAAGGGTAATATACACACCAATTTTCAAAACGATCACGTTATTGGTCGATTTGTAGTGATTTTTCAAAATTTTCATCCCCTAATTTCACCCCCTACCCTTGGACCAATTTGGCAGGTTAACGAACTTGACCGAGATATTAACACTAATGATTTTTGTGCAAAATTTGGTCGCTCTCCGACGAGCCCTCCGGGAGTTATCGTGTTAACAAGAAACTGTACATATATATATATATATATATATATATATATATATATATATATATAGCACGTCATTGAAAGTCACTTTTAGATAATTATTTCACAAATAGACAGATTTAAGTGATGGATAGGAAGAAAAACACAAAGAAACTTACATTTTAAAATGTGTTTTCTTCCTATCTATCACTTAAATCTGTCTATTTGTGAAATATATATATATATATATATATATATATATATATATATATATATATATATATATATATAGAGAGAGAGAGAGAGAGAGAGAGAGAGAGAGAGAGAGAGATATGAATTTGAACGGACATCGGATTCGTGTTCTAGGGGCTCGGAAACGTGTAAAAAATATATCACATCATAAATTTTCGATTGTCAGGGCAAGACCAATAGTGCATTTTTTCAAATGAAATGCACTAAAAACACTGTCAGAGTTTTATAGAACAATGCCACACTGGTCAGCTGATTTTTTATTTGTGTTGCTCCATAAAGCCACGTGTTTGTATTGCATCTTGTGCCCGTCACTTGTTGTAATGAAAACCTTCATTTAGGAATAGAGTGAAAGTCATTAATTATAAAATTCATACAGGAAAATTTCAGACAATGTACATATTCTCCAAATAATCAAAACAAGAGCATTTTTTTAAAGATGAAAAAACGGTAGACATTTTGATGATTGAGTAAAGGACTTGTATTAGTAACGGAGCTGTATTATCTTATTCATCAAGTGAAACTGATCTGCTCAACAGATAGAAATGACCTGTTCAACATTTAAGGGTCTGGAAGTCCTGAGGTCAATAACGTTCTCCTGATCATTACTTGAAAGTTGGAACGCTAAAACTCTTGTAATTATAATTTATTGTTTCCGTATCAGTTGATAGGTTGATGGTTGATGTCATTCATGGATCTTTTGTCAAAGTCTGCATTCCAGTTTCACCTGCCCTGTCAGGCCAATAAGATTGCGAGAGTCGAATTTTGTAACGGATATCTCAACCTTTCATCTCTTGAAGACAGCACCTGTATTAGATCTTATCATGAGTTTCCAATTAGGAAGAGATGTATTGGATGGTTCAGATATTAGTATTGATGAAACTGTGTATCTATAATTTAATTTACTTTCAACATAACACATTCAATAATTCACAAACTATAACTCTTTGAAATTTCAACCAACTTTCTATTTGTAAGTTGCAATGTATATGAAGGGGAATATTAGCTGAAGTGGTAACCAGCTCACAACTACCCATGTCTTGATATATCAACCTCTATATAACCAACTCATCTATATAATAGTATATTATAATATATATATTATATAGTATATATAATATAATAGTATAATAGTATATATATTAATATATATATATTAATAGTATATTATAATAGTATATAACTCCTCTATATATAACCTCCAACCACCTCTATATAATATATCAACCTCCTAACAAATTCGTAACATTTATTCCAACTTTCATCACATTTTCAACTTGCAAAACATGATAATCTCCTTCGAACTTTCTTTCATCATTCGATTGCAAGTTGAGATACTCTGTCGCTGACACCAAAGGCGTCTCTAAACTTTTTGTACAAAGGACCGAAGACTGCTTAAATGAGAAAGACCGTCTGCAGACTCGTCGAGCGCGCATACTTTCAAGTAAAAACGGAAACGGCTGAAGATTAGCGGACCTGTCATATAAAAACCGTTGGCTGCCTTGAAAAGAAGAAGATGCACTTATGTAACCTTGTTGTTGTTTGTTGATTTGCCAGCAGAGGTAGTTCTAAATTCGGCAGGTCGGATAAACCGGTTGCAGAATGATATTTTATCTCCTGCGAAGAGAAGAACCTACAGCTGTCATTGTGACAGGACTAGTGTGGCGGTCGTCTGTCAACTTGTAGTCGGTCAACTGTTGCATGCCTCAAGTTGTATGGAAGAAGAAAGTGAAGTTGCATGTCACAAACTGGCAAGTTGAAAAGTACTTGGAAGTTGAAGAAAAGTTGCTGTAGGTTTTGAAATTTACTGTGGTCAGCTAATTGAAATTTGAAAGGAAGATAATATTTTCGTGCTAATCGAAGGAAGAAGAGACAAGATATTGTCAAACCATTTATTTATTAAAAATCGAGATACCGGTTTCGCTTGCTACACCATTACCAATATCTGGTAATTTCCAGGTCTCTGGAGTTGATGGTGCAGCAACCGAAACTGGTATCTCGATTTTTAATAAATCTGTGGTTTGATAATATCATGTCATTTAATATGGATAACTACCACAATATCACCTTCACGTCACCTCTCGTGGCGTGTAATCGTGTAACTTGCAAGTCTTGCTAATTGAAAGAAAGTTGAAAAAATTACAAATTTGTTTGTAATTAATATACTATAATATAGTAACTAATATTCTCTTGAAATATTGTAACTTACAAGTAGAAAGCTAGTTGAAATTTGAAAGAAGAGTTGTAGTTTCTTGTTGATTGTTAATTTTTCTGTTGATGCCAGTCCAAAGACAGAAGTAGCCTAAACGTTTTGGAATCTGTTGAACATAATGTCTTAAGAGTAGAACTCTAGTTGAATATTGACAGAAAATATGCAAGGTTTTTGTTGAAAGTTGGAAATAAGATATGTCTTATTGGTTGAAAGTTGGTAGAAACGTTGCAGTTAATTAGACTGTTGAAGAAAAGGTTGCAAAAAACTTGTTTTGAAATAAATGTATGTAGAAACTCAGTTGGGATTATGTAGAATTTTCAGTGAGATTAAGTTTGCAGTTTAGAATGAAAGTTGCTGTGAACTAAGAACTTTATTCCAAGTTATTTCATTGTATCGAAATTGTTGTAAGCTTTGGTCGTATTTTGACTGTGCAAATCGTACTTATGGCTTATTAGTTGATTCTAACAACCACAAATTTGATACTAGGTGTAAGTTGGTATAATTTTAGAACTATTCACACTCCTATTTCGGCTCAATGTCCTTGAATTATCACGCAAATAGCTCAAGTGGAATTATGTGGAAAATTCAGTTAATAACTGTTAGCTAATTACCTCATTTGAATGTCTCATGTTTGTATGGAATAGTTGCATGAAAATTAATTTTAATAATCTATCTACTGCAGCCCAATTCTTGCAAAGACTATCACATTATTGTACTGTATACTTTCAAACTATAGCTAACGCCAAAAAGACCGTTTCGTTTGTCTCTTGTTCGTGATGTAAACTACTAGCAGCTGATGTGAAGCATCTGCTGTCTCTTTTGATTTCAAAAACATAATCTTCGTTGTATGTATACTATCAATTTATAGCTGAGTCCAAAAACTATGGCGGTTTCGTCTGTTTCTTGTACGTGATTTAACCTACTTGGTTCTCCCAAATTTATTGCTATAATTGGGGTTACCCTTTGTTGAGTACAATGTACAAATAATGAGGGAATGCTCAAATTTGTTTCCATCAAAATTCACACTCCAAGACAATAATTCTAAATCAAATTATCAATGATCAATCAATCAATGATGATTCATTCTAAATACTTTAATTACAGCTGGATGCTATTTCTTGCTCTTCTTGCAATTTCTACTACAGTGAAAAACCAGGTTTTATTGATTTTATTATTGCAAAAATCTAAAGAAATGTTTTGAAATATTTTGAAGAAAACTTCAACTGAAATTTTTGATTATTTCTTCCTATCTCCTCAATCTTCTTCACCGTGTGTTCTAATTACTCAGTTATTAAGCATAGTTCCCCTGAGTCATCCATTGTAACTTTTGTTGTCCCAGACCTGACCAGGTTGAGTCTACTTCTTATTCTCAGAAGTTGGCTTATTAAATCATAGCAAATTGTTGCACTAGGTTGATTATTTAATTGTGAATATTTCAGGCCAACTAACAACAGTAATAATTCTGTGGGAATTTGATTGTCGGTTTGCCCTTGGTGGTTGAAGTTGTTCTCACGAGACACAAGTCGGTATGTGAAAGAAAGAAGAGGTGGAGGAAAGAAGGGAAAGAGAAAGATATAGAATATGGAAGTATTGAAGAAAGAAAGAAATAGAATTTGGAAGAAGTAGGAGGGAGATAGGAGTAGTGGCGTGGCAAAAATTTTCGCGTTACTTTTTTCAAATGAAATTAAACCTTGAAGCATCTTATTACAGACTGAACAATCTGCATCCTTCCATGTTACTCGACTTGGATTTTTTATTGGTTTGGTTTTTACGAATGTTCTTTATGAATTTCAAGATCATGTGGGTTGTTGGTTCAATAATCTTCATTTTTGAAAACAATAGAAAATACAATTATTTATTTATTTATTAATCTATTACCAAAAACACATTGGTAAGAAAGAACAGGCATAGTCCTTGTTATTTCCAACACAATATTCTTTTAAATATAGTCCAAAATTTTAGGTTATAAGTCCAAATTTCTCCAGCCGAAGGTTTCTCACTCAAAGGCTGAGGCCGCACTGCCGGTGGGTAGAGCTTGGAGGGTGGAGGGTAGTTGGTAAATCTATAGAACATACACACCATCCACAGTAATACATCGTATGAATGGTATGTGTTCAGCCGCCATCTTGAAATTCTTAAATATGGACAACATAACCTCAAAAAACAGAATGACGTCATACCATTCATACGATGTATTACTGTGGATGGTGTGTATGTTCTATAGATTTACCAACTACCCTCCACCCTCCAGGCTCTACCCACCGGCAGTGCGGCCTCAGCCTAAGTGATAATAATTGGAAAATTTTGAATTTTGAAGGGTTGATCATCTCAACCTAAAATCATTCAAATAATGATATAGTTTGGTGATTCCAGCTCGGTCAACATTGGTCCAAAAGTTATAAATTTTATAAATTGTAGAGAAAAATGTTTTCTACAAGTTGAGACTAAATTCATAATTATTCAACCAATATTGACCGAGCTGGAGTCATTTTTAATCTCGCCAGAATGTCTTCTTTGCTCGACCAGACTATACAAGATCTTCCATTCGATAGTTCCCTTACAAATTTGAATTTATATTAATTTTTTGAAAATTGATACTTATGATCTCATATTGTGTATGTTCTCGAAAGAGAATTGATCAAAGGAATTGCAGCTTAATTAATTACTCATTATTACGACAACAGTTAAAATTAAGAGTTTATTTTAAATTAAATTCAAATAATTTTTGTCTTATTCAAATTAAGAGTTCTAGATTAACAATTTCTAGGCTCTTCTGTCATCTTTTTTCAAGAGTAGTTCTTACTAAACCTTCACCTTTGATTAAGTCCATCCTGTAAATTATCAACTTAAAGCTTTAAACGGCAATAGTTTATTATGAACTTGAAGTTTCAAACTATATGATTCTTCATTATTTCTATGAATTGTCATTATGATTCATCATCATAATAAGGATAATAATTATTGTCACTATCATAATGAATGACTGCCCCACATTCCTTAACTATCGCGAATCAAAAACTAGCAAAAACTATATCATTACATCCGCAGTAAGATGTCGAAAACTTGCATTGAAACTTGTAAATAGTTTTTTCAACAGTTGGCTTGTTATCATGCAAACTTCCTCTAAATTATCTGGTGACAATTTTTCTCAAACAGGAAACTAGATTAGCGTTGTCATCCGTCGAAATATTTCACTGAAAATCCGAATGTCGCTCG
Organism: Sogatella furcifera; assembly: GCA_017141385.1. Lineage (NCBI taxonomy): Eukaryota > Metazoa > Arthropoda > Insecta > Hemiptera > Delphacidae > Sogatella > Sogatella furcifera. The sequence goes on along the minus strand of CM029554.1, from coordinate 29,534,461 downwards.
ATTTAGAATGACGACAAAGTTTGTCATTGCAAACTGTCAACTATTGATTGCTGAAGAAAGGTTCTAAACTTTCTCAAAGCTCTTCAAATTTGCTTCCCGTGTATTTCCGTTCCAGTTGGGAAGCAAAGATTTCTATAGTCTGTCCAAGCAGAGAAGACATTCTGGCAAGATGGGAAAATGACTCCAGCTCGTTTAATATTGGTTCAAAAATTTTAAATTTGGTCTCAAATTTTAGGAAACATTCTGATCTACAATTTGAGACAAAATTTATAATTTTTGAGCCAATATTTACCGAGCTGGAGTCATTTTCCCTTCTTGCCAGAATGTCTTCTTTGCTTGGACAGGCTATAGTTCTACTTGAATTTCACCAACCAAGTTTGGGTACATCGTTAGCTAAACTCGTACAATGATTAGGGACAATAAGTTTCGGTGCGAATTTTCAAAGAGGCGAATTTACTTTTGTAACTCGATAATAATTAATAGCCTGTAACAGGCAGACTGCAACAACTGTTGTTGTATTTTAATTTTGCTTTCTACTGAAAACTTAGTGAATTTACTGTTCTCTTTTGTAATTTTGTACCCGGCTACTTTGTAGCCGAATGTACAAAACTTCACTGTGTACTTACTAGGAGTATTTTACGGAATTGGAACCATTATGAACAACATTGCTACTAGGCGAACAACATTCATGTATTTATTTGAAAGAATATATGATAACTACTCAATTATAAACAATATCATTCAATTATACATCTCTGCTACCATTCATTTATCATTTTGAAAAAATACTATGTAATTATTGGATAAAAACAGTCGGTAATTGGAATTCAATACATAATGTTTACTCCAGAGAACGCATTTTCAATTATTATTCATAGTTAAGATATAACAACTGGCCTTAATAGACCTTCAACAGACAATAATAAGTCCAAAACGTCTTTTTCAAAATTGTGAGAAATATTTAAAATGGCCTGATGGTTAGTTTTTCAATGGTCCACATTCACTTCTCACAAATTTTCACTCAGATTTTTCACTCAACTTTTTCAAATTTTAATTAAAAATTATTCTTATAAACGACTTAATGATTTTTTTTTTTTTTTTTTGAGGGTGATGCCCACATGGGCTCTTGGGCCTGTGCGTGGGTAATGGGAAGGATGATGATGAGAGATGAATGGACCTACTGCTTTAGGTGGGTTCCGAACCACCGGGATGCGATTTTGAGGCTCATGAATTGAATTCAGAGGAACTGGTCACCATTACAACAGTGGTGATAGAGGCACGTCGCTTATCTAATCTCACCGATTAGACGCTCTCTACCACTGGGACAAACCGCTTCCCAATGAGTTCCATTGTATTTGAATGTTCTATTTCATTCCAACCGTGTTTCTATGAAGAGAAGATCTTTCAACCATTGATTCACTTCATCTTCATTTTCTGTCATAGTTTGGTCTAGCAAAGAAGACATGCTGGTGAAGATGGGATAATGGCTCGAGCTCGGTCAATACATTGTTCCAGAAGCTATAAGTAATTTGATCTCAAATTGTAGAGCAGAATGTTTTCCACAATTTGAGACCAAATTTATATGCTTTGAACCAATATTGACCGAGCTGGAGCTATTTCCATTGACAGAATATCTGTCTTCTTCGCTTCATCAGACTATACTCACATCTACAACTAACTTGATCTAACTTAAACGAATCTCATTACATCTGATATGTGTGTCTGGCAGGAGTAATTGTTAGTAATAAAGTTAATCAAACATCGCTCGAATGCTGCTTGCTTCGGATTTCTGTCAAGATTTTCTATTCGAAGTTCAATTCTAATACAGATTATTGTTTCATTTCCTTCACTCTCTCTGTGCTGCTCCCTGTGCACCGAGCCTAAGGCTCGATGAATTATTGTATCACGAGATGGTAATGCGATATTTTCTCTTTCAAGTACGTCATAATTGCTGACGCCAATAAGCTAGGCAGTTTTCCCTGCTCATTAAGCGCTCCAACAGCAGATGTTGTATGAGTTGTCATTTAGCTATATCCAGATGATTTTTTTTTCAAATCGAAAGAGACAATAGATGCTTTACAGTAGCTGTTAAAAGGAGTGAACTACTTATCAGAGACAGACGAAACCGCCCAACTTCTTGGCGTCAATTCTACTTGTAAATAATGTGAAACATTGTTGAATTTACTGGACAAACTAGAAATGTCACGGATCATGCATTTTGTAACTGAACCTTTGGTTCTCATAAGCCTCTCACATTCGAACATTCCAGTACCAGATGTATCAGGTTTTATAACCTATCAAATTTTGATGCCAGTGTCAAGTAACGCATACTTTCCCATTGAAGAACGATTTGTAAGCTGTAGAATAATTTAGTACTTTAAACTACACTTAGATGCGGTATTTGAATAAAACATGCAATATGATCTAAGTAGTATTGTAGTATAGTCTGTCCAAGCAAAGAAGACCCTCTGGCAAAATGGGGAAATGACTCCAACTCGGTCAATATTGGTTCAAAAATAATCAATTTGATCTTGAATTGTAGGAAACAATTTGATCTACTATTAAGACCACATTTATAATACTTGAACAAATATTGACCAAGCAGGAGTCATTTTCCCATCTTGCCAGAGGGTCTTCTTTGCTTGGACAGACTATATAGGCTAAGCCTAGTTTTTCTCTTTTAAATCATGATTCCTTGTATTGTGGATCATTCATCATTGTCATAATTGTATTAATAAATAAATGATTCATTGATCTACAATATTCAATAACGAGTTTAGATACAATATATTGGGAGTTCAATTTGGGAAGGACCATCAATGAGTTACCTCATTACATCATTTTTAACAAGGTTGAAAGTATTTGATGTTTCATTCACTTGTGTGATAATTCATCAACTATGATGCAAGCAAATTAGTACAGTGGAACCTCCATAATTCGTAGTTCATGGGACCAAAGTTTTTGGACGAATTAGGGAAGATTACGAATTATAGAAGCTATTGACATTGGAAAATTATTCTAAGGAACTGAGCTTCCACTACGAATTAGAGGTACGAATTATCGAGGTTCCACTGTATCGAAAATTAGTTGGGGTTTTATACATTTTGAGGAATATAAAATTCCGTGAATCTATTTGTCCACGGTATACAACTCCCACTCAGAATACCCAAGAGATTAGATGTATCGAATAAAACAATTCTTTCGGAGGAGAAGTAAATCCTGAGAAACAGTCGTCATCTCTCATCATCACCCCTACCTCATTACCCTCGTACTTGCTTAGGGCATATCTGGGCATTATCTTCAGAAAAAATTGTTGAAATCATGTTTGTTTTCATTCGATAAATGTTCATATTTTTTGTCTTTTTGGAAGTTATTGAACCGTGGACAACACATAGCTCTTTATTTCCAGTTCAGATGCAATAGTAAAGTGAATGTGCATGAGATGAGTAACCTATAATCACTGTAATGGTGTAATCATAATCAGATTTATATATTCGGATTTCCAATTTTGACCACTCGTAATACTGTGTAATATGTACAGTAGTATTAAGCTCTTAAAATTGGTTGTTGTAATACTGTATGTATAATATGTACAGTAGTATTAAGCTCTGAGAATTATTGGTTGTATAAAAACTGCTACATAGCTTTTTCCTCCGGTTATAAAACAACTTATAGAAGTTGGATATCAACTTGGAGAAGTCGAGATAGCTTCTTGCTAGACCAATGATTAGACTGTTTCTGCCGGATGATTGCGTGTTTCCTCTTGATGCGTTTCCTCTACTACTAGACTTGATACAAGGTTTGAATTCGAACAGAAATGTTGCAAGATTCGTATCTCGTCTAAATCTATAATTTTTACTGTTGTTGAGTGATGTTTTCACCTGAAAATTGGTTTGAAATTAACGTTTGGATGACGGCCAAGTGTTGCAGTTTCATAATGAGTAGGTGTAAAAAACAACTGTCCAATCGAAATATTTCTCATGGTTGAAATGTTGTCAAATTGAACTAGTAGCAATTAGATGTGTTTAACAAGTCTAGACTATTTGAATATGAAGAATGAATTTCTATCGGTATGAACTTGTTACAACATACTATAGTCCGTCCAAGCAAAGAAGAGCCTCTGGCAAGATGAGAAAATGACTCCAGCTTGGTCAACATTTGTTCAAGAATTATAAATGTGGTTTCAATAGTAGATCAAATTGTTTCCTACAATTTGAGATCAAATTGATAATTTTTGAAGCAATATTGACCGAGCTGGAGTCATTTTCCATCTCGCAAGAGGCTCTTCTTTGCTTGGTCAGACTATACATATTACCATTACCAAACACTTGTTTGAAAAATGTGCGAAATATTGGTTTTGATATAAGACGTTTCTCATCCTTCATACGTTGGGGTGGCTCGTTGGAGTAAGTGATATCGCGCCGATCTGATAACCAGAGGTTCTGGGTTCGATCCTCGAACGTGGAACAGATTTTTGACCACAGAACAATTACATAGATATTGTACTTTCGTAGGAGACGATTAGCTGTCTGTCACGACTGCCTTGTCATCTCATCATCATCATCATCCCTCTCATCACCCACGCACAGGGCTAGGAGCCCATGTGGATATCACCCTTAGTGAAAAAAAAGTTGAACAAGAGGTTGCCTCTTCTAGAAGTTGATAATCGAAGGACAATGTTTTCAGAACTAAAATATATAGATGAAAATTTAATACTGTTGTTTAACAATCACTTAACACCCAATGGGTAAAAGAGGTCATCTCTGACAAGATGAGAAAATGACTCCAGCTCGGTCAATATTGGTTCAAGAATTATTGATTTGGTCTGAAGTTGTAGATCAGAATGTTTCCTACAATTGACACCAAACCAATAATCTTTGAACCAATATTGACCATGCTGGAGTCATTTTCTCATCTTGCCAGAGGCTCTTCTTTGCTTGGTCTGACTATATGTATTTAACAATCACATTGATGTAAGGTTAAGGTTAAGTGTAAGAGAGGACCGTTGAGTCCTAACTTCGCCTTTGTAAAAGTCAATAAATAAATGAATGTAAAGAGAATATGGTAGGCCTATACCGAATAAATTAGTTGATTGAGCTTCGAAAAATGAATAAATTACAAAGATCGAGTACGGGAATTTGAGATAAAAAATGAAGTAGAGGTTTAATCAAGCATACATTCTAATCGATAGAAAATAATTATCATTTTAAAAACAATTCCGAAGTATGAAGATTTCGAGGCTTCAATTTGAGTAGAGTTTTAGTCAGTCAAATAGAAAGTACTGGCTGACAAAATGGAAGAAACAGATGGGGCGTCATTGCTGCTCTGCTATTGGTCGAAGGCTGAACTAGTTCACGCCTTCTGATTGGAGGAGTGGGGAGCACTGCTGAGCTTACAACGGCCAATAGCAGGCCAGCAAAGTAGTCCTATTATAAGCTTCCATTTTGTCAAGACTATTGAAGCTTTCAGTTAGTCTGCCATTTTGTGGATCTCTTTCTATCCGGGTAGAATACATTGTGCATGGCTGCTTGAAGTTGTGATCCACTTGAAAACTCGAAATCGAAATTAACTACAATTTATTATTCCTAAAATTTATTACAATAAATTCTCTAAAATGTATTTTGCTGTAGGTGAACTAGTTTAGATGTGAATGAAGATTTTGATTTGATTTGAAAACTAGAGTCCAGAGCAATAATGGTGAAATTTACCAACTGATTACTTCTGGTCGAGTTTTTTATGAGATTAAATTCAGAGTATCATTTGATTCATTTTCTGTTGTTGTCATTCATCTTTTACATTAAACTAATCTCCTTGGACACTTACTCCTTTCTAGAAATTTTTGTATTAACTCACTTTCAATCTTTCCGGAATTCAAAATATCAAATGTTTAATAAAAATATGTATACTCCATTCACGATCACTTGAGACAGAATAAACTAACTTTTTGAGTGTGTGTGCGTGTAATCGAAGGTCTTCTTCTATGCGAAACTTTCGGCCACAGACCAACAGCTGTAGCCAATCACAGTTCAAGACAACAGTCTTGAGACAAGACAAGTTGGACTGTAGCCAATCACAGCTCCAGACAAGAGTCAGGTGTTCAACTGAATTAGACTTTTTCGCATAGAAGAAGACCTTCCATTACACGCACACACACGCAAAAGGTTTGTTTATTTCGTCTCAAGTGATCGTGAATGCGTGTTTTCCTTTTAATATGCAATCTTGCTCTTCATCTGTTTATATTGAATTCTGATTTCCTTGAGTTGGATTTCAAAAGAAATCCAACTCTCTTCATAGAAACTCTTTGTTTCTCTTCTCACTGTTTTATTACTCATGTATTCTTACAACTGGTTTTTATTTCCAATCAACCCGCATAGTGTGAAAGACAGTGTTTACGTTTAGCAGGGGTTTTAAAACCACAATTTCCTCATCAATTGACGTATTAATTTTCCTTGTTCCCATCCAAGACGCGTCATATTTCCGGCTATTTTGATTGTGATTCACTCTTTAATTTGTTATAATATTTCTCACATAACTTTCGGATTCTTTTGCATTTTTTGTCCTGTTATGTCAACTTCTTGAAATGTATTTTTAGGATTGAAAGAAAAAGACAAAGATGTTGTCAATAACACTTATATTTAGAACCTTTTTATCAATTAGTGTACATAATTAGAACCATGGTTTCATCGTTTCATGACAAAATCCGCTTATTGATTGTTTCAAATAAATTATCTACGAGAATGAATTATTCTAATCCATCTATTGCAAAAATATACATTTCTATTCTAATTCCATCTAAACAAAGCTTGATCCAGCTACTGTACTAGGCTGCATGCAATAAAAAGTGTTAGTTGATTGACCTCGTCTATTGTTGATTTAGAATTGCAAATTATATCGAAATAATGTTACAACTCTTTCAACTCAGTTCTGTGTTGTACAATGAATTGCTCCGATATTTTCAAAATGTCCAGTTGAGTAGAAAATCTTGTCTCAATACGATTTCACTTGTTGCATCCTGTTGTGACTTGTAAAGGACGCTTTTTAACTGTCCTTTGTTTAGTTTGAAAGCAGTTTATGATATGTTTCTTCCTTCCAAACAAAATGGAAATTCCCATGCATTGACAAGAGGACTAAAACTAGACAGTACTTTGTAGGATTCTTCAAATTACAGTACTGGATATTCCTTTTTTCAGTAACTCTAGTAAAGAGTTAGCTCCATATTACCTTGGTGAAAATGAATAACGAATAAAGAATATGAATTGAAAATTAGTATTGAAGAATAATTAGATGAAAGTTCTACATAACCGTGCTAAAAAATGAGTAACGAGTAAAGAATATTAATGAAAATAAGTATTGAAGAATAAGTAGATAAAGGATATAATTATTGAGAATAAGTAAATAATATCACTTGTAAATGAAAATTTATTGGTCAAATTTTGATACATAAGACCCCTGGAAGCATCTCGGTTCAACCGTGATAAGGTCTTGCCTAGAATAAGATAATAGCACTGGCGGCTCGTACCAACTTACACTGTCTTCTTGCTAATTAGAAAGTAATAAGATAATAATTATTAGAAAGTACTAGATAATTCTATTTCAATTATTATAATCACGTGCTCTCCATGTTTGAGACAGAAATTTTATCGTAAATTGCTCTCAAATTCGAGTGCTTTCTGCGATTAGTGTCACTTTCAAGTAGCAATTTTCTCTTCTAACTTACAACTGTATTGAATGTTCACAACTTTCAATATCAATGGCCTTTTTGTTTTTTTGGATTTTGAAATGTCCATAATCATTCACCTAATAATTATTTACAATTTATTTGAAAATTAGTAAATGAATTCGCAACTATGTTAGAAGCGGGGTCAATGCCATGAAATCATAATAAATGAGTTGAAATTATATTATTTAAATATATGTTGGTTGGTGAATAATGAAAATTCATGAGTATTTAATTTTATGAATATTTTTCATAAACAATAGACTCAACCAAACGGGTTCAAAGCTCTGTTTACAATTTATTCACAAAAAATTCACAATTCATCATGAATCTAGTTGCCTTTGATAATAATAGCCACTCATTGTTGACCTTGTGGTTTGATTTTAATTCATTTTTCCAACATCGGTTTGCAAATTTACACCTTGTGTCAATGAACGTTTGTCGCGTCGAAACATGAATGCTACCAATTAATCATTCTCAAGAATTTCAAACTTTGGAATTTGTAATAGAATATCACTTGTTATCGGCAAATATCAAGGCTAGAGATTGCAGGGCAATGATATTTACAAGGTAAATATGAGCATTTCGCGCAAATTGAGAAGACACGCTGATGCAATACACTTTACATTGTAATGGCGTGTCTTCCCAGCTTGTGCGAACCATAGCAGTGGCATTTGTTTCATGTGGTCTGATATAGTCTGTAGAGCAAAGGAGACATTCTGGAAAGATGGGAAAATGACTCCGGTTCGATCAATATTTGTTCAAAAATTATAAATTTGGTTTCAAATTGTAGAAAACATTCTGCTCTACAATTTAAGACCAAATTCATAATTTTTTAACAAATATTGACCTAGCTGGAGTCATTTTCCTATCTTGCCAGAAGGTCTTCTTTGCTCGACCAGACTATAGCTATTGTTCGCGCAAGTTGAGAAGACACGCCGTCACAAGACAGTTTACATTGTAAATGCGTTTCTTTTCAGCTTGTGCGAACCAAAGCTTTGGCATTATTGTTTGTGTGGTCTGATAGTAATGATAGGTGTTCCAAATTGATTCACCTCCAAAGTCTTGACACAGATACTGTTGATTGGGTTTCTCTTGTTAGGTATTGTTTGTCAGTAATTGATGAGAAATGAATGACTGGGCTTGATGGTGATATGGTTCACCTACTCACATTCATAAAGGATCGGCTCCATAATGTATGTCTTCTAGTTTTGTTGTAATTTTAATGAATGATAGTAGGTTTGTTGTAATTTTAATGAATGATAGTAGGTTTGTATGCATGTTATCCATGTTTACAGCACCTGTATGTCCAAGCAGAGAAGACATTCTGGCAAGATGGGAAAATGACTCCAGGTCGATCAATATTAGTTGAAAAATTATAAATTCGGTCTCAAATTGTCGAGCAGAATGTTTTCAACAGTCGGGGACCAAATTTTTTTATTTTTGAACCTATATTGACCGTGCTAAAGTCATTTTCCCATCTTGTCAGAATGTCTTCTTTGCTTGGACAGAATATACAGTAGTTTGAATGATTCGAAAACAGTAGTTTTTCGTCATGCGAAATCAACTTTTGTGAAATGGCGCAGTTTTTTTTTTTTTTTTTTTTTTTTTTGAGGGTGATGCCCACATGGGGTCTTGGGTCTGTGCGTGGGTAATGGGAAGGATGATGATGAGATATGAATGGACCTACTGCTTTAGGTGGGTTCCGAACCACCGGGAAGCGATTTTTGAGGCTCATAAATTGAATTCAGAGGAACCGGTCACCATTACAACAGTGTTGGTAGAGGTACGTCGCTTATCTAATCTCACCGATTAGACGCTCTCTACCACTGGGACAAACCGCTTGTGTTTGTTTGAAAGAGGGATTTTGTTGTAATTGGTCAACATCAATAACGTTAATTCAGGGTATGTTGATTGATTGATATTTGAAGTGAAAATCTAGCTTCAATTGTTGACTTTTTTGGAAGTTTCAGTGAAAACCAATCATTCACATTGACTGACCACTTGTTACTTTTCAATTAGATTTTTATTGTTTCCTTGTTAAAGGTCCGATTGGAAATTTCTTCTGTAACACGTGTTGTAGTCATGAAGTGCCAAAAACCCTTTCAGAGTAGTAATAATCAACTAATTTTTTAAAATCCAATTCAAATACCTGTATTTGTCAATGACTAATATCCGTAAACTATTCACCCGAATAGTTTATTTAGTTGCAATATTATTGTTAGTAGTAGTAGATGAATGATTGATCATTCATTGTCTTATTATATTAGTCGTGGTTTTTTATTCGAGGTGAACCTTAAGAGTGGGCGGTAGTGGACGGCAAACTGCCGAACGGCAAAATCAAGCCCCATAAGAACAATGCAATTTTTATCAATCTCTTGGAGCAGATATTGCCTCTATTTATGGACAGAATTTCACGTTCTTTATGTCATTGGAAAGAGAATTTAATTCTCCAGGGGCGTTACTTTTTACTTTTTCGATTTTTAGTTTATTTCAATAATTATTGCATAATTAATTACCTAAAAAAGTATTGAGCTGTAATTATTGAAATGAACTAAAAATCGAAAAAGTAAAAAGTAACGCCCCTGGAGAATTAAATTCTCTTTCCAATGACATAAAGAACGTGAAATTCTGTCCATAAATAGAGGCAATATCTGCTCCAAGAGATTGATAAAAATTACATTGTTCTTATGGGGCTTGATTTTGCCGTTTGGCAGTTTGCCGTCCACTACCACCCACTCTTAAATTCATTCCGATGAGAGTATAAGACTGAATATTAAAAATGAGGTATAGATAGGTTATCGTCTTTATTTTCCACTTTGTACATCACATAAAGTGTTATAGGTCTCATTATTAAATATGTTTTTTTTATTTTTGGCCTGTAATACAATTGAATTGAGTCGTTTCTCTCCCAAATGTCTTCTTAATCATGAAAACATTGGAATTGGAAAACTGTAATACGATTCAGCCTATGTTAAATATCTAAAAATTATATGGATATGGCTGTTTTCCCCATCAATTTCATCAGTTATCACTCATTTTAACAAATCATAATTATCATAAATTGATATTGAACTTATAATGAAGTGATGAATGAATGTACTTGTGATTATTCATTTGACAATATTCGCAAGCGTAAACAATTTGATAAAATTTCCAATAAATATTGATGAAATCAATTTGCGAGCTAAATATTTTTTAATTAGGCTAATGTTCATTGATTATTTGAGAGCCTTTAGCGCCAATTATGGGTGCAGAATGCTTTCAACTGATTAAAATTTCTGAGAATTCGTAATAATAATGTTGAATGTGAAAATTTATGATTGTATTTTATGTGTGGGTTTCCATTGATGGAAAAAGGTCATCTCTTTATGGGTGGATTAGTATTCATTTCTTACATGCGATATATTTGTTACCAGTATCTAATTTGTGGCTCGTTTGTGATGTGATATAATAATTCATCTTTTCAATTGTTGGAGCATTAAAGGAATATCCTTATGCACATATTCAAGGGAATCCATTTCATTGTGTGTTATTCTTGTGGCATTTCTTTTGCGTTTACATAAAACATGAATAATTTGGATTGGAACCAATAAATGACTCATTTTATAGAAATTTTGTAGAATTCTAAAAAAATAATTGAATTGTTCTTGTTTTGAAGAAATTCTGAAAAATTCGTCATGGTTTGACTAATATTGTTTATTGAATTGAATGAGTAACTCTACTGATTTATCGCGTTGGAATGTTTTTTCATGCAAGCTGAGAAGATACGCCGTTACAATAGAAAGCGTATTGAAACGGCGTGTCAACTAAGCTTGCACGAACTAACAGACTACTTTCTATAGTGACAGAATACTACTTATCAAAGTACATATTCATGATTATTTTTTTGTTTGGGGAAAAAATGAAGACGCTAATTCATTCTTACTTATCAAAGTTCAATATTTTTGTCCCAAATTTTTAATAATTATTGGCCAATTATTGCTACAGACGGCGGATTGCCAAAAATATTGTTTTGTTGAAATGTTGACAAATTAATAGCTACCGACTTTGAAGTCTATATCATTGTTACCCGTTAATTAAAATTTATCAATATTCAATTATTTAAATGAACAACAGTCTTTCAGTAATCATGGATACCGATAACATATATTTTGTTGGTTCCAATGTTTTGTGGGTTTATTAGAGTTTAGTCTGTGTAATTGGTATTACCAAAATTTTTAGCTTCTTTATTACTCTCACGTCGGTTTGATACCCATTTGAGAATTGTAGGTATAACAGTTTGTTCAATACAATACGCTCTGGAACTATGAGTTGGTTCACACATTTTTATTATACTAGTTGCCAGTTCTTGATATTTAAAATTTCACTTGAAATGAATACTATGGTGTAATGATAAATAATCGTTCCCGCAATCGATATTTCGACCTAAACTTTGTTACAAAAAATATCAAAACGAAATATTACTGGTATTATGAGGCATATGCCAATAAATTAAATGGAACAAAAGCTGTATTAGAACCTATTCCTCGCCAATAAGAACTATAAAGCTAGACTAAAGGTATAAATATCATGTAGCGTTGAAACCTGAATGTGATTCATAATATGATACAGTCTGTCCAAGCAAAGAAGACATGCTGACATGATGAGAAATAGACTCCAGCTCGATCAATATTGGTTCAATAATTATAAATTTGCACTAAAATTGTAGAGCAGAATGTTCTCTTCAACATGATAACAAATGTATAATTCCTGAACAAATATCGACCGAGCTGGAGTCATTTTCCCATCTTGCCAAAATGTCTTCTTTGCTTGGACAGAATACAGATTATAAGAACATGGAAATTACATCCTCTAACAAACCTCTTGAATGAATCATAACATTTTCAAGACAATTGATTGGTTCAAGTTGAGGTATAACTTTTTGTAAAAGACCCTTGAAACCACGGTACAGTACTTTCAAGAATGTTGATTGTTTCGGCTTTTACTGCAAGTGGTAACTTTTCCATTGGCAATGCACAGTATTGCGAAACAATCAGTTTCAGTGGCGTTTTACTGTATTTGAAATGCATTTACCACCAAGTTGGTATTGGGCCGACGCCCACAATTTTATAGTTGCTGTTTTATTTTGTTTGTTGTCCTGATTCGATCCTATTTTCTGGGTCATTTATTCACTTTCTATCTGATTGGACAGCTTTCATTGTTTGCTTTTTTGCTTGCAATGCTCTCTCTCTCTCTCTCTCTCTCTCTCTCTCTCTCACTCTCACTTTCATTGTCGTCTCTGTCACTCTGATTGTTATTTTTCTTCAGCTTGTTGTTTTCTTCGATCGTAATCAATCTAATCATATCATCTCTGTTGTCTGTGTTTTTTCTTTACAGCTTGATCATTCATCCAATAATCATTTTTTTAACTTCTTCTTATCTACCTATTTTCCTTACGTGCTTGAATTTTTAATTACCTCTAGTCTCGGTTTTACTCCTTCCCACCATTTTCTCAGCTTTTTCCAATCTCTCTTCTTTCTATTTTCACAAAGCTTTTGTCTTTTCTGGATTGGAACCTTTTTCTCAATCTTTTCTGGATTGTTTCTCAGTTTACTATTCTCAATTTTCTTCTTTCATCTGATTCTTCTGCTACTTCAAATCTTACTTGTAAGTTTTGATCACCTCTATGTTTTATGTTTATGCGTCTCGTTTGTTATCAACATCTTCCACGTTTTCTTCAAAAATTTCCCTTGCTTCTCATCAATTCTGTGTTGTCTACTTTGTCCCTTTCTTACTATAATTATTTTTCCTCATCCTCTTTTTCCCAAATGTTCCTCTTCCTACTTTTCTTCTTAGTCCTCAACTCGCCCTTCTCTTTTTCTCCCATTCCATCTTTTTTTCTTCCGTTTTCTATTATCCCTTATCCTACTCATACTCTCTTTTCCTGCTCTTTCTCTTCTTATTCATCTCCTTCATTCTCATAATTTTCTTCTTCTTTCTTATCTCCCCCTACTAATCTTTTTCCGTTTTCTCCTTCTCATCCCTCTCCTATCCTCACTCCTTTTCACTACTTCCTTCTCTTCCTACTCCTTCATCATCATCTCCAATTTTTCCTCTCTTTCTATCTCACACCCATCATACATCTTCCTCTTCTTTCTTATCTCCTCCTACTAACCTTCTACCGTTTTCTCCTCCTCATGACCTCAACCGTCTCTTCTCCTTTCTCCTCTTCATTTCTTCCTCCTTCTCTTCCTACTCCTACATTGTCATCCTTCATTTTTCTCTACTTTATGTCACACTCTCTCTCTCTTTGTTCTCTTTCTCTCCAATCTGTCACCCATCAAGTTTTCTCTCTCATTCTTATTTTATTTCACTCGCCTCCCACTGCCTGCCCATCATTATTCTTGTTTCTATTACTGTTTGTCTGCTCTCTGGCTGTTATCCAGAAATGACACACTCACACACTTCTTTTAAAGTTGTGTATTGGTCGAATACATTATTATTACAGTCTGTCCAAGCAAAGAAGACATTCTGGCAAGATGGGAAAAAGACTCCAGCTCGATCAATTTTGGTTCAACAATCATAAATTTGGTCTCAAATTGTAGGAAACATTCTGATCTACAGTTTCAGACTGAATTTGTCATTGTTGAACCAATATTGAACGAGCTGGAGTAATTTCTCATCTTGCCAGAATGTCTTCTTTGCTTGGACAGACTTGATATGTGACGTCCTTGTCCTTGTGTGTACACTCGATGATGCCTTCTTGCTTGCTTCGTGTATTGATTGAGATTGTATTGATGCAGAACGGCCCTCAATAAATTGATTATGACGTCAAAGTCCTAAGAAGTTTGGCTCTCAATCACTCAAGATCTATCTCTCTCTTACTCCCTCTGACCCTCTCTCTTACTCCCCCTCACTCACTCACTTTCTCTTTATCTCTCTGGTTGGTATGTTGGGAAGTATGTTCTTGAGTATTCCTCTCCAAGAATGGACATTTGTCCAAACTCCGCCTTTTTATGTAATTACAGCATCAGTTATATTATCGTTAACATAATTATTAAATCCTACATTTCAATAATTTTCGTAAGTTTCCATCGTCTATACTTAGTTTTAAATCGAAATCGCTCTTATGTTGTACTTTTGTTATTGACGTGGTCAATTGTTAAAGTGGACATTACTGTTCAAACTTCGCTACGTCATTAAGATTAAGAAGTCATTCTATTACCCTCAGGGCTAATTTTTTTTTAAATAGGGCTAATTTAATTTTTTTATAGGGCTACTGTATTCGTTAAAACTTCAAATAATTACAATCAAGGTACCCTTTTTTAATATTTATTTTTTAATATTTTTTTTTTTAAAAGGATAGCCTACTTTGATTGTAATTATTTAAAGTTTTAAGTCATTCTATTGTATTATATTACCATTACTAATACTATTCTCCTCATCTCACTCTTTTAACCTCTCTCTCACCCTCGTAGATTATAGAATCTGTGTATAAATAATCGGTTTCTATATGAATAGAGTACCCTCTCTTATACACTCTTTCTCTCGCCCTCTCTTTCTCGATGATTTATTGCGTCAACAATCCATGAGCCAGGAAAACCAGTTGTAAAGTTGGTGTAAGCTGAGAAAACACGCCGTTCAAATGTAAAGTGTATTGTAATTGCGTGTCTTCTCAGCTGGCGCGAACTGCAGCTGACTTGTTTCCAGTTCAATGTTGATTGGGTGCTAAGTATGTATAGTCTATCCAAACAAAGAAGACATTCTGGCAAGATGAGGAAATTACTCAAGCTCGATCAATATTGGTTCAAAGATTGAAAATTTGGTCTTAAATTGTAGGAAACATTCTGATCTACAATTTGAGACCAAATGTATTATTTTTGAACCAATATTGACCTACCTGGAGTCATCTTCCCATCTTGCCAGAATGTTTTCTTTCCTTGAACAGAATATAGCTGGTTGCTGGTTTCTAATGTCAAGTTGGTGTTATAATAGGATTATCTGTGTTGTAGATCACTGAAAGATTTGCGTAGTGTTATTGGTGTTGACTCATAAATTGACTTATCAAGTGAGTTGGAGGAAAGGTCGAATTAGATGTATATTGACAGAAAGTAGCACCACCGATATAGCTGAACCAAAAATTATAGGCGGTTTCGACTGCTCCTTGAGCAATGTTGTCAATTGGGGTTGTCATTTAATTATGCCTAGATGTTGTTTTTGGAATCGAGAGATTCAATAGATGCATTTAATGTTAGTAGCTGTTATCAGCTACAGATTGACATATTAAATTGAAAAAATCACTGTACACTTCTATGGCTATAACTTCAATTTCCAATTTGTAAAATAATTCCACATTGAAATTACTCACTAAGCAATATTTAAAGTAGTAATCTTTCACAGTAGAAATCTACCTTTGTAAAGCTGCTTATATCTGTTAAAAGTTAATGTAATTGGATTTTAAATCCAATTGAATTTTCAATCTATTATGGTAATAAAATAGAAAATCTAGTCTGAAGAAACTTGAAACATGTTATGAAAATTAATTTATTCTATGACGAACTCAACTTCAAAGCAATCATTCAATGGTAGCGAATCGTTGACCTAATTATCTATTAGTAGAGCTATAAAGACATATAATAATTATTCTACAGTCTCTATAGTGAAACTGAATTTCAACCTAGAATGTTTACTCCGCTCCATTCAAGTCTTTGGAGCGTCTGTGTTTTTATGTTCTGCAGTAAAAGTCTGAAATCTGAGTACTGGAAGC
Source organism: Sogatella furcifera (assembly GCA_017141385.1). NCBI lineage: Eukaryota > Metazoa > Arthropoda > Insecta > Hemiptera > Delphacidae > Sogatella > Sogatella furcifera. Next base: position 29,517,995 of record CM029554.1, on the reverse strand, counting down.
CTTCAATACAGTTTGTTTGGTATAGTCTGGTTGAGCCAAGAAGACATTCTAGAAGGTCGTAAAATGACTAAAGATCGGTCAATATTAGTTCAAAAATTATAAATTTAGACTCTTAATTGTAGAAAATGTTTTAATCTACAATTTGAGACCAAATTTTAATTTTTGAATCAATATTGACCAGGTTGGAGTCATTTTTTCATCTTTCCAGAATGTCTTCTTTGCTCGATCAGACTATACATGCCAGATGATTTTCCATTGTTCTAGATCCAGGACTGCGTCAATTTCTCACCTAAATAACTATTTTTGATGTGTCTAGAATGAAAGGTCGTATTTAGTGATTTTACGGTCTATTTTTACTAGTTTAAGGAGAGTGTCTTCTATCATTTTTTACGAGTGTTTTAGTTTTTCTCTGTTGTAAGTGGTTTTTAGAGTTTCGTCCTTGTGGTTGGTATTGTTCAGTTGTACTCATGAAAATGCTTTTAAAGTAGAACTATTTTTGAACTAAGTATTTCAAATTATAGATTTCAAGGATGTTCCAAATTTGACTTCAATGAACATTCTATGATTTAGACTTTGTAGAATGTAGGTTTATATGGGAAATATTTTAATCTAAATTCAATAGACGTTTTGGTCGAATGCCTGTTTTTCATTCATTTTATTGTATTATTGTAACCAAATGAATAAATAGAAGAATATTTGTCAGAGAAAACATTTCCATGTTTTTAAATATGTATTTGAACAAAGCATTCTTATTGGTCTTTTGAAATACACGAAATGAATCTCGCAATGGAGAAATTGATGTGTTTAATTTAGCCACACACAGAGAAGATTTTCCATCGAAGAGGATTTACCAAGAATCAAAGATAATTTACCATCTCTTCGATGAAGCCTTTCTAAATCTCAAAAAATTGAATCGTTTATTGTTCAAATAATAAACTTCTTTAAGTAGAAATAATAGACAGCTACAAGATTCAATCACAAGAAAGAATATAATTCTACTTTCAGATTCGATGATGCTCTTTCGATTCAAACTTTTAGTCAACTTTTTTAGTTATAGTTTTACTCAACTAAATAGAAGTACAAATGTGTTTGGTAGTTGTGAAGGTGGTTAAAATTAAAGTTTGGGTTAGCATAAAGAAACATTTTCTTAAATAGACATTCTCGATTTTTAATGAAATATATCTTTTCTTGAGTAAAAATTGAATTACAAAACTTGACTACCGTACTCAAATTTCTGATGAAATATTCCATCCAAATTCAGTCGCAAAACTTATTCGTTATTCCTCATACCAAAACATATGTAAATGAAAGTTTTGTTTTGTTTATCGTTGTGGGAGAGCCCGCAAAAACTGCACAAGTTATTCCAGGAAGATGACGCGGTTTCTGAGCGCGCGCGCTGGTATTTACGGGTGTGTTGTCCTTGCCCCCCTCCCCCCTACCAACCTTCACTCCCCTCGGCATGTAAGAAACTTTTTAAAAACTTTTTTCCTTGAATAAAGGCTAAATGCCTGCCTGGCCGGTGCAATGCCTCATTCATATCCAATCCACGCATGTGTGATAAGCGCTGAGAATTATTTTTGTGAGGTGGGAGATGACTGACGGGACGGGGTCATACACTTGGAGAGTTGGTGTTGTTTAGCGGGTAGAGCTGCTCCGTTGCAAGGGAATGATACGGTGGTTCGGTGTGTATCAAGAGTGGAATTTTGGTTTCTTTGTTCGTGGTTTTGTTTGATCTTTGATAATAAGTTGTGCTAGGCGTTTCATAGGACTCCTTCAATTGAAATAATAAAATTTAACCTATGTTATCTCAAAAATATTTAATTGTTGAATTTACTTGTAGATTTCTAGCTTATAGGTACTCGTGAGTTTTTGAAAAAAAGCAATTCTCGAAATTGATGATTGCTCTTGAAGACCGCTTGCTGGTTGTCCTGACAGAGCTGAGCATCAATAACAGTCATTAGCCATTCGCCTGTTTCGTTTAAATCTACTATAACTTACCAATTTTCATTGTGGATTAGCTTGAATAAGAAATTTTATACAACACATTTAACAGCGACTCTTTTGGTTGCCATGACAAAATTTCAATGTGTTAAATTTCGTGATCCAAATTTCCAGTCAAAATTTAATATTTGTCGGCCATGAAGTGAATTTGTGAAGTGTTTTAGTTTAGTTGTTATTTAATGATGTTTTGAAATAAAAAATTTTGTTTAAAAATGGCTATTTTAAAAGAACTATAACCCACACGGATCTCCATGTTTTCATTCGTGAGAAATGAGGTTATAATATTGCGAAGTGGAACAACCCGTTGGGTCTCCCCACTATTAAAAGCATACGATAAATAATAATAACAGCGACTCTAGAAGCTTGATCATTTATATCTCATAATTCTACAAAACCCTTGAAGTACAGGTGTAGTCTGGTCAAGTAAAGAAGGCATTCTAGCAAGATGGGTAAAATGACTCCACCTCGGTAAATATTGGTTCAAAAATTGTAGATCAGAATGTTTCCTACTATTTGAAACCAAAATTATAAGTTTGAACCAATATTGATGGAGCTGGAGTAATTTTTCCATCTTGCCAGAATGTCTTCTTTGCTCGATCAGACTATAATAAAGTGATGCGTAAATCTCTGCAGATTACTGTATGAATTTCAGTTGATTTATTAAACGAAATGAATTTCTGGTTTATTGACAAGGTTTATGATGTAGTAAATCCAAAACACTAATAACTTTTGTTGTAAACTTTATTTTGGCATCCAAACGACCAAGACGGCAGCTTTCATTTCGTTTGAAACTTTGCTCTTTGTGACGTCACAGGGTCCGAAAATAGTTTTCACAGTGCGAAAAACAAACTAAAACTAAACTAGAGTCTTGTCTAATCGTGTGTAGCTCACCTCAAATGCCAGACGATTATTAGACGATTTATTTATTCAGGGTGTTGGGCTTTTATTTATTCACTTTGGTTTAGTGTTCGACTTCTATAGTCTGGTCGAGCAAAGAAGACATTCAGGCAAAATGGAAAAATGACTCTAGTTCAGTCAATATTGGTTAAAAAATTATAAATTTGGTCTTTAATTGTAGAGCAGAATGTTTTCTACAATTTGAGACCAAATTTATAATTTTTTAAATCAAAATTTACCGAGCTGGAGTCATTTTCTCATATTGCCAGAATATCTTCTTTGCTCGACCAGACTAGGGCTTGCTTGTTAACAAGTCAGATTCACTATTCACACTTCAGAGATTTTCATATTAACAGTGTAAACTTGAACAAATGGAACTGAATGAGGCTGTATCATTTTCAAACTATAAGTATAGTTGGAGCTGAAAAATCATTGAAATAATAATGAAAAACGCATAATTATTGAAAAAATGCTGTAACGAGGTATATGAAATATAAAATTCATTCATCACGTATAAAATAATACACTGTTCATGAGAATATGAAACAGATAAACGCCCAAAACATCTTAAATTTGGGTGAATAATAATAAAGTAAAATATTTCAGATTATGTCAAAATGTCAGTTTTTTTCAAAAATTTTCACCCCAATAATGATAATCCGGAAGTAAAATTGATGATTAATTTTGAATTTAGAAGGGTAGATATAAAGCCAAATAATAGATTAATTGAAGCCACAAAAAACTCCAAAAAGAAACTAAAGAAGCAAAAAAACTTTACTGGAGAACTATGAAGAATTCGATTTTGTTTTAGCTTGTATTAATCAATGATAAACTGTTGGGTTTATGAAACAAACCCAGGCTTTCCCAATTGAAATTTCGGAATTATATTATTTTGTTCTAGCTTGAAGAATATTGTGTTGGTACTGAGGTAAATTCTTTGGGACATTGTTTAAATGTATCGAACTCGCATGTATTTGGATGATCGGGCATATTTGTTTGAAGTGGTTGCTCTCTATCGCTAATGATTTGTCTAGCGTTGTTGTCGACTGGAAAGTACATAAAACCAGAGGCTACGTTTGACGTTAGCTCATCAATCACTGGCTGTCAGAAGCGGCTTTATTACTTAGCTAATCGTTTCCCAAATACTCTCACCGTAATTATCGGTGTTGAGGTGATTCTAAACACCTATCGCAGTATCAGACATCACTTGGCAAACGAGGTGATTTCAATAGAAATCAATGGGTTTTTTTTTTCTTTAAAATGTAAACTATTAATCAGAGTATGTATTTATTGAAGTGAGGAAAACATTTTTTGCAAACAAAATGAAGGTGATGTCAATCTAAATCAATGGGTATTTTCTATATTGATGTAAACGTAAAGTATTGATGGTGTAGATTATGCATTTAGTAAAGTGTCAGAGAACATTTTCAAACAAATTAGGTGATTTTATTTGAAATCAATAAGTTTTCTTATGTATTAGGTATTGATGATTATGAGTATAGTCTGTACAAGCAAAGAAGACCTTGCAAGAAGAGAAAATGACTCAAGCTCGGTCAATTTCGGTTCAAAAATTATAAATTTTATCTCAAATTATTGTAGGAAACATTGATCTACTATTAAGACCACATTTATAATTCTTGAACAAATATTGACCAAGCTGGAGTCATTTTTCCATCTTGCCAGAGGGTCTTGTTTGTTTGGACAGACTATAGTATCGATATTGTATTCCATAATAGTCTTATACTTTTGTAGAATTTTCGAAGTTTTTGAACACCTAACACATTCCTAGATTACAGATGAAAATTGGACAAATGAAACTAAATGAAGTGATTTAATTTAAAATTGATGAGTATCATCATAAATAGTTGCTAAATAGTATTATTATTAGTAAAATAGTTGAATAGATAACACCTTTCATTTTAATACACAATATGTTACTAAAATCTGTAAAATTTGATACAGGATTCAATAAGGATACTATTGAGATGGAAGAGATATCAATTCTATTGTTTTGTTTCAATCGTATCATGTTTAGTTTGTCCAAGCAAAGAAGACCCTCTTACAAGATGAGAAAATGACTCCAGCTCTTTCAATATTTTCTCAAAAAATATAAATCTGGTCTCAAATTTAAGGTAACATTCTGATCTACAATTTGAGACCAAATATATATTTGTTTAACCGATATTGACCGAGCTGGAGTCATTTTCTCATCTTGCCAGAGGGTCTTCTTTACTAGCACAGACTATATTTTATTGAATGGATAGGTAATTGAACCGTGGACGTTCGGCGTTATAAAAATATTGGCCTATCTCTCAGAAGAAAATTAGCTAAAATATTAGTATTTCTCAACACTAGTTCTTCGCACTCATCAACTGACGAAGAAAACTTTTCAGTGAGTTGGAAATTACAAAATTGCTGGTTGTTTGAGTTGAATTGTGGTTCCGCTTCCTCTGTCTTGAAAACTGGTAGATCGGGTGTTCTCTCTTCTCGGCTTCCATAAACCAGTACCTGATTTTGACAGTTAGATGTTTAGTGTCTTGTCTAAACTCTTTCAAAATGTCTGTTACAATCATATCATTCCTAGAAAGATATAACAAAAGAATTCTGTTTCATAACATTAGAATTCGTATACTTAGTTAGATTCAAAATGGTTAATCCTTGACGACGGACCGAAATTTGAGAAAATTAGTTGAACGTTCAATTTTAATTTTTTCTCGATTCCCTCTATGTCTCTGAACGTCAAATTATCTTAGTACAAGAAATGTTGAGTCGTTTCCAAACTTTTCACCCACTCCTGTATATTCTTGTGTTAAGTCTTCTTACCTCCTTGGCAATTTATAGTTTGTCCAGGCAAAGAAGACATTCTGACAAGATGGGTAAATTACCCAGTTCGGTCAGTATTTGTTCAAAAAGTATAATGGTCTCAAAATGTAGGAAACATTCTGATCTACAATTTGAGACCAAGTTTATATTTTTTAACCAATATTGACGGAGCTGGAGTCATTTTCCTTCTTGGGAGAATGTCTTCTTTGCTCCACCAGACGATACGCATTTATTTTTATTTAAAAACAGCCACATTTTTCACGCTTATTTTCAGAACACACCCGTTCGTGTACCAAGTAGCAGCAGATTGTTTTCCTTTTTGAATGGTATATGCAAATGCATTGTGCATAAAATTGAGTGCAGTGAAGTTTGTAGTATAGTCTGGTCGAGCAAAGAAGACATTCTGGCAAGATGGGAAAATAAACCCAGCTCGGTCAATATTGGTTCAAAAATTATAAATTTGGTTTCAAATTGTTGTAAAAATTCTTCTCTACAATTTGAAACTAAATGTATAATTTTTGAACCAATATTGTCCGAGCTTGGGTCATTTTCCCATCTTGCCAAAATGTCTTCTTTGCTCGTCCAAACTATAACAGTGCGTCTTTGTTTTGACTGTGACGCCGCATTCCAATGGGCAAGAGAAGAAAAAGCAACTTGTTTTCCAGGAACACCTGTGCACTGTGTGAACATGAACGCATTCTGTGCTTTTTATGTGAAATCAGTGTTATGTTGTTTGAGTAAGCGGTTTTGCAAGAAAAATCCCATCAAACTGTTCAGTAGATGACGAGTTGATCAAGTTATTACAAATATATTGATGAAGTTCAGCGAGAATAGAATATGAAATTGAAATTCATATGAGATATGAGATTCATATTATTCATCTGAGAATGAATATGAGTTTGATGGTGATGATGGATATGATGATCATGGGATGATCATCATCATCATCATCATTGCGATTGGGAATATTGCAGAGAAACCCCCTCTTCATAAATCTCCCAATTGGAAAAATTGATTGAACTTGTTCAACAATTGCAGGGCTTTTTAAGTTGTTGAAAATTGAGTTCATATTCTTTGACCAAGTTTGCCTTGAAACGTATATTTTTTTTGAGAAATAATGGAGCTGGCTTATGCTATGGAATGAATATTTTTGAACAATAATATTGGACTTCCTAAGCTTCTGGACCATACTACAGTACTATTAATGATCGTATTTTAATTTTGAATTGATTGAATTCTATTTTTTAATTGAAAAATTATTTTCAAAGCTATGTTTTTTTTATTCTTCCCACTGTATGATCTCTATATTGCTGTGTATCGATTACAATTATTTGGTATCTAATCAATCGGCATGGAAATCTGATAATTTTCGAAAGCTATCTCTATCGGTGTGAGATAATTTCCAAATACGAGAAGAGAAAATGAAGTAAGACTAGTATTCAACTTTTCTATTGCATGGTATAGTCTGTCAAACAAAGAAGACATTCTGGCAAGCCGGGATGATGGCTCCAGCTCGGTAAATATTGGTTCAAACATCTTAAATAAGGTCTCAAATTGTAGGAAAAATTCTTTTCTACAATTTGGGACCAAGTTTATGAGTTTTGAATCAATATTGACTGAGCTGGAGTCATTTCCCCATCTTGCCAGAATGTCTTCTTTGCTTGACAGACTATAGCTTCCTCTAAAGGCGGACTAGACCGGATTATACAGTATTGGTCTGTCTGTGAGCTTTCTTCTGACATTTAAGAATGTTGTTCTTTTTGCAAAGTTTATTGGAAAACTTAAGAGTTCACTGTTCACATGCTTTCGCCAAGTGAGAAGAGATGTATGTTCTGCTACCTTGTTGTGCTTTGTAAGTTGAGATCTCTTTCAACTTATTCTGGAAATAGAATTTCAATATTGTATTCGGCAGTTTGAAAGTATTGTACAGGCAGTTTGAAGGCTCTGTATTTGAAAGATGTTTGATTATTGGAACTACAGTACATTGATGACTCTCATATCTGTTGTGGATATGATATCATATATGAGATATAGTCTCATAACTGTGAGTATAATTTGAACTGTCTCTTATCATGGAACAATTTTAATCTATTTATGATAATATTGTAGTTCAACAACCCCGATTGGATGATTTGGAATGCTCCTGTAAAATGTAAATTTATTGATATCAGCTTCATTGGCGAATTTTTAATGTATAATTTTTATCATTTATTCAATCAATCAGAGAAAATACAAAGGTTGGTACAACAGGTATAATGCCCAAAATTGTTCCTAATTCAATTTATAATAAAAGTCCAAATTAAGGATATGTCATGAAGTGAATCTTCAAACTATACCACCGAACTAATGTATAAGTTTCTAAATAGAACTTGAATTTTTGTATTTGGAACTAGACAGTTTGGAAGTCGTAGCAGTATATTCGGTAGGTATATTAATCGGATGTTAAATTATTGTATTAAAAGATGATTCTAGAAATGGTGTTTGTGGAGTCCGATCCCACTAGAGGTCAAAACTGCAATCGTACGGGAGTAGAAACCAAGCAAAGAGCAAATTTTGCTCACGCATCACGCTGAGAAGACACATCGTCACACTGTAAGGCTGAGGCCGCACTGCCGGTGGGTAGAGCGTGGAGGGTAGAGGGTAGATGGTAAATCTATAGAACATACACACCATCCACAGTAATACATCGTATGAATGGTATGACGTCATACTGTTTTTTGAGGTTATGTTGTCCATATTTAAGAATTTCAAGATGGCGGCTGAACACAGACCATTCATACGATCTCAGCCTAAAGTATATTGTAAGGGCATCTCTTCTCAGCTTACGCGAATTTACTTTTTCAGTGGAATCATATATGAAATACAATTACTAAACATCGAATTTTAAAACGCTTCTATTTTAATAGGTGTAGATTTTTATTTTCATTATTCTTTATTTCTAACGAACGTTTCACACATTCCTGTTACCTGTATTTATCATCTTTAAGTTATTTATATTTTATCGTTACACAAGTGAATTTCAAACAAACCCAAACGAACAACCAACTCAATTTCAAATTTCCCTCCATAGGTGTGTGTTAAACTAGACTACGCCACATGTTATGTTGGAGCGCCACTGTTGCCGTACTGCTTTTAGTCGCGGTCATGTCAGCAGTGGACAAAATGCTAAAAACAGTACCAGTGCTAATACATGTTTCACGACCGTATATCATAACTTGACAACAATTCCGATCTGTGTTCGGACAAAAATTGTCAACAAAAAGTGTATGTGTTGTTGAAACTGTGTTGTTTTGACAACTATTGTCAACGATAAGTGTATTAAATGTACTCAATGTTTCACAACTTGACAACTATTTTAAATGGTGTTATTTTGACAACATTGTCAACAAGAAGTGTACAGACGTTTTAACAGATGTTACAAAAAATTACGAGCACAATCTACACGAACTCAGTTACATGCTCTTATCAGCTAAGGAAATTGTCAGAGATTGACGTTCTGTGATAGAAGTTTGTTTAATTTTGTAACAAATGTGATCAACAAAGTACAAACCGATTTCAAACGTTATCAAGAACTGTTATTAACGGGTATTGGTGTTGCAAGTTACTTGGAACTGTTACCAACGGTTATTTGTGTCTCCAGTTATCAAAAACTTTTATCAACGAATGTTGAAGTTGAAAGTTATCAAGAACTTTACCAGCGAAAACTGTTATCAACCGTTATTGGTATTGCAAATCAGTGAATAAAATGTGATTTATACTAAAAGTGTGCAAAAAATCGAAAACTTTTCTACGTTTTTACAAAAATTAAATGTGATTTATACTAGAAGTGTGCGAACATTTTCTACAAGTTTGAAAACTGTTATTAAGGACGTTTCTACGTTTCAACGACGTTTCAAAACGTAGTGTGGATTATTCGATTATTCCCCAGCTTTAGTAGGAATATAATTAGTAAACAATGCAGAACGATTCTAGGGGGGTCGCTGCTATGGATAACATATCCACATTCAGCATGGTGGTAAAGAGTACGGCACGGACCTCGCGGCTGCTGAGGGTGTTCGGTGGAGGTCACGGAGGAGGAGGTGGTGGAGGCGGCAACGAGGGATGGTTCTCGTCGCTGAAGAGGTCGGCGACAGGGAGGAGTCGGAAGAACAATAATCGGCTCACCAAGTCGGCCTGGGATATTAATGCTGTGGTGAGTTGGCTGCTCGTTTAGTATCCCAACCTCAAGCAATTGGTTGGTGAGATGAAGTTTGGCTAGTAAATGTGTAATATTTTGTTATTTTAAATATAGATTGTGGATAAACAGCGTTAACTAGTTTGGTTCAGTATGATGGATATCCTTGCTAGAAGATTTGTGATAAGCCAATCAAATTTTCCAATTAGATTGTTTCATTTTTAAAACTTGTATCATGTTATGTATTTTCTTGGAAGGAAATTGGAAGGTTCACCAAGAGCTGGATATGATCATCAAAAGAAGGAAAACTCTCGCACATATTTAATTGAGAAATTAGAGCTTGTCAAGACGTTCGGAAAAAATTGCTTTAGAATTTAAAGCAGAATTTTCTGAGGTATTTCTTTCTCAAATAGGCCTAACTCTTCTTAGTTCATGTAGGCCTATAGTGCCATCAGTAATAGTATATTACATATTGAGTTTGGAAAAGGCGGTTTTACAAACGAATAATTATGTGTTATGAAAATAATTATGAGTTTGTAAACTTTTCCACACGAATTATGTACATTTTTTTTCGTCATACTAGACTGAGAAGGATTTATTAAAACCTCAAACAACTGAAAACATTAACTGAAGCCAACATAACCTCAACACAACACTAGCAGTAGCACAAAACAAACACACACAGTGAACTGTCATGGCGGCTCGTTCGACTCGTTTATTCATACGTTGGAGTTCAGAAAAAACAGCTGTGCTAGATTTTCAGTGCTGTAATTATCATTGTGATGATGACTAGTGCTGTAATAATCATCAAAATGATTATTCCCGCATTCAGAACAGCTGATCTTTGATTCTCCTGTAAACGGCAATTTTCCAAACGCAAATCTAGCTTGGAAAGTTGTGTATTAAATACGAGTATGGCGAAAACATTTAAACATCACCATTCCTCCAATATCATCAAATCGTTATATACACAATCCAATTAACTTTAAATATAATACGCTAGCTAGATTATAGCCTACTTGTATCAAAATCAAACAAATCATTTGAAACTTGCATCATTCTGTGAATCTTTTTGAATGTATCGAATTGGAAGGCAAATAAACCGTATGAATCATCTACTGTGTGTATCATCTTGAAATTTAATTGGATTGTGTATCTACCGATTTGATAATATTGGAGGAATGGTGATGTTCTAATGTTTACTGATGGTATTATATACCTATGCAATTTTTACAAAGCCGTCAGTTCTCGCCCAATATCACCCAATACCCACTCATTCTACACTACTGAACGATTGTAAACTATTTGATAAACTATTTCAAACTGTATAAAAGACGAATCCTACTATTGTAACATACGGCTACTATACATAAAGTGGAGGAAGTGAATTACAGTAGTACCCGTATAGTTGTGTTGTATCGGGACCCCATGACCTCATAGGGCCATTCAGTTACCATTTAACATTTTATTACAATCACCCCGCCCGTCATTGATTTCTATGGAGCTGCTGATGCTATTGTCAATGAGATTCACAGAATTGTGCGATCACAGATGGGATTTCTGGGAGGGTTGCTATGGTAGGGAGAAGAGGATTATAGATAGGAGATTAGAGTGATATTATGGTTTAATAAGTAGGAATTCTAGGTTATTTAGTTGTATTGGAGACTCTTTGAGTAGTTGTGAAGGTGATATGAGACTTCTTTCTTTATTCTTTCTTTACAATTGCGACTTGGTTTCTAAGTATTTTAAGCAAAGGATGAATGAGTGATGATGAATGATGATGATGATGATGAAGGTTTAAAATGTAGGTTATATGTCTATCCACAATGTCCACTTTCACTATACTCACAAATTTCAACTCTCAAGAATAAAAAAACCATGATTTATCAATTTGGAGTTGGCATAAACTCACTCAAAAGTGTCAAAATTTAAAAATTTGTAAAATTTTATTTGATTTTTTTCTAAACTGGCTGAAATTGTGTATTTCATCTTGTGTTGTCAATTTTGTAATACACCACTTATTAATGTATTTATGTATTGTTGATTACAATGATTTTTTGGTTTTATACAATTTCCATTTTCGATAAGTAGAATGAAAAATCAAATACCCTTTTTAAAAAACTTTAGAAGTATCATTTTTTAATCTCCATTTTCATATAATATAACTAATGTATCACAATTCATCGGATACTCTTAACTAATGAATGAGTACGATAGGCCTATATTCAGTAACAGAATTACGTATAATATTCTTATTGGAGTTCTCTCAACATTCTTGACCACAAAACCAATATTAATTAATACATTGTGCATTGTATAGTCTATTATACTACTATATTATCTATTATGTGAACTATAATAGTGGCATATTTTTGTAACTTTTGTAATATAATAGTTGACAGTTTGTAATTATCTACTCAACAAGTTATTCCAAGTATTTGTGAATGTATTTGTGAAGTATTCCAGGTATTTGTGAATGGATTAAAATTGTAATATAGGCCACACTAGAGAGTGTAATAACTTTCCTTGGGCAAGAATTAATAAACTTTTCCTATGTGTATTTTGATGTAAAATTCGAGTGCAATAAAGCAATGACGTACAACTGAATTTCCCCAGCAGATAGCTTACTATATTATCGGTATACCAGTTTAGACCAACAATCACATTCTTATCTAATGCAGTATGGCCTTGAGTGTGGACACCTAGATGATAGCGACTAGTCATCTAGGCTTATTGCTTATATGAAGGCTTAACTAGTGGTGAATCATGCAGGAAACTATTTACAAACACAATAAATTTATTGCATCGAGCTTGCTCGTCATGTAGCAAAGTGGATGAGTCTGGTTTTTATTAATAACTTTGAAAAGTCGGACAAGTATAGGAATAGTTGTGAGATGCGCTGATTTTCTCAGTCAAAGTATAAAACAATGTAAATTTTGGTAAAGTTGTATTAGCGTTATTGTTAGAATAATTTTGCGTGAATCACAATTAATTCTCTATGTAGCATTTCAGACACCACAATTTTTGGACGTCCGGTTTTTTGTTTTCTCAATGAATTTTGATAGATTGAATGAAGCTTGACAAACATCATTTGTTTGCCAAAGTTCTGTTCAATATAGTAAAATTAATTAAGAAAACAAAAATTCGTGGTGTCTGAAATGGGAATCCAAACTTAATCCAAGTGATTAGTTGTTTTATCCAAGTTGATTAGTGTTAGTTGTTAGAGGAATATCGTTTTATTAGAGAGAGAGTTGAGTTAGTAAAACTTTTATGACAGGCCAAGCATAGATTAAATTTACTTATTCCTATATAGATAAAAAACCTATGAAGATTAAAATATAAACTCCATTTATGGAGTACGTTGTCTTTAGGCGAAAAATTATCTAAATCGTGTTCATTTTACAGTGAAAAACAAAAATGAGACTATGAAGTAATAAAACCCGGCTTATTCAATGAATTGTGGAAAATTAATTGTTGGGAAATGTGAGGAAAATGAGGGTCATGAGGAAGAAAATTCTATGAAAATAAAGTTGAATATTCAATAAACAATTCAAATCAATCAAATCAAATGAAATAATTCCTTATTCTGCATTACACGAGAACAGAAAATTCACTGTTTGCTATTTTATTTCAATTGTTATTCTCTATTATTATACATGAGTTGAATAAAATTAGCTCAAATACGTTTCTCAATTATATTGAATTCAGATAGAGTAGAATTTCAATTGAAAATATAATTTTCCTATAAGCTAAGCTCTCTGAATGTATTGGAATTTGACTTCACGATACCAACAAATGTGAATGAATAAAATTAATTCAGACAGATCGTAGGTTTGGCCAGTAGGTGTCATTATTCCATAGGATGACTGGTGACCACAAATATGAATGATTCACAAGGTTTTTAATACTGTACCATCAATTTCTCTTTTCAGGTCTCTTCTTTCTTGGTTATCGATTGAAAGATCCTAAAAATCAATTAAGGATAAATTTCATTGATAGTCGTTATTTTGTATCCAATTATTTGTCCATTCATTTATGTTGCATTTATTTATTGATTAATTAGTTTCTTTTGTTACAGCAACTCAAAGATGAACTGGGCGAAGTGGTGGCTGAAATGGAGAATATGGACACGGCCGATGACAGGTAATAAAATTGAAAATTTATAAATAATAGATTAATTAATATAATAGATAATTATAATTCAATCGAAACTCTATGAGGCGTGGGAGTATCATACAAATCATCAAAAATATACAAATGTACTTGAAAAATATCTTAATGAGTATTTTGTGTGATTGGCTCCAAAAAATGGTGAAAGTAAATAATTTTATTTTTTTCATATTGCATTTGTAAACAAATAAATTAATGAATAATCTAGCCTGTTATAGATATGACTTTATTTAAAATAGATTTCCCTCCATATTACATTTGCAATTAAATAAATTAATGAGTATTCTTGCCTGTTATAATAATTAGTTTGTTTAATATTGTTTAGTCTAGTCGATCAGGCTTGAAATTAACCAAACAATCATATAAATCATGAATCACTGGTTGGTTATATTGGCTACATTCTACTGTCAAAATTGTACAGATATACAGTTTCACATAGAATCTTATTACTTGATTATATTTGTAGAATTTTTATCAATAATAATAGTGACAATATTAGACAGTCTTTCAGTTTTATTCAATACCAGCTCTATTTGCATGCTTTTATCTAATATAGATGTGGAACAACACACTTCTCATATGCACTACATCAATTCTCGATTGATTCTCAATTATTTTTGGAGGCTGTCTCAAAGTGATATGTTTATTTCAAAATTGTATATTATTGTATTTTTTGTCAATAGTATTCGTTAATATAAATGTGCATTCAATAAATAGTTAAAAGATGAATATGACGTTCATTAAACCATATGCTCACTTCCATTTATCTGATTGTGTTCTAAGTTCTATTACTACGGCTTATTCATGAATATCAACTTCAGTGAAATCTTCATTTTCATTTCCATCTTCATCTTTTAACTCTCTGTGAATGCACCCTTATCTAACTGCTTGGCAGACTATGGGCCGGTTGTTCGTTACTTCGTTAACTTTTAACGCCGTGATCAGCCTGGATAACGACATCTTGTAGCAACGGCAAACTAACTCAATTCAAATAGAGAATAGAAACATATAAATTATAAAAAAGCCTTGAGTTTCAATAGTTTCGTTTACAAAACTTGATGACACATCATTTACTAACCTTTAAATTCATGAATCAAGTTAAGATTTATTATCATTGAGGCAATGATAAAGATGAGGTTATGGAAAATTTCAATGGCAGTTTTTTCAAATTTAAGAGGTCAGCAGCTGGTTAAATAGAATTGAATACTAATTTCACAGTACTAAACTAATCGGCCAGAGTTTGAGGCGTTAAAAAATTCTACAACTGCGCGTAAAACAAGATTTTACGAGCTGAATTCTCCTCGTAAAGTAGCCCATTTCTGAGGAGAATCTTCATTACGCTCGCTAACCATCTGCGCATGCGCAGTAGAATTACTTTACGCTCGCAAAGCAACTGCGCATGAGCAGTAGTTACTTTACCGCTCGCTAATCAGCTGATCATGGCTCGCCAAAAGTAGGTCAGGTGGAGTCATAACATAACCTAACAAAAGTCGACAATGTCTGATTGTACCTGTACCGGTAATTACACAAGAGTAATTTAATAGTTCGCAGTATTTGAGGACTAAAAACTGTAGATTAACAGGTTCGTGCAGTTGTAGAAAAAATATTGTATGTAATTCGCGCGTAATGCTTCTTTATCGCTCTTGCAAAATTATCACGCTCCGCTACGCGTCGCGTGATAACTGTTTTGCGCGAGCGATAAAGTCGCGCATTACGCTCTTAATACATAAATAGCTATAACCTAACCATCAGCTGATGATTAAATTTTCAATATCTGAAAACAATAGCAGCTGAAAGTTTTCGATTTTTGTGGTACTACCAACCTGACAACAATTAAGTTGTATCAGCATGCAATTTCCAGATCATGTTTTGTTTCAATAAATAAATAATTTATACAATAGTGAGATAATTATTGATTCTAATATCTATTTGGAATAAGTACATTCGAATATCCTGCTACTACTATAACATTTCAATACTTTATTCATTTGAACGTTTTTCCACTTTGACACGGTGATTAAACTAACAGAACGTACGTGCAACCGGACCTATGTATGCTATAGCGCACTCTCAAGAAAATATTGTTTCAGAAAAGGTCTACAGCTATCACATGATTGTACATAATTTGCCTATCACACTCTCTTATCTTCTATCCTCTTATTAATTTCGTTGTTATTGCAGTAAAAACCATACGCGGACCAAGCAGACGTCGATTGGCAGGAAGAAGTTCAACATGGACCCGAAGAAGGGCATCGAGTACCTGTTGGAGCATGGGCTGCTGCAAGCCACTGCTGATGATGTCGCCGCTTTCCTGTACAAGGGAGAGGGACTCAATAAGACGGCCATTGGAGATTATTTGGGGGAGAGGAGTGATTTCAATGAGAAGGTTGGTTGTATAACATGATTTTCTTTGCAAAAATGAGATGTCACCTATACTTGTTCTTGACATTTCTGTATACAGGGTGTTTCAGGAGGAATGTGCAATACTTCTCAGGCTGATTCCTCACACCAAGTAGACAAAAAAGTTCCATGGGACCAACCCCCAAAAACGCTTTATTACCGAGATAACAATGGCGGAAAATTGAGATTTTTTAAAACATATTAATTTTCATAATTTTTTAGAAGCTTTAGTGGGGTTCTAAAATAATCAATTCCTATGTAAAATTAGCTGAGGAATTCAATGAAACCAGTTCCAAGTTTGTAACTTGAACGGTTATTGAGATAATTCGAAAAATATACTAAAAAACGCAATTTTTTAACAATAAGGGCTATAACTGGATAAGGAATCATAAAATTGTATTTTTTATTAATGGAAGTTGAAGAGAGTCGGATTCTTAAGGAAAAGTTAGATGGCGGCGATTGTGTAAATCCTACCCAAATCTCAGAAATAGCGATCGAAAATCGCAAAATCGCTACTAAACACAAATTCATTTCTTGTGCTAAGTTTTGTCAATTTTGCGATTTTTGATCGCTATTTCTGAGATTTGGTAGATTACAATCGCCGCCATTCAACTTTTCCTTAAGAATCCGACTCTTCAACTTCCTTAATAAAAATACAATTTTATGATTCCTTATCCAGTTATAGCCCTTATTGTTGAAAAATGGCGTTTTTTAGCATATTTTTCCAATTATCTCAATAACCGATCAAGTTACAAACTTGGAACTGGTTCTATTCAATTCCTCAGCTAATTTCACATAGGAATTTATCATTATTTAGAACCTCACTAAAGCCTCTAAAAATAAGAAAACTTAATATGTTTTTAAAAATCTCAATTTTCCGCCATTGTTATCTCGGTAATAAAGCGTTTTTGGGGGTTGGTCCCATGGAACTTTTTCGTCTACTTGGTGTAAGGAATCAGCCTGAGAAGTATTGCACATTCCTCCTGAAACACCCTGTATAGTCTGTCCAAGCAAAGAAGACCCTCTGGCAAGATGGAAAAATGACTCCAGCTTATTCAATATTGGTTCAAAAATTATTGATTTGGTCTCAAATTGTAGATCAGAATCCTACAATTTGAGACCAAATTAAATTTTTTAACCAGTATTGACCGAGCTGGAGCCATTTTCCCATCTTGTCAGAATGTCTTCTTTGCTTGGACAGACTATTGTAGCATTCATTCAAGAGATTTTCATTTTTATACATAAAAATAATACAAAACTATTTGATACCAAACATAATTTTAAAACCAGTATTGATCCAGCTAAAGCCATTTTCCCATCTTGTCAGAATGTCTTCTTTGCTTGGACAGACTATTGTAGCATTTATTCAAGAGATTTTCATTTTTAAAACTTGAACAGCTTCATAGAATTTCAATATTGTAATCAGCCAATTAACACCAAATGATTTGTGTGATCATAAAGCCTCCTTTACATGGGGTTATTAGTGGCGGCCAGTCGAATAGCTGTAGCCAATCACATCCTTTGTCTTGTCATTGAGTTAAACAACAAGAGCTGTGATTGGCTATTCGAATGGCCGCCACTACTAACTCCTTGTACAGGAGGCTTAACGGAATCAGCTCTTGATGCGTGTGATGGTCGATAACGCTATAGAATGTAAAATATTGTTCCCTATCTCTGTAAGTCCAGTGACTTGAATTCACGAAATTTATGTTTTTGACTTTGGTCCATGAGTACGCTTTTGTATGAATTGTCAATAATTTTCCTCATGTGACTTCAATATTTTCATGCAATTCTAGAGACGAATATTATGTTTTTATGTGATACTTTGTAATTGTATGTACTTATGACAATTGTATGTACCTATGACTTGCCTATTGCTCATGTAGCCTGACGGCCAATTAAACTAATCTTGAATCAAATTATTTGATGATGTTTTTAGAAACTGGACATTAGTGTTTCATTTATTTCATATAATCTAAGAATTTTAAAATTTGCTGATTTTGTTTCCAGGTGCTGCGTGCCTTTGTCGACCTACACGACTTTACCGATCTGATCCTGGTGCAAGCGCTCCGTCAATTCCTGTGGAGTTTCCGTCTACCGGGTGAGGCCCAAAAAATCGACCGCATGATGGAATGCTTCGCCCAGCGCTACTGTCAACTCAACCCCAACATATTCACCAACACTGACACCTGTTATGTGCTTTCATTCGCCATTATTATGCTCAACACATCGCTGCACAACCCTAGCGTCAAGGATAAGCCCACTGTTGAACAGTTTATTTCGATGAATCGGGGTATTAATAACGGGGGCGATTTGCCGAGAGAACTGTTAGAGAGTTTGTATGAAAGCATTAAGACTGAGCCGTTCAAAATACCCGAGGATGATGGAAATGATCTCATGCACACGTTTTTCAATCCGGATAAGGAGGGCTGGCTGTGGAAGCAAGGTTAGTTTTAGTAATTATATTTAAATAATTTTAGTTTTCGAATTTTAAATAATTTTAGTTTAAAGTTTTCGAATTTTAGTTTTTTAATTTTGAAGGAAGTAGGAAAAGTGCTGTTTAGACTTATGAAACTAGAAAACTATCTAGCAAGAGTAGGATGGAAAGTTTCATAACAATTCAAGTTAATTACTGTAAAATTATCAAATCAAGGACCCAGTGCAACATGAACTTTCTCAATTCAAACATGAAAGTAACAATTTGATATGTGTCACAATTTCATCCGTAATGAGTGATTTTGAACTTTTTCAACTAATTTGGATTATAATACTTTTTGGGCAAATGATTGATTCTCCTTTTCCTCATATTAATTTTCCTCAATTATTATTATTATTATCGTATGCCACGTTTGGTGGGAAGTCCTAAAAGGATGTTCCACCGGCAAAATAACCTCAATAATTATCCTCGATGGGAAATTGATTTTCCTCAATTGATGTCTGTGTTTCTACTCTTTATTGTATAATTTCTCGAATAAATAAATAAATTGAATAAATGAATGAAACCAAAATCAAACCAATATGGGTGGATCGTTCGATTCATTGATAACGCGCCTGTCTGATAACCAAGAGGACCCGAGTTCGAGTCTTGACCGGAGAACAATTCTTTGACCACAGTACAATAATGAAGATAAGGCCACCCTGTCTTTTGGAGGAGACGATAGGTTGTCAGACCCGATTGTCTAAAAAATATTCGTCGTTTCTCATCTTCATCCTTCTAGCATCATCATCATTACCCAAGCATAGTTTATTTATCTCTAACAGTAATTTCAATGATTAAAATAGATAAAAATTCTATTTTCAACCATAATTGAATAGAAAAAATCCTATTTTTCTAGGAGCCCATGTGGGCATTACCCTCGGAAAAAATAAAACCTGATAGAATAGGAATCAGCAGCAGTCCATAAATCCCATACAATATTGAATAAATGAATAATAAAACCAATATTAAACCCATGTCAATATAGATTCTTTTTCAACTCATTTGTGTGATATTCCGCAGGCGGTCGATACAAGTCGTGGAAACGGCGCTGGTTCATTCTGAACGACAACTGTTTGTACTACTTTGAGTACACCACCGACAAGGAGCCGCGCGGCATCATACCGCTGGAGAACATTGAGGTGAGGGAGGCAGCCGACCGGCACACGTCCAAACCGCACTGCTTTGAGTTGTACGCGGCGGCTGGCACGGATTTCATCAAGGCGTGCAAGACGGATAGCGAGGGCAAGGTGGTTGAAGGTAGGTGCAGAATTTTTTTTTATTGATTAAATTTGATGACAGAAATAATCAATGAAAGAGAGAAGAAGCAGAGTATTGATATTACTGTTTCCAACACAGTTTTGAAAAATAAAGTTCACATTTTCAGGTTATGCCAAAGTTTTTTTTTTACTATATTCTGTCCAAGCAAAGAAGACCCTCTAGCAAGATGAGAAAACGACTCAAGCTTGGTTAATATTGGTTCAAAATTTATCATATGATCTCAAATTGTAGGAAACAATTTTATCTACTATTAAGACCACATTTATTATTCTTGAACAAATATTGACCAAGCTGGAGTCATTTTCCCATCTTGCCAGAGGGTCTTCTTTGCTTGGACAGACTATACAAGATTGATCTGAAAGAAATTGATGATGAATTTTGAATGTTTGAATATAAAGATAATGAACACAAAACAATTCCTTTGATAATGAAAACAAAAACGAACGGGTTTCGATGAAATATTGGAATGAATCATAATTTTAAATATTTAAATCATAATAGTGGTGATTAATAGTAATAATTCAATCAGGGACTGTGTATCTACGCACGATTCAATCTGAATAAAGTTACTTTATAAGGTAGGTAAAGGTAAAGTATGAGGTAGGTAAAGTTGCGGATACATGTAGGGCACAAGATGCAATAGAAACACGGTGTTGTATGGAGCACAGCGAATCAAAAATCGGCTGACCAGGGTGCGTTGCTCTTCACAACTCCGTGTTTCTATTGCATCCTAGGAACACGTGCCCGTGCGAATTTTTTATTTGTACTAATGTAAACCTACCTTAAAGAAAATTCACAAGATAAAAAACTGACAGTAATTGAACTTGAAGGAACAAAATGTTATTATAGGAAAACATTGAACTGATAATAGAATAAGTAGGCTATAGAATTCATTGTAGCAAATACATGGTATTTTAGGCTTGTAGCCAGCGAAAATAGAATATAATTATTTTCATAATTATATATTCATATTCTATTCTCTCTGCTTGTAGCATAGCACACTGGAAAAAGGAAAATTCCTTGTGTAAAAGTATGAGTTGCAATAATTTCAAAACGAGATCAATCTATCACTTAAATTAGTATTTTGCTAAAAATTAATCTGATTTTGAGATAATACATTTTTCGAAGCATGACCTTATTGGTCTACATTTGAAAGTAATAGTGAAAATTTAAATATTTCTAATCCTGAAAAGCTTATATTCTCCATCAATTATCCTGAAAACATCAGTGCAAATTTTTTTTTGAGGGTGATGCCCTACATTTGATCTTGGGCCTGTGCGTGGGTAATGGGAAGGATGATGATAAGAGATGAATGGACCTACTGCTTTAGGTGGGTTCCGAACCACCGGGAAGCGATTTTTGAGGCTCATGAATTGAATTCAGAGGAACCGGTCACCGTTACAGCAGTGGTGGTAGAGGCACGTCGCTTATCTAATCTCACCGATTAGACGCTCTCTACCACTGGGACAAACCGCTTCCCCTCATTGAATTCTATCTTGTAATAATTTTGTCTAAAATAGCTGTTAATAAGTTTTCATCCATTTACCATAAATTTAATATTTATTTTCTCAGGAAAACACACAGTTTACAGAATGTCGGCTGCAACCTCAGAAGAAAAGGACGAGTGGATCAAATGTCTAAGGTAGGATATTTGGATTCTAATGATTATTATTATGCTAACTGAATTATCTAATTTAGAGTTCATAGTTGTGTTATTCAAGTTTAATATTTCACTATTTAAGTAATGAAGTTTCATAAAGTTCAGCGTCAATGATGATTATTCAGCGTAATGATGATAATTTCTAATCTTTTTTAAGTAGTGAGAAATTCTAATAAATAAAAAATAACTACAAATTATTGATTAATATTCATGCCCAAAATTCCCAATTATTTCCAATGCAGCAAAGCTACGGCTCAAGTAAAATCTGATTCTATATTAATTGAATACAATCAGCTTTTACTTTGGCTGTAGCTTTGTTTGAGCCACATTGGGAAAAGCGGTCCTCAGGCATACAGTATTATTTATTCCTGAAGAATCTGATAATACTCTTTGAGTAGTTGTGAAATTGATATTGTGGTAGTTATCCATAATAAATGAAAAGACAAGATGTTGTCAAACCACTAATTTATTAGAAAATCGAGATACCGGTTTCGGTTGTTACACCATTATCAATCTATAATGACTCTCAATTAGAGTTTACCAGAGATTGATAATGGTGTAACAACAGAAACCGGTATCTCGATTTTCTAATAAATTAGTGGTTTGACAACATCTTGTCTTTTCATTTCTTAATCTGTTGATAGTTCTTGTTTATCAAGTACGAAATTTTCAGAAGATTCTCTATAACTTGCTTAATGGACAAAAATTGTGAAGTAGGCTAGTAAGAGTGTAATATAAACCATTCAAGATAAGAGTGCGAACGAACAGTTTCACGGAAATTCAATTGAATTAAACCACCGTCAAATGACCGTCATTTGTATTGAAGTATAGTCTGGGCGAGTAAAGAAGACATTCTGGCAAGAAGGAGAAATTACTCCAGCTCGGTCAGTATTGGTTCAAAAATTATAAATTCGGTCTCAAATTGTAGAAAACATTATACTTTTTTCTGCAATTTATAAAATTTTTGAACCAATATTGACCGAGCTGGAGTCATTTTCCGATCTTGCAAGAATGTTTTCTCTGCTCTACCATACTAGTTATTGGCAATTTATGTTGTTTCCATGAGATGACAATATTTTGAAGCACTCGAATAAAAATTTATTTTGGTTGACTAGATCTTAATAATGAAATTTATTTCTCTAATATTACTTTTCAGACAAAGCATCAGTCACAATCCTTTCTATGACATGCTGGCCGCGCGAAAAAAGAAGGCACAGAAAACCAACGCACATCATCACCATCATCATCACAGTCAACACCACAACGCTCGCAGCTAACTTTATCCAGCGATTCATGAATGAATTATTCATCATTCATCCTGATGTGTGTGCAATTAATTATCAGACTGTAACCGGCGTTGAGATTTATTTTATCAACTACCATGATAAAGATTTCGAAAGTTGGACCCGTGCACGTAACACGATATTTGGACGTCATTTTTTTGTCGTGCTTATAAATTTTACTAAATTGAAAAGAACTATAATCTGAATCATTGAATCTTCAAACACATAATGTGGCTTTTCATTCAATCTAGTAAAATTTATAGAGACGGCAAAAAATCGCGGTAGTCTGGTCGAAGCAAAAACGACATTCTGACAAGATGGAAAAATGACTCCAGCTCGGTCATTATTGGTTCAAAAATTATAAATTTTGGTCCCAAATTGAAGCCCAGAATATTTTCTACAATTTGAGACAAAATTTATAATTTTTGAACCAATATTGACCGAGCTGGAGTCATTTTCCCAGAATGTCTTCTTTTCTCGACCAGATTATATGTGTAACGTAGTGTATGGTGATTGAGTGACTAGTAGTCTTCACGTTTATGAATATATATCTTATATATCATGGACCTCACGAATATATTATTTATACATAGAACTTGTAAATATGTTGAATATTGTATTTTTATTGTAAATATTGACAATTGATTGATACAATCTGATTGATTTGTCAGTTTGTAAGTATAGGATTAATCTTTATTATTTATCAATTCAATACAATTGGTTGTTAGTTTTATTGTGCCTTCGTGAATTTATTGAATTTTGACTAAAAGCTAGATTTTGAATCGGCTGTATGTTATTGAAGAATTTTGTATTAAGTTTGAGTGATTTCGAAGTAGGATAATTTGATATTTTGATTGTTTTCAGAAATTGAATGAATGAAAAAATTTGAAATATTATTGTTGTTTGGAGTTTGAAAAGAACAGAAATGTTTCTAGTTGTTCTTTGAAGATAGATGGTTTGATCTGTGGTCAAGTTATGAAAATGAGAGTTTGATTTTTCAAGTAATGGAGTAAAATTCCAAGGTAGATTTGCTATGACTGAATAGCCTATAATCTGGGATAACAGATTCAAATTTGTTGAATTCCAATAAATCATTAGAGCAAGTCAATTTTTTACCTTAGATACCAGAATTGAGAATATTTCACTGATCGGGTCCTGCATAGTACAAGATCATGATATAAACTTCTGAATCTGATGATTTTTTTTACCAAATCAACAGACTATATAGACTCATTTACTGATTTCTTAATGTTCCGATGGCGCTTTCAAACTATTATTAAAAAAAAGGCATTGAACTCACTCAATAATATGGATACATTCACCTATAATTACACAAATTACTTTTCATGAGTACTTTACTGCATTATGAATACGAATCGAATATATGGTTTTACATTCTAAAAATGATTTTTTGTCAAATATGAGACTCATAAGAGACTAGTGCCCGGTTTTTCCAAGTACACTCAAAGTTGAGGGACCCTCAAGTTTACTACGCTTTACTACATTTCCTATACTTATAATAGAAAATATCAGCTGTTCGTCAAAATTTGAGGGTCCCTCAACTTTGAGTGTGCTTGGAAAAACCGGGCATAAGAATTGTTCATTAGAGATACGAGGGTCATTGCAAACTACAAAATATTTTAGGGTCTGCCTTATAAATAACTTATATTTACTATCCATTTTTTGCCTAGAATATGTGACATTTTAATTTAAAGCAAGGTTGAAGAACATTGGCTATAGTGATCATAAAACCTTTTGTAGTTGTATTGTGGATTGTATTGACTTGAATATTATGTGACATAATTGTATTCCTTATTTCTCCATGAGATTAATATCATTCTTCTTTTGGAATTGATTGTTTAATCCTTAATGAAATAAAACATTTTGATATTGTCAAATCTACCGTTTAATTGGCAATATCAGTGTGTTTTATTTCATTATGGTACGATTCCACAACATCGACGTCATAGTCGAATTTTTATTCAATTCTTGATTGAAGATTAGTTGACTTCTTTATGTGAATTAATTAGTTTCTTGAATTATTCGAAATATCTGCTCTTTTAGAAGCTTTTACTGCTTCAATGGCCTTATAAAGTGTTGAGTCAACTGAGATTTACAGTGTTAAGAAAAAAAAATCAAATTGTTTTATTTATTACTGAGAATCAACTAGAAATTTATTTGAGTTCTAATTCAATGGAGACCTTTTTCTTCTAATTTAAAGAGATTTTTCGATTAAATTTGATTTCCAGGTAAGATTATTGTAATAAATAATTACTGGAAACTCCTGATTACGGCTTTGTAATCAAGATTAATGTAAATAATGTAATTACTGTAAAAACAATTGAATTTTACCATTTCTAAGCTCTTGTACATTGATGTGTATTTCATTATGAAATGTACAGTAGATTGAAGATATAGTCGTTAGATATAAGAATGAACATTATTGAGTATGATTTGTAGATATTTTGATATAATTGAAGGTGCCTCATATTTGTAACTCGTATAGACCAAGAATATTGTGACACAGAAGAAGAATATTTAGTTTTCGATCAGTAGGTAATATTTTTTGTTGCCTTTTATAATTTATTCTCTATTTTAAACAAAGGTACAAAATTTTGTAATTTTTTCCTCCCCAGTCGGGCATTGAAGTGCTAATTGAATTAAACTGCCGTAGAATGACGCTGTTTTACGTAGCTTAATATTACATTGATACAATTAGATGGCATTATTTTTCGGCAGTTACATTTTATTGACTTTTAAGCAACTGGTCTTCAGTCCATATTTTATACTGCACTACCTAATTGTCTACATATTCCAATCCTTTAATTTGTTTCTTTCATTCTTCACATGAATAATAAAGAATTTATAGAAAAATTTTGATGTAGAAACATTTTGTGTACGAATTTATAAATTGTTATTCAATTAAAGCACTGATACTGATTTCTTATGTGATGAAATAAGAAAAGCAAAATCTATTATTTAAATGACAAGTATGTATAGAAAGGGATCCATCCCAAGTAGGTATCGATTTTGATATGCCTCAATCTTTCATCTTTTCCTCTCTGAAATATTATTCATAAGCATTCATTACAAATTATCAACGATATAATGTCTTCCCTTATTTATGTATAATTCAATATGTAATTTGTATATTATTTATTATTCACGAGCCTTAAAAGAAGCATCGAATAACTTGGAAAAATAACTGAGATTTTAATGAATTTGAAAAATTGTTGATCACTTTGTCTAGAAAGGACGTATTGGGATTAAATAGGGATATAATTATTTTATCTCCTATTTTCATAGTAAACTCACTCAATTCTTATTTTGTAAGACAAGTTTTCATGGAAATTAATTTAAAATAACATTTCAAAAATTTATTGAGCGGAGAAAGTATAGAATGATTGTTATATTATAGCCTTTGTTATATTGATGTTGAGCTCTGCAAGAGCATATCGGTGAGCGGTCTCATATAAAGCTTTGTAAACAGCTATCAGACAGTCCTGACAGAGCATTAATAACAGACATTTACTCAAATTTTCCTGCTATACTTCTAATTCCACTCAACCTTATTCTATTCATTTTCTAGCAAAGATATTTCATTATTTCTATTTAGTATATTCAATTTTCTTCCACTAAAAATTAGTCAAATAATTTGACGAACTTGTACTGATGGAGAAAAATAAAAATTCATGGATTCAAATTTATATTACTCTAAAATTTAGTTCACGATCTTGGCTGTGCATTGTATAAATTTGTAATTGTGCATATGTATTATAGAACAATATATTAGTAAATTTTCTCGAGATTGTCGATTGTGTCTTCTCAAACAATATTATAGTTAGTTCTTGTATAATGAATGACCTCACTACTCATATAATATGGTAGACTATTATATACCTGTATGTCAGTCTGCACCTGGCACAATATATATATATATATGATACGCCTGTATGAAAGTTTATACCAAAGCGAGTGAATTTTATTCTTGTTTCCAATTCCAAAAATAGTTTTCAAAGAAATACAAAATATTTGTCGATTATGCATATATAGTATATAAATATATTTTTATGAGTTTGAAAGAGATTAAAACTTTTGAAAGTGAGCTGTGTCGATTTTTCATAAACAAGTTTAGCCTTCAATATTAATTCATTTCCCGTAAATATTTTCATGCTATTAGATTGGGTATCTTTTGTCTCGAAATCCAAAATAGAAAAGATTCTGAGCTTGCAGTAAATTAACTTTGTTCTATGTATAATAATAATTGTACCTATATATGTATGTAAATGGTTCAACAGACATGAGGGTTCAGGCCTGCCAGCTGGTTGCCAGTGTCATATCCACTCCACTATACAGCAGAGGTGAATAATCATCAACAAGGTCAGAGATAACGTGTGGCCAGCACGTTGATCATTTCAACCATAAGCTAGCTTCCGTAACCAAGTGACGGCGCAGAACACCTCTGAATAACATCCACTAAAAATGTAATGCAACAATGATAATTATTATTACTCCAGATACTGGAAACGGCTGACTTATCTCTTTACTAACGAAAGCCAATCTCCCAAAGAAGGAGATACCTATAGAGCTTAATTTTTCAAAAGCAAAGCTTTCTTCAATCGCTGTTGAGCCATTGACGTAAGATACTTAGTTCAATGAATAAATTATTGTACATTAGTTTCAGATTATTTATATTTCATTTATTCAGTAATGTCGTTTCCAATTTGCAGAGAAATTTGAATATTTTATGTGACTGGATGGATGTTTTCCATTATTTATTATGAAATTTAAATAGGAAAAATGATTATGGAAAACTATTCAAATTAGAATAGAGAGTAAATTTATTGACCAGGAGAAAAACTTTTAGTTTATGTTTAGAAATAGGTGTATGAGGTGTGGAAGGTAGAATCCGTTCTATCAAGTGAGGTTTCTGAACAAAGTGAACAACACTATTGTAGGCCTAAGCTAGAAATCAACCAAGAATACAGGTAGCCAAGTTGATTCATCAAAATTTATAATTGCACTACAATCTAAGCTCCAATCATTAAATTATTGATTTATTAAAGTTATTTAATCAAAAGAATATTCTGATGACCTTTGATCCATTTTCTCTCTCATCTGCTCGCGTTCTTTCTGCTTGCGAGATTTGAAAGAGTCTTTCAAAACGGGCACCAAAACATACAAAGAAACAGCAATAACCAAAATCCAATGTAAGCAAACAGTGATTATCATGAAAATATTCAGTGGGTCGCAAACGTTGTTGAAAAATCCACATTCTTGGTCTTCCTTCGATAAGTGGATTGTAGAAACATTCGAAATTTTCGAAAATCCTGATTCCGGATAGATTAATGCCATGGTTATTACAAATCTAAAATAACCTTGTGGATTCATAGGGTGCTGTTTTATTTATATTTATAGAACAGAAGAACTTGATCATATGTTGAAACTTTCAAAAACAGTAATTGAGCTAATAAGCTGAATCAGGAAAGTCACTCTCTGCAATGCTACTCCTCTGGAACCGCCCGACCTATTTCATTCAAACTTGCCATATTATGTAACTTAATGGCAATAGTAACCTAGACATAGACGACCAGGCTATAGGCTATAAAGCATTACAGTATTTTGTCCTTGATAAATAATTATCCATGAAGCTCATGTGGCCCATAATAGAGCATTATGTGTATACCATATTATCAGGCAGTATTGCCAGTATCAATAATCATATTAACTCTGGACTCTTGGACTGAGGCTGAATGTGGCTAAATGCAGAGTTATGTCATTTACCAAAAAAAAAATCCTTTTCACTATGACTATACAATTTGGGGAACATCCCTGGAACATTGTGTACAAGATCTGGGAGTGATATGATGGATGTCCATCTTGATTTTGTCCAGCATATTCACCTGGCATCACGGTGCAATCAACTGATGGGGTTTGTCTTCAGAAGGTGCTCAGCTTTTCAGAGATGAGAGTCCATAATGCATTTATTCAAGGCATTAATACGGAGTCTCCTTGAGTATGCAGCACCAATCTGGAGCCCCTATCAAGTCACATAGCCTACATATAGCAAGATTTGAGAGATTGCACAATAAATTCCCCAGGTACCTCATCTCTTTTATAAAAGGTTTGGTCCTTCGCAGTCCTGTGAGTATGACTTTCCTACTCAGCAGTTGAGGTCACTGTTTGGGGTTGAGAGTATTAAGCTCAGGCGTGAAATCTTATCATTGATTATTTTTCATAAGATCCTAAAGAAGTGATGTGGACTGCTGGACTCTCCCTATCTACTTGGAAGAATTGGATTTGCTGAACCCACTTTAAGCCGATGGTGGGTTCCTTCCATCCTTATAGTTCAATGTACAAAGGGCAAGAACAGTCAGCATGTATGTCACCCCATTCAACCATATGCCTCGGCTGCTGAATGGTCTGGGTGGTGAGTTGCATTTGCATTTAGGTCAAAAATAAGCAAACTTCTGGTACAGCGTGGAGATATAGTCTGGCCAAGATGGGAAAATGACTCCAGCTTGGTCAATATTGATATAAAAATGATTGATTTGGTCTCAAATTGTAGATCAGAATGTTTCCTAAAATTGAGACCGAATCAATAATTTTTCAACCAATATTGACCGAGCTGGAGTGATATTCCCATCTTGCCAGAGGCTCTTCTTTGCTTGGCCAGACTATACCTGAGGTTTTCTTTTCAGACTGATGAGTGGGATACTCTTTAGTCGTTACCTATGTCTCACATTATTTTGATAGTTTAATTAAATAATCACACAACATTCAAATTTCCAATTTTTATTTATTTATATTTTTGGCTATCATGTTCTTTCATTAGATTTCTCTCTATAGTAATTTATCTTCTCTGTAATCTTCCCTATTAGGCCCATTCTACACGGGCGTAGGAAACGCGTCGTTAACGTCGCGTCGGCAACGCGTGCTCGACAGAACACATTGTGTTAAATGGGCTTGTCTACACGGGCGTGATAAACGCGCGCCCATTTAACACAATGGCAAAGAGTATGTAGACACAGAATATGTATACTTTATATTCACTGACAATGGTTTCTGTCGAGAACGCGTTTTCGACGCGACGTAAACGCCGCGTTTCCTACGCCCGTGTAGAATGGGCCTTATTAGCCTATTCTTTCTTATCATCATCATTACCATCATCACCAATCTATCATAGCAACCTCTTTGTCACATTTGAGTTACTGTATCTTTTATTTTCTTAGATTCTAAGCTACTCTATTTTCCATTCTTATTTTCGATTGTAAAGTGCTTAGGTGAAAGTTAATGTGTAACTTACGGCACCGTACCTAACAAAAAATTGATTGAGCACCGATAAAAATTATACTGTATTAAATTATAATTTGAATCAGGCGCGCATTCAATTATATTTTGAGGAGGGTCAACGTCATCTTCATCAATTAAATTTCTTATCTTCAATATGATAGGCCTATCGATGGTTATGGCCTATCAATATTGAAATGCCAGTGCTCAAGTTTCTCAACACACTCACATGATAAACAATATGATGTTGAACTTTGAGTATTTTGTCATAGTTGCGGAAGATCAAAAAACAGATAAAAGACACTACACTACAAACAATTTGATTTTGTATGTTGCGACACGCTTATGAATCGTGCTCTAGATAAATTAAAACTACCGCAATAATTGGGTAACGACCGACATTTCAAACTTCGCAGATTGTCTAGCGCAGGAAGTTGGTTGGCAAAATTAGTCAAAACAAATTCGTGCTCAACTGCGTAAACATCAAAATTTGTAGTTCCTTGTTTTCACGCATGTGAAACTCGGTGAAAGAATCTAAATTTTTTATCGTGTCTGTGATAATAGTTCGTAAGTGCAGCTTTAGATAGCAGCAAACTTCATCTTGTGAGCAATTTATCGAATTGATAGCGTTGGTGTTTCGTTTTGGCTGCTCAAACGTTTCAGTTTGTCCTGTTCCCCTACAAACCATGGCTTACTGTGCAAGGGCCGCACAATTCAAGGTTAGTTCTACTTTTATTTTTATAATTTTCTTACAATTATCACAAATTCAACATGACACCGCAAAACTCTAGAGCTAATTTCGATTTAAATTATCATAATTCCTTGATTAATTGGAAATTTCCCCCTTTGAAGTCCTCCAACCTACTTGAGGTCACTGGCAAATTCCTAACCTATCAACTCGATAGTGTCATTCCGATAATTACGGTAGGCCTACTTCATCAATAATAAAAATTGGGGAAGTTAAATTATATTTTTAACTCAGGTTCTATAAGGTTTATAATCCTTTTATGAATGTTTCTCAGTTTATACTAATTGCCTAGAAAATAACTAACCTACACCAGTAGGGACCAGTACCGATCACGTAGGGTTTTGCCATAAAACTGGGCTCCAGGAGGGACATTGCATAACTTAATATAATTATTCTATGCTTTGAGTAATATTGAAATATGATTGATTATTTTATTTTTTAGGTAATTTAATGAAATAATTTGATAGCTTGCTATAATGAATTGTCATTTTTATGTATTATTCTGAATAACTTGGTAAGTTAAATAGAAAAGCTGTAGAAGAGGTAGGTGGGTACCTAACTTCAAATTATACCTCTAAAAAGATAGGCAAGTCTCATGTCATTCTGTAAATTTTCTAAAAATTCTTGAACCTTTTTTAACTTATTCTTTAAATTCATCAATTAACCCGCTTGCATTCTTAATTGTTTTTGGACCCTTGTTACGTTTTCAGTAACTAAGGTCTAAATGAAAACTATTCTCAAATCCATAGGATCTGTAAAGTGTAAACCCTCTCTTCTACGGGGAAACCCAGGGGGCACTGAGGGATCCCCTCCAAAAATTTATCACCCTTGCTTTCCTTCAACCAGAGATGTAGGCCTAGGTCAAAATAAAACTCACTAAAAAAATTGATTAACTCAATTAGCCTAATAAAAATAATATTTAAAGTATTTTTCCAGAATACTTGGTAACATTGAGTTACTTTTGTTTTTATCCTGTCCAAGTAAAGAAGACATTCTGGTAAGGTAAGATGGAAAAATGACTCCAGCTCGGTCATTATTGGTTCAAATTCAAACTTGGTCTCAAATGTTGAAAATTTTTTATCTAAAATTTGATATTAATTTTATAAGTTTTCAACCAATATTGATCAGGTTGGAGTCATTTTCCCATCTTGTCAGAATGTCTTCTTTGTTTGGACAGACTATATCTATCTTCTCAATATAGGTGCGCTAAGTAACTTGACATCATTTATTTACTCAGGCATTATAGCCCTTAATATTTTAAGTTGTAAAACAATTTTGATAAAAATACAGTCCAGATTTTTATAATAAATGATATTAAAAATCTACTGACTAGCCTACTGATATCAAAGTCTTTCTATATCTTCAAAAAGAAAAAACTATCAATTTTCAGGTCTCTGACACTTTCCTGAACCATACAACAATAATTCGTGTGTGGTTAAATCGAATTTCAGTGTAAATCATAATTAAAATTTGATGACTATACTATTTTGGTATTTTTCAACATGTCTTTGATAGGCCTACGCACTAGAACAATGACAGAAATTTCTCCATTATATACTTAAAAACAATGGAGTATGCTATGCCACAGTTTTTCAATACAGATAGCAATGCATTTTTGCAAAAAAGAGAGAATTATCTCTAATACTGTACTTTTCTCTTCTTGCTGTTGCAAAAATGCATTTATTGTAATCTTTTCCTAATAACTTTTTATATTTTTTGGGGTGCAAAGATCACTTTCTTATTCATTCCACCATTAAGATCTCATAGGATAGGCCTCTTTTTAGTTCTCTAGAAATTTCTCTCAAAATTATTGTTTATTTCTATATCTACTTTGATATTTCCGAAAGTTTTGAACTATGGCCATTTCATAACATTATACACTTATTAATCTACCTTCCATTTATATTTAATATTAGAAGCTTTCATAATTACAGTTCACTTCCTCATAAATAATCTTCTTCTCTTATCTTTTGGCAATTGAATCGATATCTATCGCAATTTCAATTACGAAATCGTAAACGTTTATTTCCTATTCACTTGATAATTGAAAGTAATTGAACAAAACAAAATTGCGTTTATTTTGAAAACTTTTATATCTGGTGACAAAAAATAAGGAGATTTCGTCTGTTATTTTTACGTTTCAACACCTAATTATATACCTATTCCTAACAGAGATTTCTAAACTCTTAAGAAACAGGTCCCAGGTCAAGAATAAACTAAGTAAATATACTATTTGGTAAAATATTTTCTTAAGGATTTTAAAAGGAAATTAATCTTTTTTAAAATATTTGCATATTCAATAATTAATAATCTCATAATTTATTCTCTCAGCTTATGTAATTCATTATTATTACTAAGATATCAATGTGATGTGATTTTTTTATTATTGTAGAATTTTTAGGTGATTCTCTCTCATATTCAGAGAAATAGGGACACTATGTATTAATACATAATCAATCTAATATTTACTCTCCCAGCTTAATGTGATATTCATTAATTATAATGATAGTTATCAACATTAGATGTTCCCTTCTATTTAATTTTGGATTAGGCTATTGTTTTCATTTTTAAAATGTTTAGGTGATTCTCTCTCATATTCACAGAAATATATTGTGTGATGTTATTTATTTGAACCATTGTACAAATTCATGGAATTTTTCGATAATTTTCTGTCACAACATCCCAGCTTTATTGAAAATACGGTATTTTTCAGTTCTTTTATGACTGTTATCTCTAACGTCGTTCTGTGGCCATGAAATGTCAATCATTGAACTGGATTTTGTGCCAACCTACTTTAGCTTTGTTGAACTAGAAACTATTCACAATCATCGATTATCTAACCGTTGAATTAGAGCAAATTAGATTTCTATTCAGTTCAAATAGTTTCATCTACCATAGTACCGTTTTCGTATAGTGAGTTGAGTCAGAAGATAGATGATATAGTCTGTCCAAGCAAAGAAGACCTTCTGGCAAGATGAGAAAATGACTCTAGCTAAGTTAATATTGGTTCAAAAATTATCAATTTCATCTCAAATTGTAGGAAACAATTTGATCTATACTATTAAGGTCTCATTTATAGTTCTTGGACAAATATTTACCAAGCTGGAGTCATTTTCCCATTTTGCCAGAGGGTCTTCTTCGCTTGGTCAGACTATAGAACTATAATAATAAGTCATATTTATAACAATAAACACTTCGGCTTGGAATATGCTGTAGCGTTCTTTTGCTTGAAATTATTCCTATCTTGGAGTTGATCAGCAGAAATAATAGAGCTATTTCTTACTAGACTATTTAGTTAAATTTATAGAGTTAGGTGTAGTTGACGTCAAAAAGTTGAGTTGTTTCGTCTGTTCCAGCTGTTGATTTTGTCAATTATATTTGTCATTTAGCTGTACCTAGATGATGTTTATGAAATCAAAAGAGACAATAGATAGGAGAATACATTAGCTGTTAGTAGGTTACTCCCTGTAGGTTTCCTCACTGATGTAAAGCATCTATTGTCTCTTTTGATTTCAAAAATATCTAAGCTACCAGGCATTGCTGAATGAGAACTCTCATTTACAACATCAGCTGTTGGAGCGCCCAAATAGCCCAAATTTTGGCTTCAGCCATATCCAATTAAATGACAATATCTCAAACTGCAGATTTCATTTTATCATGAGTTGAAGTTTTCTGTGAATTTCCTTCCATTTATGAAGCTATCGCAGCAATTGATCCGCGAAAAAGAGAAATCAATGCCAACATTTCACATCTCAACACTTAATGTTTGTCGTTTTCATTTAATTTTGTATAGATTTCATATTTATCAAGTTAGAGAGGATAGAAATATTATTGGAGCAAAAAAAGCTTTCAACAGTCTCCATTCTGTAATAAATCAAAAATTGTAATACACAGTAGATCAATAGATGAGGGACGCTGTTTCTTAATAAACAAATACATTAATCTTGTATGAAGTCTCATGTATTTTCAGATTCAGATTCATTCACTTTCAAAGAGAGGATTTAAGACAATAATCTCGAATATTAATGATTCAGAATGGCCTCAATGGTACATATCAGAAGAAAAACAGGCAACATTAACTTACTTTTTCCTCAATTTGTGGAATTGAAAGAGCTTTCCAATATTCCCAGTTTTCCTTGTGATGGGCTACGTATGTCATTACCATGCTGCCTGCTATACTTATTTTCTCTTGAGGATACTCATTTAACTGTATTTGTTAAAACTTTAAAATAATTCAAATCAAAGTAGGTACCCTTTTTTAAAATATTTTTTATTTTTCACTACATTTTTTGGCGTTCTAGAGCCATTTTCAAGTGTAAATTACCATGATAATAATACTATTAATAATCAATGGCTTCAAAAGGAAATAAATAATAATATTAATAATCAATGGCTTATTATTAAGAGAAACCGTTTTCTCATCCACAAAAACTTTTAATAACTAAAATAAAATGTAGCTTCAAAACCAACAGCCAAAATACGCATTTTATTTACATTCAACTGAACTTGACTGATTGCAGTAGAAATTTTGTTGAAGATTGATTATAAACTTGGATTAATTAGTAACTTGGATCTAGTTGATTACACATAAGTTAAATTGAATCTCAACATTATAGACTGCTGGTGGTTTTCTAAATTTATTTTTCAAATAGATTACAACCGGCTTACTTGCCAAAGTATGAAATGCTTTTGAGCCAGGTTGGCTCTCGGCCAGTAACAAGGTTAATAAGATTGGATCTGTTGTGAATTGACTACTAACAAAGAGAAGAGAGAGAGAGAGAGAGTGTGAGAGAGAAACTCTGAGAGAAAGATGAAGAACTTCAGGATATCATTTTCTGTCAATGTAAAACTGTTGGGTTGTACTCTGTGTGACCCAATGTATTTTTTATCTGGTTGGCAGGAAGTTGTATGGATTTTTAAAATCTCAATTTTTGTAAGTTATCGGATCTCTCTCTCTCTCTCTCTCTCTCTCTGTTTGTACTGTGAAATGTTATTTACTCACAATGTGCATTTTATACTCACTCTCTTGTCTTTTGGAGGAGACAATTAGCCGTCGGTCCCGTTTGTCTAAAACTTAGTAGGCTAATCATCTCTCATATTCTTCTCTCTTGTAACCCACACAGAGGCTGTGTATTCATAGTCCAATTTTCATTCAAAAAGAAGCAAAAGTCGATTCAAAATTTAATACACGATATAGTTGGGGCCAAAAATAAAGGCGGTTGGCGAATGACTGTTATTAATGATCAGCTCTTTCGGGACAGTCTGAAAGCTGCCGGATTGCTGAGGCTGCTCTCGGTTTAATATGTTCTTGCAAAACTGCTCACCGATTGTACTGACAGAGCTGAGCATTGATATAGTCTGGTCGAGCAAAGAAGACATTCTGACAAGATGGGAAAATGACTCCAGCTCGGTCAATATTTATTTAAAAAATTATGAATTCGTTCTCAAATTGTAGATTAGAATGTTTCCTACAATTTGAAACCAAATTTGTAATTTTTGGTCCAATACTAACTGAGCTGGTGTCATTTTCCCATCTTGCCAGAATGTCTTCTTTGCCTGGAAGAATATACAGTAGTTGGAATGATGAGTTTTTCATCATGCGAAATTAACCCAATGCAAATTTACCTAAATTTTTATCACCGGCTCTACAAGAATAAGAGCTCACATGAGCATCACCCTCAAAAAAATAAAAATAAACTTGAAAATAATGTTCACGAGGGATACTAATTTCTTGCTTGTTTTTCGTTTCAATATTAGTTTATTGTAAATAAGCTTACAAATCCATTTATTTAAATTAGGCTTACTAACTTTATGATTAAATTAGATCCACTAAATCATTATTTTTCTCATCAATGTAGAATCTCTCTTCAAAAAAACTCATCTAGCATTTTTCTCTTTATGAATTATTTTTCAAACATTTACAACCTTGGTGATTCGCCACAAATGTGTTAATTAACTAAACTCATCTACATAATGCTGTTGAAAACAATGAACTCATCTTACTTAATGCCTACCTGTTGCTTAATAGACAATGAATGTTAAAATATCGGTCAACTAGGAGACAGCCTTTCTGAGTGATTTTTAAGCTGTTCATGGAGTTGAACTTGAAAATCTTGAATTGAGCATTTAAAAATTCATTCAATTTTTTTAGAAGGCTATAGTGAATATAAGACGACGTCATATGACCAAGTACAGTAATTTATAAATATAGGATACAATAAATATAAGATCTTATTTTAAATAAAAATGGGTTTTTGAATTTTGAAAGATGTGACATCTTTCATGTTTTTATTCACGTATATTTCACTCTGTGTCACATCTAAAAGAAAAATATGTAATAAATTGTAGTAAAAAGTCAATATAGCTCAGGTTACCATGACAGAAATATCTATTAATTGTGAAATAATTGAAAAATAAATGAAAATCAAACACCCTTTTAAAAAACTTTAAAATTATTAAAACACAGACATGTTTCGGCACATTAGGCCATTATCAATGTTCCACATTTGAACATTGGAACTGGTGTTTTAATAATTTTAAAGTTTTTTAAAAGGGTGTTTGATTTTCATTTATTTTTCAATTATTTTAAACAGCCCTAAGTTTTAAAGTTCAGTTTTCTATTCATTGTGATATATAGAATGAGAAGTCATTCTCCTTTCAAGTTTCAACATATTTTTCAAAAACAATTGAAAAGTTGTCTGTAAATCTTCACTTGTGAATCTTATCTCTCTAAAACGATTAAACGAAAGTATACTAAAGATAACTCTCAAAGCTCACTTCTATAGTGTTTCCTCTGAAATCTTGAATAGTTGCACATTTCAAGTTTTGACTTTATAAGTGCTCACTGCTTGAGTCTTTCCAATCTAAAAAGAAAAGATTTCCCAACACTTTAAAATTTCTTTTCTGTTTTTGTTCACTTTAAACTAGTAGAACTAATCCTGAATAGATATAAATCCTGTTGAAAACTGTATTACTTGATAATCAATATTTAATTGACAGTATTGGATAGTTTTTGTATCCTAGTTCATGAATTATAACTCATTATGATTACTGTGATTATTTCATTCAATAAATTGAATGAAATTATTGCTTTATCAAATACAAGTATAATTTTATTTTTGGAAATAAACGTTCAATTAATGAATAATTATTGAAATATCTTGTATCATATTGATTGTATAGTCTGTCCAAGCAAAGAAGACGTTCTGGAAGGTGAGCAAATCACTTCAGCTCGGTCAATATTGGTTCAAAAATTAGAAAGTCAATCTCAAATTGTAGATTAGAATGTTTCCTACAATTTAAGACCAAATTTATAATTCTTCAATATTGACCAAACTGGAGTCACTTGCCTATCTTGCCAGAATGTCTTCTTTGCTTGGACAGACTTTTTACCATGTGTTGAATTTTTATGGACTTTTTGAATGAAAATTTAACCGTTGATACGCAGCTTCATAACTTGGACGGGATTAGTGTAAGCTACATATCAAAATTAGAGATTCAACATTTGCAATATAATTTATAATATTTATTTTATGATAATTTACAGTAGGCCTATTACTTTTCATGACTTATTCATTTTTAGTGTGATAATGACTTGTTTGTATAGTTTAATAGAGGGGTTTCTGTTGTTTCAGGGCCTGCAAGGTCTGCTTGAGATTCAGCAAAGATGTTTCCACGCGTCGCCAACGACGTTTGCCGCCGCCAAAGTGGCCATGAGCAAATTCGACACGGCGCCCATGCCCTACGATCGTCTACAGAAGAATTTGGCCGTTGTCAAGAAAAGGTATTGGAAATATTTACAATAGAATAATTATTCATTTATTTACAATTGCCACAAACACATAACATGAGTAATGAATAAAAAGACAAGATTTTGTCAAACCACTGATTTATTAAAAATTGAGATACCGGGTTCGGTTTGTTCACTATTATCAATCTCTAGTAAACTAAAACTTGAAGTAAAGAAGTAGGCTAAAAGAAAACTTGAAGTAGACGCTTGATTCAATCACATTGATCGTCTGTCATTGGCCTAGACAAGCTCCTCCCCAATTAGCGGTTCATAAAAACGTCATAAATCGGGGAGGAGCTTGTTTAGGCTAATGACAGTGATGTTCACTGTGTTAGGTTCGAGCGTCTATCAATAGCGGTGCTTTTAGTGTAAATAGCCTAGTGCTGATCTTCACTTCAAGTTTTAGTTGAGATTAATAATGCTGTAGCAACCGAAAACGGTTTCTCGATTTTAATAAATCAATTGTTTAACAATATCTTTTTTTATTTAATGTGGATAACTACCACAATATCACCTTTTACAACTGCTCAACAAAAATGATATGAGAGAGAAAATACAGCCTTGAGCACTTTCTTTCCAAACTTGGATTGAGAGGCGAAAATAATATTTCAAGTTCACTTGCACTGGACTCTCGAACACATATATTTAGATCCCAAAGAAAATAACTCAAATAATTGAAATTTACAGCGTTAATGTGAGAAATTAATCAAAACAATTCACTATAATAGGTAGTTGAAAACTTGAAAATTATTAATTATTGAATTCCATAAACTTTGACCCATAATAAAACAAACTCACTTAATGAGTAGGCTACATGTTGTACAGCTGATGAAAAATATTGAAACTACTATCATCACCACTACATATATCCAACTATAGAAGATGGCAACAAAATGGCGGCTGGTATAGTCTGTCCAAGCAAAGAAGAAATTCTGGGAAGATGGGAAAATGACTCCAGTCCGGTCAATATTGGTTCAAAAATTATAATTTTGAACTCAAATTGTAGAGCAGAATGTTACCTACAATTTGAGACCAAATTTATAATCATTGAAACAATATTGACCGAGCTGGAGTGGTTTTCCCATCTTGCCAGAATGTCTTCTCTGCTTGGACAGGATATGTAATACCGTAATATGTTTTGTTTCAATTTCAATTTGTTTCGTCTGTCTGGGCAGTTTGAAAGCGGTCTGTCAGAGCAAAACAGTTTGTTGAAATAGCTCTCGACTCCATATGCTCTCACTGACCGCTTGCCAATATTGTCTTACAAATGGACATTGCAAATTTATATTTTTTTAATAAGAAAACTAAGATGTCAAATTTCACAAAAATATTTGTGAAAAATTTGACAACATCTTAGTTTTCTTATTATGGAGAGATTTCACAACATCACCACCATCAGTTCTTCCAATTTTACCTTTGTATCAACATTATTTGTAACGATTGCTGTTTTCTGCTCAGGTTAAACCGCCCGATGACACTTTCGGAGAAAGTGCTCTACTCGCATCTGGACGATCCGTCCGGCCAGGACATTGAGCGCGGCGTCAGCTACCTGCGTCTGCGTCCCGACCGTGTGGCCATGCAGGACGCCACCGCACAGATGGCCATGCTGCAGTTCATCTCATCGGGACTGAGCAAGGTGGCTGTGCCCTCCACCATTCACTGCGATCATCTGATTATTGCACAGGTATGGAGGAGCTGCAGAATTAATTTTAATTTCCATTAGAAAACACTAGATGACATATTTATACTTTTAAAACTAGGAAATAAACTGGCCAATATATAGGATGACATATTTAAACTCTTGTAACTCTTGTAATGTAAACTCTTGTGTTGACTTAGATGCATTTATTTTTGTGATTCTTATGTTCACTATTGTTGCCTTGTATATTTTTAATTGTATGACTTGCCTATTGCTCTTTATTTGTAGCCTGATGGTTAATAAATTATTCTATTCTTTATACTTTGAAAACTAGGAAATAAACTGGCCAATATATCCAGTAAATTCTATATAAATTGAATGGATTGAACCATAGCTTCCTTTAATAGAAGGCCATGGCCTTAAAATTGGCACCTATGTAGAGTAGGAA
The DNA here is from genome assembly GCA_017141385.1 of Sogatella furcifera. Taxonomy (NCBI): domain Eukaryota; kingdom Metazoa; phylum Arthropoda; class Insecta; order Hemiptera; family Delphacidae; genus Sogatella; species Sogatella furcifera. The sequence continues at coordinate 29,476,916 of CM029554.1, read as the reverse complement.
GTTGGGTTCATTTAAAAGCATTAAAATCATTTTTCAATCAGCTGTTCCAATGGATGCGTTTCTTGTGCGTTCTGACATTTGACTTGCTACAAATCATAAGCTATTTCAATAAATAATTGTCTATTCCTTATCTTTCTTGCTAATCTCTATGACAACCTATTACAAAAAACACAAAAGGAATTGAAAAATAAATGAAAATCAAATACCCTTTTAAAAAACTTTGAAATTATTAAAACACAGACATGTTTCGGCAGATTAGGCCATTAAAATGTGGATAAAACACATGTCTGTGTTTTAATAATTTCAAAGTTTTTCAAAAGGGTGTTTGATTTTCATTTATTTTTCAATTATTTTAGATAGCTCTAAGTTTTAAAGTTCAGTTTTCACACAAAAGGAATTATATATGGAGAGGTTCATGAACGCTTTTCATGGAAATTATGCTCAAAAGAGAGAAAAACAAGTCAACTTGCATTATTTTTATCTGTACTTTATGCTTTCATATGAAAAGACTGTGTCATACACGGTGCGACGTTGCCATATTATTAGGGCAGGGCCTTCTATTAAAGGAAGCTATGATTGAACGCTTTTATTATCTTGCAAAAACATTGACCTACTATATAATAGAAAGATATTGATTAAAAAAAAAAGATATGAAACTATTTAAATCCTGATAATTTTATCCAAAAGTTATAAGTGATTTCACTTATCGCAAGTTCAAACTTCAGTTAGATTGGTTCATCATTCACTGATCTTGGTGTAATGTATAATTATTATGGGTCTTGAAGTTGAAGTCCATTGTAATCTTTGAGTAATTGTTATCAAAGTAAATTTAATCACTGATCACACGTTTTCCGCTTGAGTCAATTAGAGACAAGTGTTCAATCGCTCTTACAATAATCATGTTTTTCCCAATCATACAGGCTACGATTAAATTGTTGTAATCTATTCTAGGGACTAGATGTAACTTAGGAAGATGTTGATGTGTTTTAATAGATGGAAAAATTAATATTATTAAAAACGCTCTCATTTATTAAAAATATTTGTCATATTATTTTCCTAACTCAAATTATGGCAAAAGGGCATCCGAATTTCAATTCAGCTCATATTAACTAACTATCAGAATGAAACATTTGTGTGACAATTCACAATTGTTACTGTATTTTGAATCTCATTAGAAATCGTATGATATTTTTATCAATAATATTTTGTATGTTATTGATGTTTGATGCTAAGTTACGTATTTTTTCTCAGGTTGGAGGAGAGAAGGATTTGCAAACTGCCAAGAGTACAAACAAAGAGGTTTATGATTTTCTGCAATCAGCTGGTGCTAAATACGGTGTTGGATTCTGGCATCCAGGATCTGGAATCATCCATCAGGTTAGTCGGTTTACATAATTATTTCAGTAATTCATGTTCATCATTCTCAATCATCTATCTATTCATAATTTTTCTTCTCATTTTAGCATGTTATGAGATTAATGGGGAAATATTTTTTTTACACAAGAATCAAGGGTTATAACTGGATATGGAATCATAAATTTGTATTTTTAATCAATAGAAGTTGTGGAAGATCGAATTAGAAAGAAAAATTGAGTGGCCGAGATTATCTAAGACTTACTCATATCTCAAAAATCGCCATCCCATGGAAACAAAATAGACAAAACATAGCACATGATAAAAATCAGTGCTTAGTTGTGATTATGAGATTTTTGACTTGGTTTCTGAGATATCGCCAAGTATTTCACAATTATGGCCATTTAATTTTTTCTGTAGAGTTCAATCCTCTACGTTACAACTTATATTGATTTAAAGTACAAGTTTATGATTTCATATCCAGTTATAACCCTTTATTGTAGCAAACGTGTATTTCCATCATATTTTCCCATTATCAGCATATTTTCGTTAAGTTACCAACTTCTAACAAGTTTTAGTGAATTTATCAGCTAATTTCACTTAGTTTATTCCTGTAGCTGCATAGTGCATGAAGAATCTAAAAAAATACACGATATTATGTTAATTTTCACCATTGTTGTCTTGGTAACAAAGTATTTCTGAGGGTGTGTCTTATGGAACTTTTTTCTTCACTTGACTTGGTGTAAGAAATCAGCCTGAGAAGCATCCAAATTCCTCCTGATATATATATATATATATATATATATATATATATATATATATATATATATATATATATATATATATATATATATTTGTATTAGGCATATATTTATTTATACGTCATCATTTTGTTTATAATAATCATGAAATCGCATTGATATGTTCATTTTGATGTATGTATTGAATGAAAAGATTGATTGATTGAATGAATTTTAATTTTTTCGCAGATCATCCTTGAAAACTACGCGTTCCCCGGTCTGCTTATGATCGGTACCGATTCGCACACCCCCAACGGCGGTGGTCTAGGCGGTCTGTGCATCGGGGTGGGTGGAGCTGACGCGGTGGACGTGATGGCCGACATCCCCTGGGAGCTGAAGTGTCCCAAGGTGATTGGAGTTCATCTCAAGGGCAAGATGACGGGCTGGACGTCGCCCAAGGATGTTATTCTGAAGGTGGCTGATATCTTGACGGTGAAGGGTGGTACGGGAGCCATCATCGAGTACCACGGACCTGGGGTGGATAATATTTCGTGTACAGGTTAGTGTTGGTGATTACGTTTAGTGAGTTTGTTGATACCACCAAAAATGAAAACTTGATTTGAGAAACGGTTCTTTTCAATCAGCTTATTTAAAATTGGTGTTATACAGAGTGATTCAGATGAGTCAGAACTCAAATGATGAATGGATAATATATATTTTTTAAATCCACACCTCACACATATTTAGCATATCATAAATTATTTTGTTCTTCATGAAACAAGCTTCATTCAGCATTGCAAAAGATTTTGAGATTGTCTTGTAGCCACATAGCCTATATACTCAATGACATAATTATGTTTCTGATTCTCTGTTATTTCAGTTTTCGGCAGCCTTATTATTAAGTATGCGAACGATTTTGCACATATCTGATCAAATGAAACGATGTTTGATGAGACCGCGCACCGCATGATGAAGATTTCAGTGGATTACAGCATTTGTAACAACGCGACTCTTTGCTCCTGCGCGGAAATGATGAAGGACTGACTTGATCTCAGTCGCTGCCAGACATGTTTGTGTGAAGTGGGATAAATGTTCTCGAAGACCAAAACTATTATTAAAAACACTGGCGGCTCGTGCCCACGAAAAAGGTGAAGTGCTGTACAGTAAAAGATACGGTCACTCCACCTGATTCGTGGGTACGAGCCGCCAGAGTGAAAAACTTGAAATGCAAAGAAATTATCATAAAAGCTGCAAACCAATTTGAGGTTCTGACATATATGAATCACTCGGTATTATTTTTTGTTGGTTCAGAATCAAACATAGTTTTCATTCCGGTGGAATCTGGCCTAAATATTGCAGGCTACGATGTATTTCCACATAATAACTAGTTAATTTTCATCACCTATATTTGAATTCTTTCTATAACATTATTCATTTCTCCTAGTTACTTTATGTAATACAGGTTTCAATTTCCTATTTTTCCTTGCTTCAACAGTTATCCTCAATCAATCAATTTTTAATCCTTTTCTAAAGGTACGATCCTCACTCAATCAATTTTTTATTTTTTTTTCTACAGGTATGGGAACAATCTGCAACATGGGTGCCGAGATCGGCGCTACCACATCAGTGTTTCCGTTCAACAAGCGCATGTACGACTACCTGAAGGCGACCGGTCGTGCGGATATCGGCGCCGCTGCTGATGAAAACAAAAATCTGTTGACGCCCGACGCCGGCGCGCCTTACGACGAGGTTAGTCACTAATCTGTTAAATTAAATCTATTAAATTGAAACTATGAAATGAATCGCTAATCTAAAAATCCAAACTAATAAATCACTCATCTATGTGTCTATGGTTCAAGTTTAATTGCTTTTCAATAATTTCCACCATTTTTTCCATCATGAATAATGTTTTCCCACCATAACTTCGGGTCTCTCCACCAAAAAAACCAAACGATAATAGTAGCCTACTGTAACTGCCTTGCAATTTAATACATTCAAAAAATGAAAAATTCCTCGAACAATTTGAAACGATGAATACGATAACTTACAAGATTGGGTAGCTTTAACTATCGCCAAATAGTTACGCAATTTCGTCTGCTCCTTGTGCGTTTCAACAGCTGATGTTGTCAATTAGAGTTGGCATTCAGCTAGGTCTAGATGATACTATTGAAATTGAAAGAGACAATAGGTGCTATACAGTTTACAGCTGTTAGTAGGTTACATCACGTACAAGAGACAGACGGATCCACCTAACCATTATGGCGTCAGCTATACTTGGAACAGGGAATGCGATACAAGATCATTCATTTATATTGTTTTAATTTAATGGAATTTATCAAATCGAAACGCATAGAACCGTGTACAATTGGAAAAATTTTGTTATGTTTTCGAATATACTTGCATACGTCATTATACTTCTTGTATTTTTTGCAGTTGATCGAAATTGACCTCTCCACACTGGAGCCCCACGTGAACGGACCATTCACTCCCGACTTGGCTCACCCTATTTCCAAGCTCGGTGCCAACGCTAAGAAGGCCGGCTGGCCTCTCGATATCAGAGTCAGTAAGTGCAATAATCTTTCTTTCATCTTCTTGAAATGCAATTAAACCGTCTATTTTAAACTTAAGTTTGAATCTCTCACCTACGGAGACTGTATATTCACAGTGTGACCATTGGTGTGAAGCCTTCTACAACTCTCTCAAGCCTCTTAACTATCATGGCTGGGATAGTGCCCAGAATTTCTGGAATGCATTAGGATAGTATTATTATTCCAGTTGAATAGATTCATTTCATATTTCATCTTATATCATGTTATGCACTAGGTAATATCAGGTCGATATAATTTATTATAATAAAGAAATTTTGTTGCATGTAGTAACACATTTTGTATGTAAATATATTAATCTATTGTAGCATCACTAAATTATCTTGTTTTTTTTTAAAGTAATTGATTTCAGTCGTTAATGTATATTGTTTATAATGGTAATAATAAGTAAATATGGTAGTCAAAGTGCGGCTGCTCCTTCCCAAAGCTCGAGCTTGCTCTTTTGGGGAAGTAGTTCCTTATGTTTATTTGCATTTATTATTGTTGATTCATTTTGCTGTTCTATTTGTACATTGTGAATTGTTGTAATGCTTTTTCAAGGAATTAAAAAAAAGAAAAAACATAAGTAGTTCCAGTTGAAAAATCGACCTTTGATCAATTCTTTGACCCCAGCAAATTTCTTTGATCACATACGAGTACGGCCACCTCAACTTTCGAGAGTGCGATAATCCATCGGTCGCGACCACTTGAAAAGTTGTCGACATCTCTCATTATGATCATCATCATCATCCTCCTCCATCTCATCAACCAAGCACAAGCCTGAAAGCTCATGTGGGCTTCACCCTCAGAAAAAATTATAACAGTCTGCTGAGATCATAATGTTTCCCTACAGACGCCATTCTTTAGCCAACATTTTAAATTATTTGCATTTTTTGCAAATTGAACTTATTCACTTATTTTCCAAATTCTTGCAATAAGAACGTCATTGAAAGTAACATGTTCAACACTCATGCGTGGCTCGTGAGTCATTAAATTAGCTGATGTGACATTAGAACTTACTATAGAGCCTCTTTAAAACAGTCTCTGTAGAACTTACTATACAGAGATACGAAATGAAGAAACGTATGATTGCATTAGGCCTATAAATATTCAATTAATCAATAAGGTATCAGCTAATCAAGGCCCATATTATCAATAGTTAAACAAAAATTTAAGTTCAATTCAGAAGAAACTCATTATATTCAATGGTCACACGACAGTTCTTGTGCTCTCACCCATATCTTCCTCATTCTTCTTAGCTTTTCTATATTTATTCATTATTTTTATGGTTTTTATTCATTATTATTATATTTATTCATTGCTTATCTTTATTTATTCAATGTATTTCTGTTTGTTTCAGGCTTGATTGGAAGCTGCACGAACTCTAGTTACGAGGACATGGCCCGTGTGGCCAGCATTGCCAAGGAGGCTATGGCTCACGGTCTCAAGTCGAAGACACCGTTCAACGTGACACCCGGCTCGGAACAGGTTCGCGCCACCATTGAACGCGATGGAATTGTAAGTATTCAAAATTGTTTGACTTTTGTTTTGTGAGTGGAAATCAATGATTGAGTAAAATTATTACAGCAAAAAATATTAAGTTATATCTTGAAGTTGCAATCTTGGATCTTTTCTTGAGCAACAGAAAATCTGAATTCTCATTTTTTTATTCAATTTTAATCGATACAGGTAATAAATATGAGAACGCTCATCAATTAGTTTTTTATATTTCATGTAGATTATTTGTTAGATATTGTAAATCGGCCTCTTCTTCGCACACAGGCATTATAGCCTTATTTGCCTTATTACAGGCATTATTTGCCGGCCTGGTTGGTGCAGTGGGCTAGGGCGTCACAACCTTCAGTCCGCTAGCACTGCCAGGACTGGGTTGGAATCCCAGTGGCATGGCTGTTTTTCACTTCATCAATCACCTTCGCACTCAATATATAAAGCAAAAAAATATATAGCCCATGTGAAGAATATGCACATGTTGATCGAAATTTTTTCCAACTATATATTTAGCCATGTCATTGGATGGCTTTCAGTCTTTTACTACATTTCAATTACAATTTACATATTTTTTCAATGAAACAAAGATTCATCAAAATAGAACACAAGCATATTCTTCACATGGGCTTTAATGTCTGTGTGAGATGAAGAGTCTGATTTACAATATCTAACAAATAACCTACATATCCAATAATACTAGAGAAAAATGCTATGCAAACAAGTTTTGGTACAAAAGGTTTGGAGGATCGAAAGTTTTTCTAACTGTAGTTATCCATGTAATAGGAAGGTTTTCAGTCCTTGGTAATTTTGGGAAGGTTGTGATAGAGGGTGTGATTTAGGGGGCATGGGGGACTCATAGGTTTATCGTTTCATTTATCATAGTTTTAAATGAATAAATCAATGAAATGAATATGTTTTTATAGGCGGAAACACTGCGCCAATTCGGCGGCACCGTTCTGGCGAACGCCTGCGGTCCGTGCATTGGACAATGGGACCGCAAGGACGTGAAGAAGGGTGAAAAGAACACAATTGTCAACTCGTACAACCGCAACTTCACCGGACGCAACGACGCCAACCCGGCAACGCACGCCTTTGTCACATCGCCCGAAATGGTCACCGCGCTGGCTATCAGCGGAACCCTGGAGTTCAATCCGTTGACCGATAAGCTGAAGGGCTCTGATGGTGAGTTGGAAATTATTAATTCCTAACCGTAGGCTGTAACTGTTTTCAAGCTTATTTGGCTTGACCCATAGCTCCCTTTAATATTTAGTCTGTCCAAGCAAAGAAACCTCTGGCAAGATGGGAAAATGACTCCAGCTTGGTCCAATTTATGACAACAATAGCATTATATTGTTCTAATATCACAAGATTATTCATCATTATTCGACTGTAATAATACTCAATAAATTAATTCATCATTTTTAAACATTTTCACAATTATTTTCATTGATATTGAGCTTTTTACGTGGTATTTTTTATTTTTCAATTCTCTGTGGAACAGCTGGAAAATTGGAATTCTAGATACATGTCGAATCATAAATATAGGTATAAAGCATAATGTAAAAAATAAAAATAGTGACGTCATCCGGCAGGAAAAAAGTGGACTGCTGGGCTCTTATGGACGCTGGCCTACCTGGTAGATTTACTTACCTTGTATAGTCATATATTCTGTCCAAGCAAAGACGACCCTTTGGCAAGATGGGAAAATGACTCCAGCTTGGTCAATATTGGTTCAAAAATTATTGATTTGGTCTCAAATTGTTTCCTTCAATTTGAGATCAAATTGATAATTTTTGAACCAAAATTGACCGAGCTGGAGTCATTTTCTCATCTTAAGGCCTCCATACATGCGGTATTTGGGAAATACCGAACATTTGGTATTTGGCGAACAGGTTTGCTTGCTATTTCCCAACTAACGAACACACATCCCCACACATGCGTGGTTTTCCGAGCACGTATTCGTACTGGGAATAGCGAATCGTCAACCGAATAGGTGACAATTTCAAGGTCAATAATGTCAAAATACTGTCGAAAATTTCAACTTTCAAAAATCCAACACTACGGTACTAATTTCAACTTTAATCTTGGCAATGATTGAATATTAATGTTTGTAGGAATTTTTAAACATTTAAAGAATCAAGATTATAATTCAGTAACCTGAAACGGACTGGACATTCACTAGTTTTCAATATAATATTTGAATTGAATTTAATTCAATTTCATAGTATCAAAATTCATTATATCACTTAAAAATCATCCACAGACTGTAATTTAATATTGATCTCGTCTAAAAAAATTATGTATTGAATTAACACGTAAGAAACTTTTTCCTCAATTGACTTAACCTCAATCTACATGCAACAACAAACAACAAAATCAGCCGAACATGAAGGCGAATGTGTGGATGGGCAAAAAGTTCGCTATTTGCCGAACATTCGTCCACTTTGATGTGTCCAAAAGACCGACAATGGACGGAACACACAAACATTCGTGTTCGCTATTTCCCAAATAGCGAACACTCCGCTCCACACTAGTCGTGATTCGGCGACTAGGTGTTCGGTGTTTGCCGAATAGCGCATGTATGGAGCTGGCTTAACTAGAGGGTCTTCTTTGCTTGTACAGACTATACAATCAACCGGTATGATAACATTGAGCCCAGATGTGCTGTATGAAACGCACCGCGCACAGCGTACAAAGAATAGGGCTGCAGTGGGAACTGTCTTCTTTTGGAGACGTGCCAATAGATAGCAGCACCATCGTGCTGTCAGCTGTAGCATGTATTATAGTTTAGTATTTGTAAGCTGTTTGTAGGCGCGTTTCGAAAAGCACACCTTTGCAAATCATCCATGTTGACTTCCTTGATTTCAAGTTTGACTTACCTGTTTTCTCTTAAAAGCATTATTTTCATAAAATATCACCATCTTGCATTTCTTATAGAATTGTGTTTTTTCTACTAGGTTCTGATAGAAGTATAGAACTATCAGAAAAGATTGAAAATAGACAATAACAGTATTTCTAAAGATAGCTATGATTTGCAGCAAGTCAAATGTGAGAACGTACACAAGAAACCCATCTATTGAAACAGCTGATTTTAAATTTTCTTGGAACATTATTTGCTAAGTGTCAAACTTTTTCCAGGAGGAACGGCGTTGAAAATCAATTCTCTGAAATTAAAATTAATCTCTTCGCTTCTATACTGGTATTACTTTGAATTATTCATTTCTATATAAAATTGGACTGGCAACGCGGCATAAGCTAATTTTAGGTTGGAAAATTTTCATTTCATCATAATGATTCACATTATGTCTTTTCAATGTAAATCTTATGAGACTTGGCGAAAGTATGGCGGATTTCAAATGGCGAATTTCATTCAAAAGTGACACAGTCAATGATAATGCAATGCTATGCTGATACAGTCTCTAGTTGCAGGAGTGTATAAAAGGTGAATGTTTTGTTTTTGAAAACCACGATAAAGTTTTTTTTTCAAGCAAATAAGTAATAAAATGAAGTAGTATTATTCAATCATTTTTTGGAATTTTCAGGAAAAGAGTTCAAGCTGAGCGACCCGTTCGGTCCCGAGCTGCCCGTTAAGGGCTTCGATCCGGGTGCGGACACTTACCAGGCGCCTCCCGCCGACGGTGGCGCGCTCAAGGTCAACGTTGACCCCAAGTCTGACCGACTGCAGCTGTTGGAGCCCTTCGACGCCTGGGACGGCAAAGATCTCGAAAAGATGACCATTCTTATCAAGGTAAATTATTGGAACACAGGGTTCAGGTTTGGAGTAAGAACTGGGAGGTGTTCGCACGGGATCTATTTGTACAGAATTCTCAAATTTATACAGAAGTAGAAGACTTCTAGCAGAATATCAATGGAGATGGCATATACTATTCACTTGTTGAGTAGTTGCAAATGTGATATTATGGTAGTTATCCGTATTAAATGAAAATGCAAGGTATTGTAAACACAGATTTATTAAAAATCGAGATACCGGTTTCGGTTGCTACACCGTTGTCAATCTCTGGTAGAGTTTACCAGAGATTGATGATGGTCTAGCCGGTATCTCGTTTTTTAAATCAGTGATTTGACGATATTCCATCTTTCATTTAATATCCTATTCAACCCATTATAAATCTTGTCCCCTAGAAATTTCTCGCTGAAGCTAGCATAGTGTAATCTTTGAGAAGTTATACAATATAACTTATTTAGTGACACTAAGGTTTTGAGTGTATACCGCCTTGAAATTTTCACTCGGACGTCTTCAGCTAAATAATTGTGGAGAAAAGATCTACAATGGGTTGAATAGGACATATCATCTCCATAGAAATTCCTTGGTTAAACATTCAAAAATACCTTCAAATTTTATTGTTTCATTTGAGCCATCTTGTGTATAATAGTAGAAAACTGAACTGTCGATACACAACTTTAAGTGAGAAACCAATTATTGGTTAGAACATTCCATCCTATACAACTATTAAAATTCCTATGAATCTTTTGTAATGAACCTGCATTTCACAGTGAGAATGTTATACTTGAGATTGGAATAAGTATGGCATTTCTACTCTAATTGAATCTACTTTATATTTCAGGTAAAGGGAAAATGTACGACCGATCACATTTCGGCAGCTGGTCCCTGGTTAAAGTACAGAGGACATCTTGACAACATCTCCAACAATCTTTTCTTAACGTAAGTTCCTCTCACATCTTTATTATGAGAAATGAACTTATTTTTAGTTTATCAATTTCAAACATTTCCAACAATCAGTTTTCAATAATTATAGATCTCAGTATGGTACCCTTTTTTTAATAATTTTCATTTCAACATGTCATGTTTCGACTTTTTAGTCATTTTCTAAAATGATAAATACAGTAGTTTTAAGAAAACGGAATTATATCCAACAATATTTTCTTAACGTGAGTTATTTCTCACATCTTTATTATGAGAAATTATTTTTAGATTATCAGTTTCAAAGAGAATAACTGTAATTAAGTAAGAAGTGTGTTATAGTTTTGTCGAGCAGAGAAGACATTCCTTAAAAATAGCAGCTATATTCAATGCTGCCAGCAGTCGAAATGGAAATAGTTACACTCTTACCACCAGTCTTTCATCACATCTCACCATCGGTAGGTTGGCAGAAGTGATTTTACACTAAAATTTTCAGATCAGCGCATGCGTAGTCACATTCTTTGTTCAAGTGGCCATCTTGAAGGAATGTCTTTTTTGCTCAACAAGTCCATAGCATTACTAGATTTAAAAGCCAATTGTAGCCTATTATTGGATAATAGAACCATTGGCTATAAATATAATCCATAGTCAATGATAGAGCCTAAATCAGATCAAAATTTGAACCTTGCTTCAAAATTTTCAAGTTATTTTAAAACTTTCAAAGTTTCAAATGTGTTTTGTTCGAGATTTTGTTGTGAATCTATTTCAAAATTTGGATTCTAGTGTAAAAATTAGTGGAAATATGTGTGAAAAATATCATATAACATATCTTTAATATGTTTGTATAAATTGTAAAAGGAACAGTTTTGGGCTTTGTCTGTTGTACTCTTCTATGTATTATTACTCAATAAAGATGATTATGATTATGATTACATTACCTGTAAAACTGGTTTAAATTTCCTTTCAAAAAGATTCGTCCGTATCAAATAGAAAATAGAGGAAAGGTTTAGTTATGATTGATCGATTTATTTGATTGATTGACAGGGCGACCAATGAGGAGAACGGCGAAATGAACAAGGTGCTGAACAGGAAGAGCGGGGAGTGGGGCGCAGTGCCCGATGTTGCGCGTGCGTACAAGGCGGCCGGCATCAAGTGGGTGGCAATCGGTGATGAGAACTATGGAGAGGGAAGCAGTCGCGAGCACGCCGCGCTCGAACCAAGGTGAGAGGACATTAATTTCGGCTAAACTTTGCCCAAAACTCTTGAATGGAAATTATTTGTAGCATAGTTGTTGAGGTTATCCATTGTTCTTGAAACTGCTTCACTAAATATTTTCCAGTATATAATAGTCTTCCACCATGTTTCCTACTAAACAAGGTTATGTCGGCGAGGTGGAACACCTTTTGGTCTCTCCAACAAATAAAGCCATACGCTAATAATAATAATAATAACAGTCTGTCCAAGCAAAGAAGACCCTCTGGCAAGATGAGAAAATGACTCCAGCTCGGTCAATATTGGTTCAAAAATTATTGATTTCATCTCAAATTGTAGATCACAATGTTTCCTACAATTTGATATCAAATCAATAATTTTTGAACCAATATTGACCGAGCTGGAGTCATTTTCTCATCTTGCCAGAGGGTCTTATTTGCTTGGACAGACTATAGCCTACTTTCTATTTGCTGAGCAGTTCACTTCATGTTTTGAGTTGCGGACGCGTCTCGAGAACTGTTACAGTCTGTCCAAGCAAAGAAGACATTCTGGCAAGATGGAAAAATTACTCCGGCTCGGTCAATATTGATTCAAAAATTATAAATTTGGTCTCTAATTGTAGAGAATATTCTCATCTACAATTTGAGATCAAATTGATAATTTTTGAACAAATATTGGCCGAGCTGGAGTCATTTTTCCATCTTCCCAGAATGTCTTCTTTGCCTGGACAGGCTATATCAAGTCTCAAGCTGTGTCTGTGTCGTGTGTCTCAATTTCCTTTAGATGCATCCAAGAATATACGGAAGTCTTTATGATATAGCCTAAAGCCAATAATTTTATTATATAAGATGAAAATTGTATTTGAACCAATTCTTTTGTCTTCTATCATTGTTGATATGTCTTGTGGTCTTGTCATCATCATTCATTCACTATGTAATCATCATCATCATCATCATCATCATCATCATCATCATCATCCACTTATCACCTTTGCTTAAAATACTTGCTATCAAGTCGCAATTGTAACAATAAATAATAAATAAAATATAATAATGGTTGATACGTCTTGTATCAATGCATTAAATGGCGTCAGCTCTGAATATATTAGTATCTCTAGTTATCAAAACACTGAATACTCCACAACTAAATAGTACGTGATGAATTTTTTTTAATGTATTGTTATTCACGATGATTGTCATGTTTCAGACATTTGGGCGGCCGAGCGATTATTGTGAAATCGTTTGCCCGTATCCACGAGACCAATCTGAAGAAGCAGGGAGTTCTGCCTCTGACCTTTGCCAACCCCAGCGACTACGACAAAATCAAGCCTTCCGACAAAATCTCCATTGTCGGACTAAAATCGTTTGCACCCGGAAAGGTAGAAAATTGATAATTTATCAGTTTAATCATAGCTAAGAAGACCTTAACCGAATAAAATGGCAGCATTCCATAGTGTGTGCAGTTTTCCCATAGGAAAGCATTAAATTCAATTACAAATTGTGCATGTTAATGAAAGTTAGAATTCCTAAGCGACGAGTTATATTTTATACATGAATTATAATTCTATAATTCAAGCTTCAGGTTCTATAGTCTGTCCAAGCAAAGAAGACATTCTGGCAAGATGGGAAATGACTCCAGCTCAGTCAATATTTATTTATTTATTAATCTATTGGAAAAATTTTTAATATTGGTTCAAAAATTATCTATTTGGTATCAAATCGTAGAATCCTGATCTAGAATTTGTCTAAATATTGACCGAGCTGGAGTCATTTTACAATTTTGCCAGAATATCTTCTCTACTTGGACAGACTACAGCTGCGCGTCTCGAGCTGTCACAGCGCTAGACTTGTATAGTCTGTCCAAGCAAAGAAGACCCTCTGGCAAGATGGGGAAAATGACTCAAGCTCGGTCAATATGTGTTCAAGAATTATAAATGTGGTCTTAATAGTAGATCAAACTGTTTCCTACAATTTGAGATCAAATTGATAATTTTTGAACCAATATTGACCGAGCTTAGTCATTTTCTTGCCAGAGGTCTGCTTGGACAGACTATACCTTCCATGATTATTTTCAGTGCTATTATGTTACTAGTTTTCTGATTTATGACGATACTACTTCTACTTTAATATAATTTCTTCAGTGCTATTTATTTTACTAGTTTTCTGTTCTATGATGATTTTACTTCTATTTGAATATAATTTCTTTAATGTTACTAATTTTCTGTTCCGAAAATTGAAAAATTCACTTCTTTATTTGAACATAATTTGTTGTGTGTTGCAGCAATTGGACTGTGTCATCACCCACGAGAACGGATCGCAAGAAACAATCAAGTTGAACCATTCTTTCAACGAGCAACAAATTGAATGGTTCAAGGCGGGAAGTGCCCTCAATCGTATGAAACTGTTGGCTTCCAAGAAGTAAACCCATTAAAAAACAATTTCACCTTCAGGCAAACAAATTTTAGAAATTCTGGTCTAAATGACGCTGCGATGTGCCCCAAACTAATCTTTGAAGATTGAAAAATGCCTAAATACTCGTAATTCAATCGCTTTTAATTGTCATCTTTTAAATGTTATTTTAAAGAGATTTCAAAAACTCATTTAAAAGCTTAGTTGATTTTTCAATTCTCGTGATTTTTTAATATTCATTGGTCATTCTTAAATCATAGTTACGTCCTAAATTCTCGTTGTTTTAATAATCATTGTTCATTTTAAAATCATGCTTGTTCAACTTCCAATAATCTCATTGATTATCTTTTTGATTTCATGGAAACAAAATTTTAGTTGAAGTATTCTTCACTGTATACATAGAATGTACAATATTGTCTTATTGTAAACCGTATTTATGTTGTTGTAGTAATACTGAATTCATTGTTATATTTAAACTGTTCACACCATTATTTAAAATTCTTGTGTAGGTTTGTAATAGAATGTCATAGAATAAAGTTCTATTATTTTTCTAAGAATGTCTTATTATTTTTCAAGTACGGATTAATCAATTATTCACGTCCAACAAATAGAATCTTCACATAAGATAGCAGAATATAGTACATTACACTACAAGCACAGAAAGAGAGTCAATAATTTAACTAAATATCACAAACACTTAATTGATGTAAAGCCAGAAATAACTTTATTTTTATGTTCCCAAATTCGTTTAGTTAGATTTGACGTTGGGCGAGGCTTGCCGAGCCCGGGAATATGTTATCCGAATACCGTAAACACCTTTCTGTGGGAGTTGAGTATGATACTTTTCGCCACACTGCAAGAATAAGAATAATAAATATTGTATAAGAATGTTTGCGGCGATCGCTGATTCGAACTGAAGTAGGCTACGGCGGCTTGAGAAGCAGAAAGCAGTGCATTGTCGCCCGATCTAGCAGCCGGATAGGTAACGACCAGTCTCTTTCTGTGCACTAGCTCCGAAAGAGCCCTCTTTTGGAGCTAGTAGCAAAACCGCCTGTAAATGGCGTCTTTCGAATCTCTTTAGTTTACAGAAAACAGCTGCTTTCTGTGCAGTGTGGCGAAAATTTATTTATTGATTGATTCAAGATAGCACAATAATACTTATAGATGTAAACACAGACACATGTCCAAAACGTCTTCATTCCTAATTTCAATGAAAATATCGTAGATATTCTACAGAATATTGTAGAAAAAACTAGAACAGTTTCCGATCATAAGATATGAGAAATTGAAGATTATAACCCCACAGAACAGGGTTCTTACAATTGCAAAAATGGATAATCATGGAACATAGTTTTAATAAAAATATTTCAAAAAAATTATTTTTGCTTACAGTTATGACTTTGCAGTTAGTCTTTGAACAGAGAAACATAAGTATGAATCTTTTTTTTATTTCGCTACTGTTCTGGAGATATTATGAGCACTAGAATATTTCGAATTACACCTCCAGAATAGCCTTCTCCATCAATGCTTGAAAATTATTCATCTCCTGAACCGGAGAAAAATCATTTACTTGGTTTTTAGCGAAATTTTTCAAAAAATAGATTTCGCTCAAATTTGGCATACTTGTAGAACTTAAAGAGAGGAACAAGAATATGCATCGTTTTTTGAAAAATTCGCTCCCGTTCAGGAGTTATGAGCAATTGAATATTGCTTATTTCACATGCTGTTTTGACACATTCCAATAAATTACTTAAAAATTGTATATCTTCTGAACGGGTGCGAATTTCGGGAAACTGATGACATATTCTTGTTCCTCTTATCAAGGACTATCATTCCTGCGATTTTGGTTGAATTTGGACAACTTTTATTTTTTGACCAAAAAATAGCATAATTGTACACTTTAAAAATTTATATCTCCTGAACGGGTGCGAATTTCGGGCAACTGATGACATTTAATTGTTCCTCTATCCAAGTACTATCATCCCTGCGAGTTTGGTCAAGTTTGGACGATTTTCATTTTTTTCGCCAAAAAGAAGCACGATGTATATAGTCCATGGTTTTTAGCGAAATTTTTCAAAAAATAGATTTCGCTCAAATTTGGCATACTTGTAGAACTTAAAGAGAGGAACAAGAATATGCATCGTTTTTTGAAAAATTCGCTCCCGTTCAGGAGTTATGAGCAATTGAATATTGCTTATTTCACATGCTGTTTTGACACATTCCAATAAATTACTTAAAAATTGTATATCTTCTGAACGGGTGCGAATTTCGGGAAACTGATGACATATTCTTGTTCCTCTTATCAAGGACTATCATTCCTGCGATTTTGGTTGAATTTGGACAACTTTTATTTTTTGACCAAAAATAGCATAATTGTACACTTTAAAAATTTATATCTCCTGAACGGGTGCGAATTTCGGGCAACTGATGACATTTAATTGTTCCTCTATCCAAGTACTATCATCCCTGCAAGTTTGGTCAAGTTTGGACGATTTTCATTTTTTTCGCCAAAAAGAAGCACGATGTATAGTCCATGGTTTTTAGCGAAATTTTTCAAAAAATAGATTTCGCTCAAATTTGGCATACTTGTAGAACTTAAAGAGAGGAACAAGAATATGCATCGTTTTTTGAAAAATTCGCTCCCGTTCAGGAGTTATGAGCAATTGAATATTGCTTATTTCACATGCTGTTTTGACACATTCCAATAAATTACTTAAAAATTGTATATCTTCTGAACGGGTGCGAATTTCGGGAAACTGATGACATATTCTTGTTCCTCTTATCAAGGACTATCATTCCTGCGATTTTGGTTGAATTTGGACAACTTTTATTTTTTGACCAAAAAATAGCATAATTGTACACTTTAAAAATTTATATCTCCTGTACGGGTGCGAATTTCGGGTAACTGATGACATTTAATTGTTCCTCTATCCAAGTACTATCATCCCTGCGAGTTTGGTCAAGTTTGGACGATTTTCATTTTTTTCGCCAAAAAGAAGCACGATGTATATAGTCCATGGTTTTTAGCGAAATTTTTCAAAAAATAGATTTCGCTCAAATTTGGCATACTTGTAGAACTTAAAGAGAGGAACAAGAATATGCATCGTTTTTTGAAAAATTCGCTCCCGTTCAGGAGTTATGAGCAATTGAATATTGCTTATTTCACATGCTGTTTTGACACATTCCAATAAATTACTTAAAAATTGTATATCTTCTGAACGGGTGCGAATTTCGGGAAACTGATGACATATTCTTGTTCCTCTTATCAAGGACTATCATTCCTGCGATTTTGGTTGAATTTGGACAACTTTTATTTTTTGACCAAAAAATAGCATAATTGTACACTTTAAAAATTTATATCTCCTGTACGGGTGCGAATTTCGGGTAACTGATGACATTTAATTGTTCCTCTATCCAAGTACTATCATCCCTGCGAGTTTGGTCAAGTTTGGACGATTTTCATTTTTTTCGCCAAAAAGCACTATATGGCCTATGACCGATGTAGGTCAATGGTTTTTAGCGAAATTTTTCAAAAAATAGATTTCGCTCACATTTGGCATACTTGTAGTACTTGAAGAGAGGAACAAGAATATGCATCGTTTTTCAAAAAATCGCTCCCGTTCAGGAGTTATGAGCAATTGAATTTTGCTTATTTCACATGCTCTTTTGATACATTCCAATAAATTACTTGAAAATTGTATATCATCTGAACGGGTGCGAATTTCGGGAAACTGATGACATATTTTTGTTCCTCAAAAAAGAGGCAAAATTGGATACATTAAAATTATATATATATCTCCTGAACTGGGTTTTGCTTTTAGATGCTCATTCTCTATATTCTCTTACTTCAATCACTAGTTGGAACGTGAGGCAAGAAATACACGTTTTCACATTATCTATTCATTAAAATTTATTATGAAAAACTACAAATCTTCAAAATATAACTTCATATTTTCCATAAAAAATAATTAACTTGGTTTTTATACATTACATACATAATAAAAATTAGTTTCAGTTAAAAAAATGAAGTCAATTTTTATTCTTAATAACAGAAATGGAATAACTTAAGATTTGTTCTGCCAATGAGAGATCCCATTTAAACATGACAAACAGCCAATGTTCTAATAATATTATTATAATGATAATTGCAATTATTAAGTTCTAAAGCTGGGTGTTCTTATGACAGAGCTCATCAAAAAGTTGAAGATTAGATTGGAAAATGATATACATATAACATTGAATTATAACATATAATACATACCGTTCATATTTTAAAAATATGATTTAAATGTTACAAAAACATTCAATGCACATGAAAAATAATAAATCAAACAAATTGAAGTTCATTTATCTATAACAATATTTTTTTAGGGATTTGACAGTATCAGCTTACTACTTTACAGACTTGGAAATATATTCGAACATATAAATATTTCGAGTATTCAAATAATGAGATAAAAATATATTTCTATGCATAATTTTTATCTGATTAATACATGCACAGATTCACGAGAAATAGAAAAATAGATTAATAAAATATAAAATTCTTAAGAAGCAGGCTCATCATACAAACATCTTACTAGATAGTAGAAGTCATTCACTCAACGAGGTCAGTCGTGGTCCAAGCAAAGAAGACATTTTGGCAAGATGGAAAAACTACTCCAGCTCGGCCAATATTGGTTTGATACAAATATTTGAGACAAATTTATAATTTTAAAACCAATATTGACTAAGCTGGAGTAATTTTCCCATCTTGCCAGAGTTTATTCTTTGCATGGACAGACTATTCCAGGAATTGGACGTACAGTTTACCACGAATTAAATTCATGAAAGTATAAAATAAATTTGAAAGTTCATGCCATAATAAAAACTAAACTATTATTACTAAACAATGATTATTTTACTTCGTGAAATATAACACTGGAAGCCATTCTAGGTTATAGTATAATATCAAAACTGAGAAAATAAAAATACAATAGAATCTAAGAGAATTAGAAAAAATTTACATATGATGTTGAGAAAAAATATTTGGAAAATTACCAATGGTAAACATAAGAGGAAAAGCAACACATCTTCCACTCTTATCTAAGCCATTGTAAAGGTATAATCTTTGTAAAATTTTATATTCATATAATATATATCATATGTAAAATTATATTCAATTTATATATTGGCCGATCTCAATAGTCATTGTAAAATATTACATTCACTATCTCATTAACATTATTATAATTATGAAGCTCACTAATTACACAACAAAGAAATTGTTTCACTTATTTCGAAGCACCGAGATTGGTAAAATTGATTCATACAATAAATAACTTTGGACTAAAAATATTCTACTACACAAATTATCAGTCACATTATTCCTAATTCGTTTTCTGTGCAGTTCTATCACACGTTGAGATATCAGTCATATTTAGCTATTCTAAAACATAAAAACTGGATAAAACTATTAGATTAAATCAAGGTAATAAAAATAAAAGGTTAAATCTAATTAGATTTCTTGCTACTGCATTTAGTCTGTTGGAGCCAGCCAGACAATACATTCCTAAGCCTATCTGATATATATATATAATTATTTATATTTTACAACTGTTCTTAAAGCAGGTTCATTTACTAGGTCTTTCGTTAAAAATGCATTCATTTTATAAAAAAACTTTTTCAACTGAATGATTAAGTGTATAAGAAATTCTGGTATAGCTGAAGCCTGGTATAAATGACATAACTCAACTTTAATGCAAGCTAACTTAACTTTGTCCTCTCCACGAACCTCTTCGGTTAAATGGCGTAACTTAACCGCAAACTCAATTTTTGACTCTCAGCGGCAACGGCAACCTTAATCATTACATGATTAATTTGATGGTGAAGAACGTTACACAATCTTCAGAACCCCCCGACAGAATGCCCTCCCCGCCCGGACAGACCATACAGCCAGCGAATAATCATATCAACCAGGATAGAGGTAACGTGTGGTTAGCACGTTGATCCTCTCAACCATAAGCTAGGTTCGAAAAGTTCGTAACCAAGTGACGACGCAGAACACCTTTGAATAACATGCAGTTGATCAGTTAGAGTGTAATGCAACAATTACTATTCCTCCAGAGACGGGAAAGGACTGACTAACTTTACTAACGACAGCTAATCTCCCAAAGGAGGTTTTACACAAACTTAACTGCAATCTAACTCAATTGACTTTCTGCGGCAATCACTATCAATACTTGATCAAGTTGATAGTGACAAACGTTATGCAAACCACCGACCAGCAGATGACCAACACCAGCCATGTGGTGGATCTGAAAGGCGACGCGTATGGATTTCTGTAGCGAGCCAGCTCGGATG
The DNA here is from genome assembly GCA_017141385.1 of Sogatella furcifera. NCBI lineage: Eukaryota > Metazoa > Arthropoda > Insecta > Hemiptera > Delphacidae > Sogatella > Sogatella furcifera. Next base: position 29,456,104 of record CM029554.1, on the reverse strand, counting down.
GAACAGCTGATTTGGCAGCAATCAGCAGAAATGTGGGAATCAGGTACTGGATGCCTGCTCCAGCGTAGGATCCGGTGAAACCGACCTGTGCGACAAAAAAAAAACTGAATAAAATGGATGAAATTATTAGAATGGGTAAATGAGTAAAATTATTATCTTACAATAACTGAGTAAAATGGGAAATGAAGTATCTGGTCGAGCAAAGAAGACACCAGCTTGGTCAATACTGGTTCGAAAATTATAAATTTGAAATCCAATTGTAGATAACGTTCTTGCCATTTTTCCTAATTTCTGTATTATTTTTACTAACTCGAATAATTACTATCCTCTTCCTCTCATAATCGAAGTAGTCCATAAGTCACTTGACAAAAAATACTCATCAAGCAAAGAAGACATTCTTGGCAAGATAGGAAAGTGACTCCAGCTTGGTCAATATTGCTTCAAAATTTATAAATTTGGTCCTTTAATTGTAGGAAACATATCTACAATTGGATTTCAAATTTATAATTTTCGAAGAATATTGACCGAGCTGGAGTCAAATTCCCATCTTGCCAGATTGTCTTCTTTGCTTGGACAGACTATCACAGACATTCTTCAACCCCTACTTTCATTTGCATCTGCTATATCGATAATAACTAGAGCCGACAATCGACTATCTAAAATTGACACTCGATAATCAATAATCGACATTCAACAATCGATAGTCAAAAATCAACAGTCGATAATCAGAACAACATTCGTTAATTAACCATCATCAATCAATAATTAACAACAATCGATAATTGACAATTATCAACCAATAATTAACCATCAACAATCGAAATGAAACAATCAACCATCGATAATCAAACAACAACAACAATCGATAATAAAAAAAATCAACAATCGACTAGTTTTTATAGAGCCGACAATCCATTATTAATTTAATTGATGGATTGATTTTTTGAAAGTGCAAATCAACGTTAGACTTACCAGAGTATTAACGTCATCAACATAAGCGGCTAGTAATACAGGCAGAAAAACACCAAGGAAAGGCACGAGGCCATATCGGAGAAATTCAGGAGTTCCGGGAGGTAGCAATTCCTGAAAATAAACAAATAAAAGGCAAGCTTAGAATATAATATTTTATTGAAAATAAGAATGATATTGATGCGATTACTAGTAGTTCTGTGAACAGTAGACCTCACAAAGTTACTCATGGATGGGGCATTATTCAGGAAGGGAATAATTAGTTATGTTGAGTTTCAAGTTTCATTAATTGCATGCGTCATTGAATGCAATTAATAATATACTCGACAGCTGGTTTAGCATGAATAATTCTCTAGTGTGAATTTTCCTATGTTCAGGAGCATAAATGTATATAGTAATATTTTAGCATGGATGTAATTCCTTTTCCTTTCATATTTTCCTTGAAAATGCAATATTTCAAGAAACCTTTCATATACATCGACGCGCAATTTCAAGAGGAACATTCCTGTCAAATTTCATCAGAATCTATTGCCGCGTTTTGTCGTAAATGTGGAAAAGACAAAAAACATAAAAAGAAATGCAAAATCGTCGTCTTGAATCTAGACCTCACTTACGTTTGGTCAATAAGCATATAAATTACTTACAGTCGATCAAAGATTAAAATATTCTGTTCTGAATCCTGAAGTTAGATAAAATGAATATTCTATTCCATATGCTATTCTATGCTATTAACTCACCTGCAAATTACACTTGAGCGTAACAGCAATCACTGGGAAGCTAGTGGATAGTGTGAACACGGGGAACAGGGCCAGAAAGTAATCGACAAAACGCAAATAACTCGGATCTCCCGGTTGTGGCATGAAGTTGAGTGTGTAGAGCTGTTGAATATCGGGAAACGCAAATACGCCAGTCAGCACCTTTCAACAAAACAAAATAATACTATTTATTTGCTTTCTACAATTTATTTGCTAACTATACCAAACTATAAACAGATAGAAAAAAAGACAATAATGGTTGTTGGTAAAGCTGACGCTAAAAAGGTTAGGCGTCTCTTGTATAGTCTATCCCAGGGTCACCAATTAAGTTTCATGGAGGTCCGTTTCAAAGTCTTGGCGAGCTTCCGCGGTCCATCCTGGGAAACCACTAGTTGTGGGGGGGGGGGGATTGATCTCCCGGAAATTTTTTGAAAAGTTGATAGTTTTACTAATAATAATTATTCAAATATTTGGGATATTTATTACTCTGTGTGTATTTTTATTTTAAAGATAATATATTTAAGTTTGATATCATGCCATTGATATATTAAAATAAAAATAAAGGTATTATACCATTCGGATTTGGCAATAAAAATTACTCTACTGTTTATTCTACTTATATGAAGAATGCTCACTTATTAAATTGTCAAAACTATTCTCGATTTTAGTCCTTGACTATATCTCTTTTTTAGCTATTGAAATACCAAGATAAATTAAAACACTTAATTAACTAGGTATAGAATAATTGGATGAAATAATGCAACAATATTGAATTTTTTATTGAGAGTTGTATGATAAGAGGTGTTTAATTCATTATTGTGGTTGTTTTTAATAATTCAATTTTATTCAGACTTTAGAGGGTTTCTTAGGAAATTTTGTTTTAGAATTTATTTTATTTCAAGCGTTTATCGTTGATATCGGTATGACATCGCGGTCCGCACAAAACTAGCTGGCGGTCCATATCCGGACCGCGGTCCGCCATTTGGTGACCACTGGTCTACCCAAGCAAAGAAGATCCTCTGGCATGATGAGAAAATTACTCCATCTCGGTCAATATTGGTACAAAAAATATTAATTTGGTCTCAAACTGTAGAGCAGAATGTTTTCTACAATTTGAGACCAAATTCATAATTTTTTTACCAATATCGACAGAGCTGGAGTTATTTTCTCATCTTGCCAGATGGCATTCTTGCTCGAACAGACTATACAATACAACAATAGAAACAGACATATACATTTTAATAAATTTAAAAAAATCAACAAATATAGATAGTCTAGATATAAGATATTACCAATAGCCTCATTACATATAGTCTGTTCAAGCAAACAATACATTCCTTAAAAATGGCAGCTGTTCAATGCTGCCAGCAGTCGAAATGAAAATAGTCCCACTCTTACCATCTGTCTCTCATGAAATCTCACCTACGGTATGTTAGCAGAAGCGATTTTACACAATAACTTTCAGATCTGCGCATGCGTAGTTACAATCTCGCTTCAATTGGCCATTTTGAAGGAATGAGTTCTTAGCTCGACAAAACTATACAACTTAATAATTAACACGGGCATATGCATTTTGATAAATTGACAAAATCAAAGCTATGAGGTTATTGGTAATATCCACTTCAGGCCTGAAGAAGCAGCACTAAGTACCCTTTTTTCTACATTTTGGTATAGGCTACACCAGAGATAATCCATGTACGCCTATTTGTTTACTCTTTGCTGCTATTGTTTTTCTGTACATGTTAGGTGGCGATTAAGGCTAATTTCTGATAATTTCATTTATTTATGTACCTGAGAAATTGGAGATTATTCGGGCAATTCCAAATTTTTCTCTAAAAGCGTATTAATCTGCATCTTGAATGAATTGAATCTTTTTGTAACTTTAGTACTTTTTATCCTTCTTACCAGTGTGAGATAAAACATAAGAATCATCTTATAATCGGCCGCCAACCCTCGTATTACCAAGGATTTGGGTAAAAAAATATAAAGTCTCATTATTAAAGTATTAACCGGAAAGAAATAAAAAGTGGATAGTGTAGTTCTAGTTTGAAAAATAATATTAACAATAATTTATATTATTCTATTAAGATTTATTCATTCACCAGTGTGAAACGTTCCAAGTTGAAATAATATATTTATTCCCTTACCAGTGTAAGATAGAACAGCAAAATCAGTGTATAATCGGCCGCCAAGCCTCGTTTAAGCTTGGATTTAGGAGCGATTGGAGTGAGCAGGGCGGGAAGCGAGTGATGACACATGAACGAGTAGATGCAGGCGCCGAACAGGACGGGCACCCCGGCGAGACGGGCCGGCGGCGGGTGGCCGTGCGTCTCGACGGGTGATAGTAGACGCCGCACGGCTAGCGTTATCATTGACGTGAACGCTGCAAAACGTCAGACAAATATAAATACGGGTTTTCAGAACTCCCTACTAATAGCCTGGAATATTGTTCCTGTGTAAGAAACAAACCTAAATATCATTTCCAAACTGTCCGAGAGTCCTCAATTACTCACACAGCCGTCATTTTTGTTTTCACATTTTTCTCTAAATTTTCAATTTTATAATTTTGTAGCTCTCTGCCTGTCTCAAGAGTGGTCAATTCATATGTAAATTAGCTGAAAAATAGAATGAAACCAGTTAGAAGTTCGTATAGTCTGTCCAAGCAAAAAAGACCCTCTGGCAAGATGAGAAAATGACTCCAGCTCGGTCAGTACTGGTTCAAAAATTATTGATCTGGTCTCAAATTGTAGATCAGTATGTTTCCTACAATTGAGACCAAATCAATAATTTTTCAACCAATATTGACCGAGCTGAAGTCATTATCTCATCTTGACAGACTATAGTCAGCCATTAAGCCACAGCAGAATCATGTCCCAAGAAGACAAAATAGACAAAACATAGGACAAGTTAAAGAAAGATCAGTCATGATTTTGGTACCGTACTGTATTTTTGATCGTGATTTGAGATTAGGGTAAGATTTACTGATTTACACTATGACGGCCATTGAAAGTTTTGGCCAGAATTCGTTTAGTTTGAACTTTCATCAATTAAAAATACAAATTTATGATTTAATATACAGTTATAACCCTTAATTGTTGAAAATTGGTGATTTTGCATATTTTCCCAAATATCTCAATAACCTTTCAAGTTAAAAACTTCTAACAAATTCAACGAATACCTCAGATAATTTTACATAGGAATTGACAATTTTAGAACTTGTATAAAGCCTCTGAAAATTAATATTTCTTAAAAGTGGCAATTTTCCGCTATTGTTATCTCGGTAACAAAGCGTTTTAGGGGTATGTTCCATGAAACTTTTTTCTCTACTTGGTGTAAGGAATCAGTCTGAGAAGTATTGCACACTCCTCCTGATACATCCTGTATTTTCACCCTGTGAAATTCAAAAGGCGCTTGAAATTCATAAAAAAGAAACATTACCACATTCCCATTTGAAATAATAAACTTGTATTTAATAAAGCGGATTTTTAATATCAGAGATGAGAAGAACTTTCAATGTTAGTACGATCCCTTATGTCACCCATTCCCAAACACTGTATAAAATTCAAAAGAAACACTGACTATGATTGTTTTTTTATATTACATTCTAGATTTTAAATCATGCACTAAATAAAAATAGTAGGTACGAGTACACAATAAACATACCTAGCCACCTTGTGAGCGATGTCAGAATCTGTAGATACTTCGTCTTTTGTACGTTAAAAAATACGAATGGTCCAAAGGTTAAAAAGAAACCAGTCTGAAAAAAATAAAATGTAATTCATTAAATAAATTACGACTTACATATAGAAAATCTATCAATTTTGAACTTGGAAGGTTCAGATCGTCTAAAACTTATTTCTTTCAAACGTTAAAGCGAGTAAGAGGATTTAATAATATTAAAAGCCAACATACATGATTATGAAAACAACAAATCTAATATAAATCTAGTACTTTCATCAAGGTTTTTAAAAATATGGATGTTAGATTAAAAAATTAAAACTCACAAGAAATATTTTATAAGCAGTCTTTTGTGTGATATCGTAGTTTGCGAAACACGGCTCACTAGCTTTCAGCAATGATGAATTCCGATCCGCCTGGCTGAAATTAGAATAATATATTTCGATTAAAATTGACTAAATACTGGAAAAATTAATAAATGATGAATTTTGAAACAATCTATATGACTCTAATTGACTAACTAATTGAAAACATAATTATAGTATTAGAAAGGAGAACTACAATTATTTTAAATGCGATTGAGATTTTCTGCCAGAAAATAATGAGCACAAAAAATATGAATATGGTTATTAAGGATCTAAAAAAACTCGTAGAAATTTTCAAAATAATTTTTTTACGAATCAAGTAAAAATAAGCCACCGTAATACATTTTCAATAATAATTTCAAAATAGAAAAACATTCTAACCTGAATAGAAATGAAAGAAACATAATAGATATATATTATATATCTATGAGTTTGGTAATAGGCTGTAGTCTGGTCGAGCAAAGAAGAAATTCTGGCAGATGGGAAAATGAATCCAGCTCGGTCAATATTGGTTAAAAAATTATTAACTCAGTCTCAAATTAAAGAAAACTTTCTTCTCTACAATTTAAACCCAAATTTACAATTTTGAGCCAATATTGACCGAGCTGGAGTCAGCTTCCCATCTTACCAAAATGTCTTTTCTGCTCGACCAGTCTATCAAAACCTTCGTATGGCTTTTATTGGTGTATACGATCGCAATGAAGCGTGACAAGTCCCAAAAACCTGTTGGTTCTATTCTCACAATTTAAGTTTTTAGTTTGATTGAATCAAGGCAATTAATAATGAAAATAATAATGGAATGAATACAATGCTAATTACCATACTACATCAACAAGCGATTTACTGATGGCAGCCGAATAAATCGATAAATCGCCAAATAAGTAAACGCAGAACGTCAGATAGAAAAGAAATTGGCCGAATTTCGGAAAGAACAACCTCGCCATTTGCCCCTGCAATAGAAAAACAATTATTATTATTGCTAACAAATTTATCTTCAAAGTTGTCTCAATTTTTTATGAAACGGTTATAATATTTAGTGAAGATGGAATTTTGTTTAAAACCCCTGAAAATCAACTCAAACTTACAATGCAATACTGTTTATTCATTCATCTATTTATTTATTTCAATGAAAAAATACAATTGAAGGAACGAAAAAACAGGCGTTAGCCCAAAACTTCTTCTGTTCCAATTTTGATGAAAATGTCCAAATTCAGGTTACGTCCCTTTTTAATACAATTTCCACTAAAAAAACACCACAGAGAATTTTGAATTTAGGTTTACATACCATTTCAACTTTTCTATCAATTGTGAAGAATGCAACAGGCATGGGAGGAAAGTTACGGAGTGTTCCTGAAACATAGGAATTTTTATATTAAAAAAACTCACATTGTCATTGTACATGGAGATAATAGTAAATGCATGACATGTAAATGGAAATAGAACAATAAAATTCACGAGTTTGATGTGAACTCCAAGTATTCATAGTATAATTGAAAAATAGAAACAAACTACTACAAAATAACATCTATTCATTTATCTACTATTTATTTATTTACTACTATCTATTATTATTATTTTATTTTATTATTTTCTATCTATCTATTTATTTAACTACTACAAAATAACATCTATTCATGACTTATTCTACCTCAATAAATTAATGAGTGAAAAGAAGAAAACAAAGATACTAAAGGTGATAAAACTTACCGGTAGAGGTGAGGAGAGCATCTTCACTTGACACTGAAGAGTCATTGCCATCATCATCATCATTATTGTCATCGATTCTTTCAACGTCGTTTTCATCATTATGATCATCATCATCATCATCATCATCGACATCGTCGCCATCTTCTATACCCTGGTTTATCTGTGGCACACAAAATAAATATTCCATGTTAGTGATAGTGATTGGATTGCTATCAAGTTTCAACATTTCATTTCTCAAGAGAGAATGGGTTACAATTTGTTTCCTAATTAAAACAATCCAAGCTAGGTACCGTACAAAAACAGTAACTGATAAAAAATTGAATTTGCTCAAACAATAACTCAGTGAACGCAGTAGGCCTACACTTATGAAACAATTCACTAAATATACTTTCAAAATACAAATTTTGCATAGTTTTTTAATACAAAAATAAATTAAAATGAATATATACATTTATAAAAAACTTGAAAAATACAAAGTAGAGTTGGGAAGTAAAAGTAAACTTCAAGGTAAAGAAACGAATTGGGAGTTGACACAACAATTTTTTGTTGTTTAAAAATCAACAAACCATACCATACATGCACTAATAGATTGAATATTTTATATAATGATATTTCATTCTCAATAAGTGAAACTGTCATTACATTACAGATAATAGAAAGTAAATTGATAAATAAAATGAAAAAATCAAACACCGTTTTGTAAAACTTTAAACGTATTATTTTTCACAGACATAATTCAAGCTTAAGCTTGTTTGATTTTTTCATTTTATTTAGGCCTATCAATATTCAAATAGCCCTAAGTTTAAAGTTTAATTTTCAATAAAAAGTAAGGCTGATTATCAATATAAATGTTTGAATTGAAATTCAAGCTAATGAATACATATAATTGATGTACATAAATGATAAAATATTTAAATAAATGTACACAAATAAATAATACATTCAAAAATACATAGCATAAATAATAAATGTACATTCATGGTTATTTGATATACAGAGTGTTTCAGGAGGAATGTGCAATACTTCTCAGGCTGATTCCTTACACCAAGTAGACAAAAAAGGTCCATGGGACCAACCCCCAGAAACGCTTTTTTACCGAGATAACAATGGCGGAAAAAATCTCAAGTTTCCGCCATTGTTATCCCGGTAATAAAGCGTTTTTGGGGGTTGGTCCCATGGAACTTTTTTGTCTACTTGGTGTAAGGAATCAGCCTGAGATGTATTGCACATTCCTCCTGAAACACCCTGTATTATGTCATCAAGTTCAAAAGAATAAAAATATCAAATAATAGCAATGCATGTAATGAAAAAGCATAATGCAATGACAAATACACAGTAAAAATAGACATGCATAACAGCAAGCCTCTATTTCCTTTTTGGATAGAGCTAAGTTACTAATCAAAGTTTATTATTTAATAAAATAACAATCTCAGTACCATTTAAAATTTTTATATTTTAACACATGACATGTTTCAACTCTTGAGAAACAGAGATTACTATTTCAATGGATGATATAGCAAGTCTCTCTACGATTGAAGTATGAAGTTTGGAAGGATTTCTAATTTTTGAAGAACTAGGCTCTAGACTTTAATAAATAACTCAAGAGCGTTTCATGCATATTTCGAGCTAAAATATTAGTGCTAGATCCAACTCAGTTGTAAATGATAGAAATAGAGAAGAGAATAAATATCATTGAAAGCAAAAAAGGAATATTTACCGCCATGCATAAATTTTGGCTTACTCTCTTCAATCGCTTCATCCTGTACCACTGGGAAATTGCATTTGCTGTGGCCATTGCTTCTACTACAAAAGTCAGTGTGATGTAACTGAAAAAATTGAAATTGAAATTAATAAATAAAAAATATATTATTTATTTTATTTATTTATTGTTACAATTGCGACTTGATAGCAAGTATTTTAAGCAAAGGTGATGATAAGTAAGTGAATAATGATAGAATGTTACATGCATTCCATGATACTCGTATAACTGAGAAAATTTACATAATTGAATCGATAATGTTATAGCAGATGCCGAAAAGTTAGGCAGTTTCGTCTACTCCTTGTGCGCTCCAACAGCTGATGTTGACAGTTAGAGTTGTCATTTAACTATCTCTGATGATGTTTTTAAATTCAAAACGATAATAAATGCTTTACATCAGCCGTTAGTAGGTTATATCACGTACAAGAGACAGACGTCTCCGAACTTTTTCATGTCAGCTAACTTTTATTATCAATTGTATTGCTTTTACCCGATAATATCTGCTTCCCTTCATTTGATGGTAAATAATAAAATGTTAAATTTTCTTTACAATGAAGATGTGCTAGAATTGTCATTTTATTCCATTTAGTTATTCAATATTATACTTAAAATGATACTTCGGCATACAAGATTAGTTAAGCAGACTTGGGACGTACAAAGAAGAGCCTCTGGCAAGATGGGAAAATGACTCCAGCTTGCTCAATATTGTTTCAAAAATTATCAATTTGATCTCAAATTGTAGGTAACAATTTGATCTACTATCAAGACCACATTTATAATTCTTGAACAAATATTGACCAAGCTGGAGTCATTTTCCCATTTTGCTAGAGGCTCTTCTTTGCTTGGCCAGACTATAGATGGGCTAATTGAACAGAAAAAGAATACTTAGTATTGTACTATGATTTTTTGATCAATAAACGATTTTATTTGTATAATAAATTAACGTTCACTCCAACAACAGCACTCACACTTTCGGTGCTTGTCGGGCGCGTTTCGGGCCACTGAACCACATCTTTAGCATACAAGCAGTATCTAAATACGCACTAAAATTGTGATTGATGTTGTTCAAGTGAATGTTGATAATGTAATTTATCATATTATATGATATATATCATCAACAGTTCAAGAAGGATGAAGACAAAAGGAGAAATTGAATTGATTTGAATTAGAACGCTAGGAGAATTATTAGAAAATGAAAATTAAGATATAGGCTACTGACCTCACAATTGCCAAAAAGCTGAGCATTGCAATACCGACTATCCATCCTGCTTTTAATACAGCTGCTGGAAGAGTAAGGGCTCCGGTACCAACGATCAAATTGAAAACATAGATCAAACCAGTCTGGAAACAAAAAAAAAACTGTAAATTAAACCGATTATTTGGATCAGATCATTGCATATGAATATAGGCTAATTTTCGATGCATGAAAAATGTAATTGATTTTATAATTCATAACATTTTTCACAGTTTGCCAGAATGTCTTCTTTGCTCGACCAGACAATAAGTGAAGGGTGATTCAATATTTCCTCTACTAATGGTATCTAATATAAAAGTATAACATTATTATCATATTATCATGAAAAGTTAAACTTTTAGCACCTGTAAATTAATCACATTAGAATATAAGTAACTTTTATTGAAGCTCAGTTGGCAGTTCTGCCAGGACAGTCTGTAAGCATTCTGTAAGTAGCCTATGCAGTATATGCAGCGAATAAAGTCTAGAGATTTGGCACACATTTTGCCAATTGCAGAATATTTTGGTAAAAATAGAAAAATTTGAAAATTCCAATTTTTAGTTGCAATATTAGCAAAAGCAAGAAGGGGGAAAACGTTCAAATATACATAAAAATTGTTGGCAAGGCGTACAAGCCATTAAATGCAAGTTATTACGAAGTTACACTGACAAAATTTCAGTTGTCAAAATTTGCTCAATCCTCTTTCAGCTGCGCTGCGATATCGACTAAAGGTCCAAGTCAACCAAGACATAAGTAATTTCTATTTTCGAACACTGTAAGTTTTCAATATCTTCTTTGAAAATCTTCTCATTTTCCAAATAATAACTTAATGATAATAAATCAATGACAAATTCTATAGAAAAGCAACTTTTTAAAACAGTATTTTTTGTGCAACTGCCGCAATCTGATTTCTAACTAACTTTGTATCCATTTAACTTGATCAAAAATAATAGCCTACCGGTACCTGATAATTCTATCTCAATTGAATGAATAATGTACATTTCCACATTCTATCTTCTTCTTTTATCCATAACTTATATTGAAACTCTGAATGAGTTCAAACACCTACCACATTCTCTCACCTAGTGTTATTATAAAAAATTTAGTCTCATCAGAATAATATACTCTCAATTGCAACCGGAAATTTGACTCCAGGCACTAGAGGTAGGTTAGCAGGTAAAGTCTACTTTACCCCACAGTTTGTTCTTTTTAGGCTTATATTTATATCTGTATTACAAAACGCTGTTCTTCTAATGAAATGAGTTGATAAAATTCAACTATATTTGAAGACATTTGGGAATGAATTCATTTGGTTATCCACAAGAATGAATAAGATCGATTTTTCACCATAGGTGAAATAGGTACCGTACATAATGTTGAGCCTTACCAATAGAGAATAAGTCTCTTCCATTGTAGTCTGCAGTTGCACTAGGAGAACATAAAATTCTATAAAAATTCACAATAGGACACAATTGTTTAAAATTTTTAATATTCACGAATGAACTGATGAACTACGCAATCTAGAGCGTCGCTTCATCCATTTAGTTATGAAGACCATTAAAAAAATCAAGATATTAGTGATAATTATGAATACTCCGTCTATATTCTATATTTCTCCGTCATGTTTCTATATTCTCAACGCACTAAACTAACTAAAAAATGCGGTGACTCACAAGCACTTCAAACCACGATGAAAATAAAAAATTTAGGCTAACTCATGTTTTCGTTTCAACTGTCCAACAGACAGTTCAATTGCTATGAAAATATGACCGTATATTAAATCTAAAGCACAAGGTAATTTAACCCATTGGAACAATATCGTTATTGCCTGACCTATAATTAAGTTACTGTGACCTAAAATAAATCTGCAAAACTTTATCGTTCTTATTTTCAGAGATCAAAGTTCAAAGTTTCACAAATGATGAGAGGTTAGGATATTTATGCGTCGTCTGCTCTCAATCATGGAAGTGTAAACAGCTGTATTGGAAACAGCGGATCGTATCCGGTTGGTCGCCAGTCGTGTTGGTCGCCAGTCGTGTTGATCGCCAGTCGTGTTGATCGCCGGTCGTTTTGGTCGCAAATCAAGGTCATTTGACGTCATTCATCATCACGTGATCAATGACGACATTTAATCGATTGTGGCGCCCCTACAAGCTTGTTATTTTTCCAAAACAGCTTTTCCTCTCTACAAGTCTATTTGTTTTCTATTCTAATCATCTTGATTTTGAATGGATTGGAATGGAGTCTGAGATCTGAGTTGTGTTGTGTGCTAGCTTTGAAAATTTTCAGATACAAATATTCGGCTAATGGTACGATAACATGCTTTAGTTATATTAATTTCACTCGTATTATTTATAATTTAGCCAAGTTTTATTAAGTTGAAATAATAACAAAAAATTATCTTCGCATCAGCTTCAGTGTAAATCAAGAGAGCCCTGTTGCCTAACTTTGAATGGTAAGTAGAATATTTTTATTGTAGAAAAGTATAGGGTTTATTTGTTGTCTATTTATTTATAGGCTGAGTATAGGGAGATTTTTTTGAAAGTGATATTGATTTTCATTGTTACATTCTAAACTACCACTGTCACCTGTTATTGAAATATGACCGTTAGGTTGAGGAAGCCGTATTATTTCAGTTAATATTGCTGTACTTTCTAATTTAAGCTTCACCAATCAATCATCCTTGTCCCTTAAAAACTAAAGAATAACCTTAGTTTTTAAGGTTAGTAAACTGCGGGGACTATTTCGTTATTTCCCTAACTTCCTTAATCTCTAACTTTTCAAACTAACGACTACCTAACCTTGGCTTTTGAATATAAATGTCTATATGTATCTAATAACTCACTATATCTCTAAAAAGTCAATATTTGGGAACTTACAACTCTGCTGCTCCCTCATTAAAGTGGTGAAGGTGCTCCTTTGGATTATTGTACCTCCTCTTAAAACTGGAATTCTGAAAGCAATTTGTCAGAACAAAACGGTTTGTCTGAAGTCGCTCTCAAATCGATATGCTATTGCGGCCCACTCGCCGACTGTCCTGATAGATCTGAGCATCAATAAATCATTAGCCAACCGCCAGTTTTGATGGTGTCTGCTATATCATCTTTCCAGATTTTCTATAACTTCCATGTTCTCTACATCAATGCTCAGACATTTCTGTATTGATTTCATCATAGAGGACGGACTTCTAACTTTGTCATGTACTGAGTCTTAATTCTTTTGGTGAGGTTGTTTCGGTTGAGGTGGCGTTATGTTGGAAGGCTACTGGTTGTCTTTCAAAAACTCATTTACACTAGTAATTTCTCATGAAATCAGACACTTTGTCATCACACATTCTTCAAAATTTCTCACAAAATGTAAATTAGTGAAGGCATTTAATTTCAGTTAAAACTTGTCTAAATTTAAAAATTTATTTTCCAGGAAGATTTCTCTGGTGAAGTGTCTTCTTCATTATATTTGTCGTTGATGGAAAATCAGGTTGAAGCAAAGGTGAGTACTAACTTGAAATTTATTTCTGAGAGTGATGCTCACATGAGATTTGAGCTTGTGCGTGAGTAATGAGAGGGGTGAAGTTTAGAGATGACTTTTTATTTTATTTGATATGCCTGATTTTATAAATAAATAATTCTCATAGAGAAATCGAATAGAACTTTGTGTAATTTGTAGTGATGTGGATCGGGAATATTCCCAGTGGGAAGGAGCTTATGATTTGGGAATATTTCCCTGTTCAAGAAATTTTGGGAATTTATAAAATTCTAGTCACTTTTCACGTTATTAAGTGCTTCAAAATAATTGGTATTTATCATTATCAGTCTCTTTTCACATTACAAGCTGTAAATCATCCTTGTAATCTCAATTTTAGCTCACTTTGGTGAACTGACAAACAATACTCCACGTCTACACACAAACAGAACCCAACTCGCTCTCTCTCTCTCTCTCTCAGACACGCACTTTCTTTCTTATTCTACCCCTGAGAAGAAAAACTTTTGAAAGGAAGAAATGTGATTAGTGTGTGAAATGAAAACTTAATTTAAATTTTCCAAATTAATAATGCTAGCTAAATTGGTGCTACATGTTGTTGGCAAGTAGAAAACTGCGCACACATAAACCTAATTTACATAGGCTACATAATAATAGAATTATGACTTTGTGAGGAATTCAATATTTAATGGATCTTAGGATAAGGCATAGGAATAAGGCTTAGGATAACAACCATTGGTAAGTTAGCTTTTTGTTTTGTATTATCAGATACAAATTAAAAAACTTTTGTGGGCAAAAATATTTTATTACAAAAAAAAAAATCTTATGGCTTTTATTGGTGGGGAGACCCTTACGGGTAGTTCCACCTCGCCAATGTGTACTTGCCCAGAACCGGTCACCCATCCAAGTGCAGTCCACAGTGTTCGTGACTTAACATCACGTTCACCGATAGATCACCCTCACCGAGAGACCAATTGCCAGTACAAAGATATTGTATTATTACAAGTCAATGAAGCCTTAGTGATTCCTGAAAGGTTGTGAGCTGTGGAATCATTTTCTTTTTAATAATCAACGGCAAAATTATGTCCCATAAGAACAATGCAATTTTTATCAATTGTTCGGAGCAGATAGCGCCGTTATTTATGAACAGAATTTCACGTTCTTTATGTCATTGGAAAGAAAATTCAATTCTCCAGAGGCTGGACTTTTACGTTTTTGATTTTAAGTTAATTTTAATAATTAATAAACTATGATTCATAAAAGTATTGAACTCTAATTATTGAAATGAACTTGAAATAAAAAAGTAAGAAGTCCAGCCACTGAAGAATTGAATTATCTTTCCAATGTCATGAGAACGTGAAATTTTGTTCATAAATAACGGCGCTATCTGCTCCAAGAGATTGATAAAAATTACATTGTTCTTATGGGGCATGATTCTGCATTTCGGCTAGTGGCCGACTACTACTGCCCACTCTTGAGTAAGTTCTTGTTTTAGTTTATTTTGTTGTAACTTATTTAATAATTTCTAATTTTTTGATTTCTATTCTTTTCTTTGTTTAGTGGGTTTATTATTTTTGTGCAAAGAAATAGAGTAAACTTACTTTTCAGCTCTCGTGATAGAAATGAGCCGCAGCTGACATCATAAGCATAACGTCATCTTCGGAATACAAAATATCCAACATTTTTCTATGGAAGAGTAGGCGGTGCTCAAAATCGTTGAAAAATTGTTCTATATCAAAATCGACCGTCCATTGTGCCATCACGTAGCAAACTGGCAACTATAGACGAAATGCAACGATTGCCACCTCTCCCCATCCATCAGTACTATTTAGTTCAAATACGAGCATCCTTTTTGCGCCACCAAGTACATATACATGTTTGAAATCTTATCTCAATCAGGAATGCAGTAAATATCACAGTCTACTTTGGGAGATTGGCTATCGTTAGTAAAAACAGTCAGTCGTTTCCCGTCTCTGGAGGAATAGAATTTGTTACATTACTCTAACTGCATGTCATTCAGAGGTGTTCTGCGCCGCCACTTGGTTGGCTTATGGTTGGAGGATCAACGTGCTGACCACACGTTGCCTCTATCCTGGTTAATGATTATTCGCTCGGGGTTCTGTTTGAGAATTCATGGCTTTTGGGCTGGTATTGACCGGGCTGGAGTCGGTTTCCCGTCTTGCCGGGGTGTCTTCTTTGCTTGGACGGACTGTATAGTTGAGTGAATGTGAAACTGGCAACCAGCTGGTAGGCCTAGGTTGCCTAGGCCCTTCGTGGGCTCATGAGCCGTGGACAAAAAATCGCAGTATTTGCATTCTAGTGTATGTTTCTCAATTTTAACTATTTCCATTCTTAATAATCGTCTAATAATTCGATTGATTTTATTACAGGTACAGCAGAGAATAAAATACCATGTCCGAACAAATGATTTGCCTCTGTATGCATGATGTATGCGGACGTTCTCTGCCAACGGTCTGATTATTTCTCCAAACAAATGAAACATTTGAGCGGGTTCGAGAAGTATGGAGGAAGACGTGGACTAACAGATTCGTCGTTGACATGCTTGAACGATTTGGAGTCAATTCAGAGAGACACACATACTACAGTTAGCGATCTGAGAAATGGAGAAGGAACAATTTGTGAGTATCTCTTATTATCATAATGTCTCATAGAATCATATTGTCTTGAGAATCAATTTCCCTCCTTTGGGTGGTTGGCTTGTTGTTACTAAAGATAGTTGCTAGTTTCCCGTCTCTGGATGAATAGTTATTGTTGATTTACATTCTAGCTGATTAACTGGATGTTATTCAGAGGTGTTCCGCGCCGTCACTTGCTTATGGAAGCTAGTTTTTGGTTGAGAGGATCAACATGCTAACCAAAAGTTACCTGTATCCTGGTTGATGATTATTCACCTCTCGTGTATAGGAGTGAATATGAAACTGTCAACCAGCTGGTAGGCCTAAGCCCTTCATGGGCTGTTGAGCCATTGACAAGGAATCAATATGGTTTTTATAATGGAGTAGTTAATTAATATTCTAATATATTTTCTATTAGAATAAGTTATAGTAGGCTACATTATGGACAAGACACGAGGAAGCAAAGTTTTTGTACTGTAAACTTTTATAAAACAGAATTTCCATAGTTTTTAATTGTAACTTATAGACTTTCACGATATTATTTTCTCATGATATCGAACCAGTGGCGTAACAGTTTTTTTTGGGCCCCCGCAAACATATTTTCGGGCCCCCCCAAATGACAAATTTTAAGTTTTTTTTATTACTTTGACCAATAATTATTTACCTACCTTGTTTTAATGTGTATTGGATTGTTCTATGTCTAAAATTGCTATAAAATATTTATTGCCGTTTTGTATTCAATCTATATCTATGTAGGCTACTGTTTATCTAATACTCAATTATTACTTACTGGAAATTATTGTTCAATAGAAACTTCGGCCTTCACTTCACGTCAATCCTTTTTCCTAGTTTTTTTAACATTTAAATGCAGCATCGCATTCAAATGGAGTTCGATGCTGTCAGATGAGTGTGAGATAGAGCTAATTAACTAGCTTTGAATGTGAACAAATCCTAAGATCTATTTGTGTCATATGATAATCATAACTCACCACATTTTGTCAAATTCCTATGTATTAATGTTCAAATGTACATTCATATATCTTTCAAAATTAATGTACTGGAGGAAATTGTAAGGATGTTCATGATCTGTTTGTATTACATAAAAAGGCAATAAGAGCCGTTTGCGCTAAGGATTATGTACTAACCTTGTATTTATATATTTTAATATTCACCATTGAATCGATTGAATCTCCGCACCTTTTGAATCAAGACAATTTGTTTAAAGTATTTTAGGCATTTAACTTCACAAAACTGACAAATGTTTTGTTTCGTACTTAATATTTTTTAATATTGTGAATTTTTCAGCCTTTCTATGTGTTTTAATATTGTGACATTCTATGTGGAGCTGCCGATTCAAATAAATGACCGGTTGAAATAGAGAGAAGATAAAATGGAGACCTAATCGCTTCTCGGAGGCCTGGATGAAGAACGGTTTGCGCTCCTTGTCAATCTTAGAAAGAAGATCACCGATTTCGGCGCTGGGGAGAAGGTCAATAAAGCTGGTAAGTCTTATATTTTATTCATTTTTGATCTCAAATAAATTAAATCCCATTCATATTTTATTTATTCTTCATCTCAAATAAATTCAATTTCATTCACTAAACCCTGGTTGTTCATCAAAACTGTCAATTCTTAATGATTGACTGGATGAAATTCCGATGAATTCATCATTTTTTATAATTTAAGAGATCACAATAGGCCTACAATGAGACTGAAACACGAACAAAGTCATAAATGTATCTTCTTCCCAATTTTTATCAGTTATTTTGTATTGTAGTAAATTTTATTTGGTTATTTTAGTAATTTTGATTAAGTTATTTTAGTAATTTTTATCGATAATGTGTAATTAATATTTCAGACAAATGTCAGTGATAAATTCATTACGATCGTCACCAGACAAGTTTTTTTGTAGGATGAGAGATTGTGCTGGTCATTTTTCTTTATTTATCATGGACTGATTCATTTTATCAGTGAAGTTCATTACGTCTTGTAGATCTAGTATCTAGTATATAATGTTATCGGGAAGTAAATTAAAAAAATTTGGGGTTAAATATAAAAATGTCTTTTTAAAAGGGTACAGTTAGACCTAAATCCTCGGAGATTCCGGTTCAGTAAACCTCTTGTTAAATGAGAGCCCTTTACAAATCACAATAGTTAACTGCTACACCCTCATTTCCACTGAGCAGGTAAAAAATAGAAAACACTTTAATGGACATACAAAGTAGGCCTACCTCAGAAGAAGTACCTCAAACCGTTGAAACAGCGGTAATGTTCGATCTCTGTATCCTGCACCAGCAATTACTCGAATAAATTATTTTTGCAGCTTTACAATAGGGTTCAATGTAGTAGGCTATAATACGTGCTTCCCCAACAACTCAATCCATAACTGATTCTTGAATGGGCAAATGCATAATAGATTTCTTTGGGGATGTTTTGGTTATCAACAGCCTTTTATTTGAACATTGTTCTGAGGTAAAACTCTAGTGGCTTTTTAAGGGATGTATGAAATTTCCATGTCAAGTTATGATCCAGTAGCAACCCAAGATATTTAACATTTGATTCCATTTTCACTACGGGACAATTGCAAGAGTCACGCCTGCAGTCCAATGTGTAAAGAAAGATAGGATTGTGTTATGTTATTTTAGCATAATTATTAATCAATAAATATTGAAAATCACTTGAGAAAGACTTGAAAAGGCTGAATTCCACTATTATTTTATAGATTTATTATAAATTAGTAGCCCTAATAACAAAGTGAATATTATTTATAATATAGTTATGTAAATAGAGTTGTGATGATTAGACATTGCAATTAGAGCCTGGCAGCTCAAGCAGCGCAAATGAAGCCGCTCAGGAATGATACCTTGAGGTTTCATGACAGGTTTCATTTTTATTGATACTGTCCACGGTTCAATTCCATTTCAAGAAGTTTTACAAGATTTATTTGACCAAGTGAACATCATTTCCAGGCCCTTAGATACAAAAACTAATTAAATCAAGATTAGTAGGTACAAAATAATCTTATATCTTAATAAGAATACAGTACAAATAAGAATAATGTTGGTAGTATTCAATATTCATAGACAATCAAGGCAAGAGATGTATTAACAGAAATAAAGTACATTATGTCTTGAAAACATTATTGATGTCTCTCAATTTCCATACATGTATTTAAATTCATTCGACTCAGTTCCACGACAGGTGCTGTGGGAGGCATTGAATAAAAAGAAAGTACCGGCAAAGCTTACCAGGGCCATCATCAGTGTTAATGAAGGAATGGTGGCAAAAGTGCGCATATGTGGAGGAATGTCCCATGAATTTGTAATGGAGATGGGTGTAAAACAGGGTGATAGTCTCAGTCCCCTGCTCTTCATACTAGTAATGGATGAGATTCATAAAGTGTGCAAGAGAAGGACCCAGAATATGGTGGTGGGATATTGGAACATGCGACCGATTGGGGCAAGAGCTCTCCTATATGCAGACGATATAGCGCTGATTGCTGATACTCAAGAGAAACTCCAACAATCAGTGACAGAATGGGCTGAGGAGCTAAAACGAAGAGGAATGATTGAATGGATGATGGAATGTGAGGAAAAGTAAGGTGATGGTGGTCTCAAGAGGAGAGAGAGAGAATATACAGGTTATGGTGAACGAGGAAGTGCTGGAACAGGTAGGGAAGTACGAATACCTTGGTACATTGTTTTCTGAGGATGGAAAAATAGATTTAGAAGTGATGAATAGGGTACGAAAGGGGTCTACTGCCTACTATGCAGTCAAGGATTGTATTTTTGGGAAAAGAGAGATAGAAAAAGGAATTAAAAATCAAGTCTATCGATCAGTAATCGAACCAATTTTGTTATATGGGAGTGAAAGCTGGCCCATAAAATCGTGCCATGAGAACAAAATCAGGACGGTGGAAATGAAGTGTCATAGGAAATCATTAGGCAAGACAAGGAGAGATAGGATTCGAAACACGAGGATAAGAGAGGAAGTGGGCATGAGGGATGTGAGTGAGAGGATAGAAATGAGGCAGCTTGGTTGGTTTGGACATATACAGCGGATGGGGGATGATAGAAAGGCAAAACAGTATGTAAATGTCAAAGTTCAGGGCAAAAGAACGGTGGGCCGACCAAGGTATTCGTATGAGGACAGAATCGAGAAAATAGGGAGAAGAAGGGGAAAGAGTGTTCCGGTGATGAAAGAAGAAGTATTTAAATTATTCATGTATCAAATGAAACATGCTCTCCAATAATAATACATTTATTATTTTATTGTATTATATTCATGCATAATCCTGTATACAATTCTATTGTATTATTTGATACATGTATCACCTTTTTGGACGTAGTGATTGGTGCTCACACAGCTTTATCAAAGTGGTCAAGTGGACATTAGTGTTTGAACTTAGCTACTTCAAATTAATGAAGTTATTGATTTTTCCAAGCAAAACTCCATTCCAACAGCTACTTGTAAATGTTACATAACTTTATTAATGCTTTTCTAAATCCATTTCCAGAATCAAGAGCTGAAGGATTTCTTGCCTTGGATTTGCCATCCATCATGCCGAGTCGATTGATCGTACACTCTAGTTGAGGATCTTTTTGCCAACAGACATATACAGGTAAAGTTTATTTGTAAATTTATTCCGTTAATATTTGGCTAAATATTCAATGGTATCAGTCCCGCCATAAATTACAATTATTGTTATTATTCAATATATCGTGTCTATAGAGGCTGAATGATCTTTAGAGCATTACCTACTTGAAATTAAACTCTTGCCGTCAGTTTGTTGAAGCGCTGTGTGCAGGCTCTTTTTTCACTGACAATTGCGTCACCAATAATAATCTCATAAAATATGAGCTCCTACTAATTTATTAAAATTATTAAGTTTATTCAATAATGAAAATTAAAATGAACTCCCCACAAATAAGCTATACGATAATAATGCAAATTATGCAAAGGGTCTGCATGGCCTAGATGTCTGTGCGCAGGCAGATTAACGTATCTTCTTCCCAAATTTTATCAGTTGTTATGTCGTTTTTTTACTATAAAGTGTTAATAAGTATTTCGTAATGGAAAGCAAAATCGAGTTATTTTGTATTTTAGTAATTTTTATCAGTAATGTGTCATTAGTATCTTGTAAGAATGCCATAGTGATGAATTAACTAATAACGTTCATTTATTGAATGTCATTTTGATGAATTCACCAAAAAAAGTTTTATTTGTAGGTAGAGAGATCGTGCTGGTCATTTATCTCGATTTATTATGTACTGATTCATTTCATCAGTATTTTTTTCCCCCCTTTTACATTTTTTTTTTGTTTTAATCATTCCTTTTCTCACTATCAATACTTTTATTTATTTATTTTAACTGCCTCAATGAATTATTAATTCATTCTGCACCTCATAGCTTGTTATTCCAGCAGTTTTTCTTTTCTTTTTGTTTATCACTAGAATCTTAATTATTCTATTTTTTGGTTCATTTATTTATTTGTTAAATATGTAACTTATTTGATTTCTACTTGTAATTTCTTCTTGTATTTATACTTTTGATTTTCATTGCATTTACTTATTTTTTCACTTTGCATATTTATATTGTTTTGTATTTTGCTGGTGATGTGGTCAAGTGGTAGAGTGGACATTACTGTCCAAACTTCGCCACGTCATTAAAATAAAGAAGTCATTCTATTTATTCTATTCTAAAGTTTCATTAGGTCTAGTAGATCTAGTAATAGGTTACATGTCAAACTTACTGGTAGGCTCCACCTCGCCATTGCGTACCTATATTACTAGTTTTTCAATATCAACTGTATCAATTAATCAATAAAACATTTGTAGTAGATTAGGTGATTGTTTCAACCAATATGAGCCGAATTAATTCATCAGTAATGACATTGTCAGGGCAATCGACGAGCGTTCTGCGAGAGTGCGAGAGCATATTGAGTTGAGAGTGACCTCTGGCTGAGCATTGAACAAACCCTTCACTTTAGCAGACCGCTCACCAACTGCACTGACAGTTCTGAGCATTAATAAAAGTCATTCGTCAACTGCCATTTTTTTGGCATGAGCTGTATTAAAATCTCTAATGAGCTCGAAATATTTGGTTGAAATGTATTTTAGAAGGATCTTAATACTGTATATTTTACTAAAATATATATTTTTTATTTCACAGGTCTAAAAATCAAGGGATTTCACCAAAGAGGCTGCAATTGAAAAAATAATATATAGATTAATTATTTATACTATTGGTTTGTCTTCCTTAATTATCATACTGTATTAATATTCTATGTTTTTTTTAATAAATAATGATGGATCATTTATAGTATTTTTTCCTATTCATGTTTCCAAAATAAAGAATTTTCAAGCTCAGAGAGTGGACTTGATCATTTAATTTGAAGAGCTGAGAACTTTAATATTCAGACAGTATGTAGATCAGTTGAGAATATTATATAGCATTTATCTTTTCTTATTGAGTTTATTGATTGATTGATCTTATAATTAATTATTATTGGTTCTTCTGAAATTTTCACTGATGATGAATAACTGTTTATCATTCATTACAAGCAAATAATTTACTCTTTTTGAACTTGAAAAATCTTTACCAAATATAATTCATGAAATAATTTATATATCATACTAGCTGTTTCTGACAGAATTGTCTAGAAAATTTTCATTTCTTCTCTGTTCGTCAAGTGTTTGGATTTAATTCAGTCTTTCAGATGTAATGTAATTCTTTGTACCTCACTTGAATTGCAGTTTTCTGAATTTTTGAAGCATGCATGTGTCACACCTTGCTACTTTATCAACTGCTAGCTAAATAGCTGATAGAAAATAGCAATATGTGAAAAAGGCAGTAGCATCTATTGAAGTAGCTTGTTGTGACACAGGCTTCAGGAAGGACAGGTTGCCCTAGAATATTTTGGAACCCACAATCCAAGCTGGGTACAAAAAGTTTGAATTTAGTCTAAAAACTTGGTAAACAGAGAATAGTTCAATTATTTTTTATACAGATTTCCATCAACCGCAAAGCTCTAGTGAAGATTAGAAAGTCGCCTTAGCTAAGGCTATAAATGGAAACAATTAATTCGGTCATTATACCGTTTATGAAATACAGACATTTGCGTAAATATTTTATCATGATCAGATACTCTGTTTTTAAATAGCATTACATCCCCTTTTGGATTGGTAATTATATTACGCTATTCTATTTTTCAGTAGGTCTATCCATTATAATATTGAAATATGTAGGCTACAATAATTCTAGAGAAAAGTAGATTATAGTTTGATAAAATAATGATAGGCATAATTGCTCTTATTTGGCCGAGAAAAAGCACAAAATTAGGCTACATAAAATTTACCAATTTTGCACAAAGTCTAGCAATCCTGAGAATAACAGTCAGATGTACATACTTAAATCGATCATCATTGCTGAGAACTTGTCAAAGCCAGAAGTGATTGAAGGAAATGAATGGGCTACGGTACTTGCTTCGGTGAGCTAATTAGAAAAAAGAGGCGAAGGAGGAGGTTTTGGAGGAGTCTTTCGCTCCTCACTCTCAGGCATTTCCCGATATGAGGAACCTTCAAAATTCAAGATTGGAATATACAAGAAGTATATGGATGGACGCCTACAAGCTATTAATTATAATATAATTATCAAGCTATAATTTATACAGGTTTTCTGGATCCAAAATAATTCCTTTATCATTTAAAAAATGAATATTTTGCTTTTGAAATCAATTAATTGCGATTTAAAAAGTTGAAATAATTATTATGCTCATAGTAACAAAATATTGATATAATATATTTCAATAAATGTAGATCTCAGTAGCCTACCCTTTTTTAAAATAATTTTTTTAAAGGGTACCCACTGAGATCTACATTTATTGAGAAATTTTATAAGTACAGTAGCCCTAAGAAAAAAGGGGAATTATAGATGTAATACCGTATGTTAATATTTGAAATGATTTATTCATCATGAATGCAGCCATTGTTATGTTGCCAATTCTATTATTTTTCGCATATTAAGTTGAAATTATGTATATTCACTTATGAAAATAATAATTGAAAACCATAAGTAAACTTATTTGCGTTTTAGTTTTTTACCTATAAAAGCTATATTAAATCAATTATAAGATAAAACCGGTAGACTCCATTTTTGTAATAATAGATTACGGTATAGATAAATTAATAACATCCTTTAAAATCTTTCAAGAAAAAAACGAATGCCAGTTTTAAATGAACTAGTTTTTTCACATTCTTTAAAATGTTTCAACTCTGGTGATGAATTGTCTTTACTCTTAGCAAGTCACCGCTTGAAAATTTTTTACTGATTTGATAAATTTACAAGTTTAGACAAATTAAGCTTCAAAACCAAGCAGAGAAGTACAAAAATGATTTTGGCATCATCCTTCAAATATTTTTTGAATCAATAGTTATTGAAAACAATTAATAATAAGGAAATAGGATATTTTAAAAGAATTTTCTGTACTATCATTATTTGAAAATTTTGAGAATTCGCGCGCTAAACGTTTATTGGACAGTTACAGTGAAATAATCAAGAGGAGCTGCATGCTTTTGGTGCTACCATTCCGTCAGGAGCGTTTAAAGCGGCCTACGTCATCAATCAGCTGTGCAACCGTCATTTGTCGGCTGCAATGCTTTGTTTACAAGTGCGACCAAAAAGACCGAGCTTTGTTTACTAGTGCGACCAACCGGTACGGCGACCAAAACGTGTTCTCCCTGAAACAGCTGCTGCTGTCAAGGCCATTGCCAAGAGTACAATGGAGCTGCCAATCAAAAAAGGAAAAACCCCATGAAAATCCATTTCCACCAATTGGCAACAGAATAATGATGGAGAGAGAGTCCAATCACATAAAAGACATTTTTTCTGTGAAGAAATTATTTCCTTCTCTGTGGTTCAATACATTGCCGACTAGAAAACTTGCCAATATTAATATTTATAATAAATGTGAGAGAAGAAAAAATATGAAGAAGTTTTACAAAGATCCTCTTATTTTCCTTAGTTTGCCATTGCGAATAAATTTTGCGTTTCAATTTTGAACAGAAATAATTCAGGAAGAATAAATTAATGTAAAAATTAATAAAGATCAAATAAATAGAAATTTATGGGGATAATGAAAACCATAATTTAATCTAGATAATGAACAACTTGACTTACAAGATGGATTAAAATAAGATGCCATTTGAAATTCAATAGAGAAATAAGAAAGTATTGGGGAATAAGAGATTTAAACAACTAGTCAATTTAAATATTATTGGATCACATAACTCATTCATATAATCTTCAACAAAATTTGGGGAAACCAAGTCTTATCAAGAGTAGAGACTTTTCTTGGAAAAACATTGGGTAGGTACCGGTATCGCACTAATTATGATAAGAAAATAACATAGTTAATGACATAACATACAGCGTTGTATCTGATATTTGATTAATAATCTATGAAAATTTTAAATTACAAAAATCATCATCTCGCTTATTTTGAGATTAGGCTAACGCTGGAATCCCCACCAGTGGCTTTAGAGATTGGATCTTGAAATAGACAAGGGCTGACAATAGGAATCGATAAGGGTTGAATAAAGCGCCAAAGGGGTTGAAGGACAATACGTACAGAATTACACAGACTACAAGAATTTATTGATTTAATGCTTAAACTATCAACAATATAATTCCGTTGATTCAATTTGAATGCAATAGGAAATTATATGATGAATAAGTACGGTATATTGGCAAAGAATGTCGAAACATTGATTACTTCCCTATGATAAGGGGTTGAAGTCCGTTAAGTTGGCAATACTGAAGTTCGATATTTTCAATGGGTAGATTTCATTAGTCGGGCTTGGAACGTTTCTCAGCTAGCGTTTTCAATGAATTGGTCGCTTATCATAAGTTATTAACGTTTCTGTGAATTTTTTTCAGGATAGAGAAAAAGATTCGCGAAAGGTTTCGTGTTATATTTTTAGGGGAGGTTTTCGTCGAGGGTTGTAATATATGATGGATGCAAGCGGAGCTTACGGGGGTGGAAAGGCAGGAGCCCCTTTCGATCCCTTCACGTTTGTGCAAAGACCTCAAGTTATTCTACGAGGGGTGTGCTTGGTAAGCTGTTTTTCAATTTCATGTCATAAAAGTTGTCCAACGATAGCTTAATATTGAAGATATTATTCAACAATGGAAGTTATTGATTTTCATATAGAGATGGTCATGTGTGCGTTCATCATTCACAATAGTACTATTCGAGCGGATAGAATTAACTGCCTATAGATGGATTTTCAGTGATTTTTCTGTGATAATGATTTAAATTTGATAATGGAATAAACTATGAATATTATTTTTCAATTCTAAATTCATAACTCACTAATTTTTATTCATTTGAGGAAAGATCTAGGTCTTAAATTATAATCACACCCCATTCTACGTATATAAACGGTAAAAGAAATATTACGAAGACATTGAGTGCAGATTTTCCATTAAATGATGAGAAAAATTGAAGAAATTATCATACCACATCTGAACCAGAGACAATCTACCCACAGATTTAATTTCCACTACCTCAAATAATAAAACAGACGAAATTTACTATTAATTGATTGAGAAATCCCGTATACGACCAGAATAAAGATATTACAAATATTTGCATGCAATAATAAATAGAACAAATCTATGATGAACACATTTTTAATGATTAAAATGGTAGAGGAGCAGTTTTGGGCATCTGCCTGTTGCACTCACCTATATGTATATAGTTATTATTGAATAAATAAATAAATAAAATAAATATTCCTTTAAAAAAGAGAAATAGGCATAACTTAATATAGTATGACATTTATTTAAGCTACCTACTATTTAGCACAGAAATTAGATATATTATCAATAAGTCAATTGAATTTTCCTCTGTTTTCTGTCCCACTACGGTAGTGATTGTTATTTGATTGAACAATTGCAAGTATACTAACTATTGGTAAGGACAAATCTTTGCAATTTTTTTCCAGAAGGAATTACTCTAATAATATATCGACATAATTTACGTTATTAAATTTCTCTTCAACAACAGTACTCACAATTTCGTTACTTGACGGAGTCGGACGCGTTCCGGGCCACTGAGCCACATCTTCAGCGAACAAGGAGTATCTAGATACAAACAACGAAATCGTGAGTACTGTTTTTGAAGTGAAAGATAATTACGTAAATATTATTATCATCATCGACAGTTCAAGTAGGATGGAGGCAAAAGGAGAGATTATCGACAATTCTCACTTAGTAATAACCCAAATAATCGGAACTATTGTGAAATTATGAAATAACGAATAGTTTTCTCAAAAATATCGTAATTTCTTCCACAGCTGTTCGCAATTATAGTGTTCTCCTGCATCAGCTCCAATGGCTGGATGTATGATGAAAGTGAGAAGCAGGAAGTGTGTCTGTTCAACAAGGACGCAAGCGCCTGTCACTACGGCGAAGGAGTTGCTCTGTTGGCATTCCTGGCTTCCTGTGGATTCCTGGCCGGCGAGTACCTTTTCGAACAGATGTCATCGGTAAAAACCCGAAAACACTATGTGCTGCTGGATCTCGGATACTCTGGTGAGTTTCATCGAGTTATTTCATCATTTAACTACACAAATGATCACATTCTGGTTTGGTCACATTCTGGTCACCTATCTGAAAGCAGTCCATAGAGTTCGTGACTTATAGGGGCAGTTCACTGACAGTTGGGACTGTGAAAGTCAAAAACTGTAAGTGGATGGGGAGACCGGCTGTAAACGATCAGCTGTAAACAATCGAACACTGTCAGTACGATCTGACAGTGGAAGTGGACCCTTCCAGTCTTCATCACACTCTCCTAGCAACCGCCCTCACCGAGCAACCAAACACAGCACACAATTGTTGAGAAATTATCAAGTTGATATGGAAGTAGGCTAAGTAAATTATCAAGTATAATGGAAGCTACAGAGATGACTATATAATTAGTTGAAACATGTTGTGCATTGAAAAATAATTCAAAAAGGGTACTTGATAATTATTTAAAATAAAAACAAGCTACAGAGACTATAATCACAAAGTGGCTATTGGTATAAAGTTCTCCATATCAGTAGGCCCACTTTGAGCCGATAATTTTTTCCTGCCAGCCGCCATACTTCTTGTTCATATTTTTAAAAATTCTACATAAATATTCGAAATACGCCTTCATTGATAGAAATAATGAATGGAATCGTTCAATGGTTGATAGTCATATATGATAAATATTAAATAATTTTTTGAGATGAATAAAAGAGCTTTTTGGTAGCGACCAAACTGGGTATATTTTTCAATCATGAAATATAACAGATAATACATGTATATTACATGTTGCATAACGCGTTTTCATGAACTGAACTTTTCTCAAATTGAATTATCAGTCTAATAACAGTATCCCTTCATTCATTTTAAAAACTAGTCAATATGAGTTAACGTCCCTTTCTAGCATGCATTTCGCATATAGGTCTACCAAGATTGTATTAGGTATAATATTGACAATGGTAGTATTACACAGATAACGAGACAGTTGCGAGAAAATGAAAATTTGAATAGATCACTTTCAGAGCAGTCTAGAAGGAAACGACTAAAATTTTAGCTGACGTCACGGTACACTGCCCTGACAGAGAATTAATAAAAGTTTGCCATTCATCAACTTAGCTGGAGTCTTCTACAGCTTTTGTTATTTGATGGAACTCGAATTAGATAGTTTTCAAGTATTTTTAAAAATAATGGAAACCTTATTCATGTGTGAATGAGCTTCATATGGAGCATCGCATATAATATATAGATATGAAAAACGTTGAAAATATCTAATAATTTTTGTTCAATTTTTCAGGATTTTGGTCGTTCCTGTACTTTATCAGCTTCTGTTACTTGGCTAATCAATGGAGTGACGCCCCCGACCCCCCTGAAAGCATGGGAACAGGAAGCATCAAAGCCGCAATCTTCTTCTCATTTTTCTCGGTTGTCACTTGGGTAAGTCAACAATTTTCAAGTGAATTAGTATTTAGATACAAAAATTATATTGGAAATCATTGAGATAAAACCTTATTAGATTTTGGTTTTGATTTAAACCTAATGATTAAAGCTCTGAGAATATTAGTTTTTCCCTGTTATAACAATCAAACCAAAAATGTTACTATCAAAAATCATGGGAGAACTGAAAAATATGAAAAGATATATGAACGTGATCAACAACACTAGTTCTGTAATTTCATAATGATTCAATTGTAACTGGAATGGCTATTCAAGATTATATTATGTTAACATTGGAATTTGTAACTATTCATAAGTAGCCTAGGTAGTAGTTTATTTGAAGCTAGATCTGAAGACACGTCGAAAATTTTCTAGATTCAGTACCCTAAAGCACTGGCGGCTCGGTACAAGATACAGTAAAAGATACGAGCACTTCACCTGTTTCGTGGGCACGAGCCGCCAGTGCCCTACGCAGTGAGTTCGCTCATGATTGAAAAGTTGCCAATGGCATAGCCTATAACTACTATGCTACAATTTGTTACAATGGCAAACTACATAATTATAATCGACTAGTTTCAAAAAAATTTTCAACTATTCACTTTGATATTCAGGGCAAAAGAAGATATATGAATAGGAAAAGGAATATACAAGAATAGGGCATGTACAATAAAAGGAATTTAAGTGTAATTCTTGAAAATGAATCTGATGAGACCGAATCTATAGTTGAATTGATTTAACTTCTGACTTTGCCTGGAGGGGAGTCCTCTCTTCAATGGGAGAGAGAGAGTCTGCTCAGCCAATAGTAACAAGAAATGAGCAAATGCTACATGCGCTGTTGTCAACTTTCCACTCCCATACGCACAGGTGCATTTTTACAAATGCTCCCGAGCAAGGAGGAACTACTAGATTAGCTTGTCTGTGTCTAGTGCGTGGATTGAGGCATTCCAGTAAACTGTCGTATCAATGAGGCAACGGCAACACTGCGCCAGCTCAATCCCCACATGTTGCATCTCCCCAGATCCCTCAGAGTCGGAAGTATTTTCAAAACGACTATAGTTAGTTGCGTTTAAAATACATATAATAAAGGGTGCCGTTATTCTTATTCTATACTTCACAACTTTATAAAACAGGCTTTTTGTGCTAGATTATATCCTTACTTAATTTTCGTGTGATAATATACAGTAAATCTATTTTTTATCACAATCACAAACCCTATAAACATAAGCTAATATTATAGCCATCGTCCTAAGTCAACTGATAGGATAAATCCATCATTTTTCAAGATTCTACCATCGATTTACGTTTTCGGTCCAATCTAATAAGTCTCTCAAAATCTATAGCGAAGCACAGATGACTTTCTATTAATAAATTCACTTCGATTTCAGGCCGGTTGTGCGTGGTTCGCTTACCAAAGATTCAAACAAGGAGCTGATTCAGCTTTTGCCCCAACCTACGATGCTGACCCTAGCAATCTTTCTGGAGCAGCCTACACTTCATACCCAGGTGCATAATATTACAGAAATTTAATTTCAGATGAATTTTTCAAGTTTGATTCTCACAAGTTTGGTCGAGGGTCTTGAGGGATCAAGATGGCAGGTCCTACTAACAAGTCTAGTCCTTGTCGAGCGTGCAATTTTGATGTTAAGGAAAATGATTGTGCGCTTTATTGTGAAGGTTTTTGTGAAAAGTGGTTCCATATAGGATGTGTAAAAGTCTGTGATATGAATTATCGTAATATTCAAGTTCTTTGTGACGAAGTTGTATGGTACTGTTCAGAATGTAGGGTTAGGGTTGCCTCATTGATAGAGCGTGCCAGAGCTCAGGATCCAGCTGCCTGCAAATCAAATTCTATTGATCAAGAAAGTGATTCAAATTCTTTTAGTATTTTATTTGATGAAATCGAAAGATTGAGCAAAAATTACGAAGCTTTAAGTTATAGGTTAGAATCTGTAGAACTGAAAAATGTGGTTTGCCAGCACGTATCTGACTCAACATGTTCTGACAAAACCCGAAGTGACAATCCAAAAATTAGTGACAAACTAACTGTTTGTAAAACAAACTCTATTAATAGTAGCAGACAGTTGGTGAATTTGAGTAAATCTCCTGATTTAAATCATGTTGACGTGACCGGTAGCACCGATAGTGCTAATTCCATAAGTCCAAATTTAAAATCAACTGACAAGAACAGATCGACTAAACGAAAAAAGTCGATAGTTAATATCGATATTGCTGACTACAGTACAAATCGACTTTCTGACCAAGTTGACTTTGACACTTCGGCTGTTGAGGTTAATTGCATCTCTACACCTGCAGTGCCTGTAAACAATGAAATTACAAATGTGACAAATACCTGGTCTACTGTTCTGCGAAGGAAACCAAGAAAACCCAAGAACACAATTCCTGCAAATAGTGTCCAACCAGCTACAGGAGCAAAACTTGTAGGTGATGTAAATACAGCTACTGTGATCAAAAAATCTACAGGTAGGCCTACTAGAGATAATATTGTAATTGGTACAAATGAGCATGAAACTAGCCTCATATCAGCAGGAACTAAAAAAGCATGGTTTTATGTGGGTAGAGTGAAGAGTGATGTGAGTGTTGATACAGTGCGAGAGTTCATATTAAAATCCTTTCCTGGATCTGACCCAATAGTTGAAAAACTGCCTAGCAAGGGTACAAATGCAAGTTTTAAATTTGGAATTGACTTTGATAGAAAGGCAGAAATAATGACTAGTTCTCTATGGCCAAAGAATCTAGTATTGAAACGTTTTTTAATCAGAAGAGATTTCAAGAAGTCAGTCAGTTAGCAGATTCTTGTACAGTGAAAACTAGACCAGGCTTGGACTCTGTGCAAGTAGAGGAAAAAATTCTAAAGTTTGTATATGTGAACGTTCAGTGTTTGAGAACTAAATTTAATTTAGTCTCTCTATTTGTTGACAATATATGTCCTGATATTTTGTGTATAAGTGAGCACCATTTAATGCAATCTGAAACAGGCTTTTATTCTACTGTTTCCTTTTTGAACCTTGCATCTGTCTATGCTAGGTCGATTCACAAAAATGGTGGTTCTGCTATTTATGTTAAAGAAGGCTTGGACTATAAACCAATTGATGTATTGCAGTTCTGTGTTGAATTTGAAATTGAACTGGCGTGTGTGGAGATTAGTTCCTTGTCCATCATTGTGGTTTCTATATACCGTGCACCAAGTGGGAGCATTGAGTTTTTCCTGGAGAAGATGGATGGATGCTTACTGTTTCTTTCTGGTCTGGGTAAACGGCTTATACTTGGAGGAGACGTGAACATTCACCTAGAAGTGGATGACAGAAACTTCTCTGCCTTCAAGTTTCTACTACAGAGTCATGGTCTATTCATCACAAACCGTGAGCCTACTCGTGGCAGCTCATGTTTGGATACGATTGCTACGTCCTTGAACAGATGGGAATATGAGGTTTCAGTGATTGATCCAGTTATTGCTGACCATGATGCAGTCGTGATGGACCTGCGCCTAAAGCGTTTGAGTGGATGCGGTACTTGGCAGCCTGATGTTGGACCCATCTCCTACCGAAATATCAGGGATGAACTATTTCCTCTCTTTGGGGCGGATCTTGATGCTGTTGACTGGAGTGATGTCCTGCTCTGTGATCAGCCGGAGCCTGCCTTTGCTGCTTTCTCTGGCACTTTCATGGCGGTGTTTAACAGACATTTTCCTGTAAAAACCAAAACTTCCAGAGGCCCTACTGGAAATTGTAGACAATCAAATCGGAATCTTCGTGATAAATCTTAGTATACACCCAGGTTGGCCCAGATCAGAAATCTGATAATTGCTCTACATTCTAGGATTGGATGTGCCAGTGACGAGGGTCTTAGGCTACACCTGCGCAACCAGTATCTTAGGGCAAAGTGTATTTATCGAGCTGAGATTGATTCTGCAAAGAAATTGGCCAACATGACTAGAATCAAAGCTGCTGGAAATCCATGTAAAGCTGCCTGGGACCTCGTGAATCAGATCTCCAAAGTTGGCACAAGGCCCAAGTGTACAGCGATGCCTGATGAATTCAACGGCTTTTTTGTTGGAGAGATTGAAAGAATTGTTGATTCCATGGATGATGTGGCCTACAATGCTCCTGCCTTCAACAACAACCAAGCGCGATTTGAGGTATGGAAGAAGATCAGACCTTCAGATGTTGTTCGAGTGGTACGTGGCTACAGGAACTCCCCCAGCCCCGACATCTATGGGGTCACAGTTGGTGTACTGAAGTATGTTGTGGACGCGATTGCTGTGCCTCTGTCCCACGTGCTCAACGTCTGTTTGGAACATGGCTGTTTTCCCAGCGCTCTGAAGCTATCTCGCACAATCCCGGTGTACAAGAAAGGCGACCCTGAGTCTATGAACAACTATAGACCTATATCAATCATTCCTGTGATGGGTAAAGTGTTTGAGACCCTAATGAAAGAGCAGCTTGTGGCGCATTTTGAGATGTATCATCTGTTCTCCAATGCACAGCATGGTTTTAGAAATGGAAGGTCTACAGTCACAGCAGTGTCACAGGTGATTGATTACATCATTGAAGCCTTTGAGGGAGGGATCTAGTGCATCTGGTGCTTGCAGACCTGAGCAAGGCTTTTGATTGCGTTTCCCACAATATTCTTCTCCAGAAACTTGAGAATTACGGTCTGGGAGGAAATGTACTGCTGACCCTCACCTCCTACTTGGCTGGAAGAGAGCAAATTGTGTCCATTGGAAGTTCTCTCTCTCAGCCCATACAGGTGGATCATGGCGTGCCGCAGGGGTCAGTGATGGGCCCTCTGCTCTTCCTGGTCATGATCAACGATCTTGGGCTCCTTGGGCCAGTTCTAATGTTTGCCGACGACACTACCATCTACTCAAGGGGGCAGACAGTGGAGCAAGCGGGCTTGCATGTGCAGCGGGTGTTCAGCAATGCAAAGATGTGGTTTGCCAGGAATAGACTTTGCTTGAACGAGGGGAAGACCCAGCAACTGGTCTGTGGACTTCGCAGCCTTGCGGACTCTACTCATCAAGCAGAGGTAAAACTACTTGGATTTGTCATCGACCCAAAGTTGACGTGGGGAGGCCACATAGATGGAGTCTGCACTAGGCTGGCGCGAGTGACCTATCTGCTGCGTAGGCTGAGAGCCCTTCTCTGCAGGAAGGATTTGGTTATGGTGTACTTTGCACTCTTCCATTCCCATCTCCTGTATGGAATTCTGCTATGGGGGCATGCAGCGGGCTGCAAGAGTGTGCTGATGCTCCAGAAGAAGGCGCTTCGCATCATTGTATCGGCAGGGTATCGTGAGCACTGCAGACCAATTTTGTGCAGCTGGGCATTCTCACTGTCTACAATCAGTATATACTGTCTAGCCTGCTGCACGTCAAGGGCACGGAGGGGAATCATGCTTTGAGGTCGGACCTTCACTCACATAACACCAGAAGAAGGTTCACAATCAACGTTCCCTGGTGTAGAACCAGCAAGAAGAAGGATTCTTTCCCTATCTGTGCTCTGCGGCTGTTCAACGAACTCCCTGTTGAGGTCAGGATCCTGCCTCAGAGGGTTTTCGGATTGAGAGTGGAGACCTGGCTGAAGAATAATCCATTCTACACCATGAATGAGTATCACCTTATCAGTCTTGAAATTCCACCAAGATATTAAATTTTGGTGACTGTGATTAAATGAATTCCTAACTGAGATATTTGAACTGTTGGATTGGAAAAGAGATTTTTTGAATTTGTACCGGTTGGGTCTTCCATGAAGTATCAATGGATGTATGAATTGAAATATTGGTAATGGAGATTCTGTGTCAAACACAAAACACAAAAAACTGGTTGCAAGTTATTGATTCAAATAATGTAGTTCATGTGGAATAATAATTACTGTAACAAGATCATTTACGAAATCAAACCAAATCAGTTCCATGTATAAAAAGTACTTGAAAACCCAAAGGAAGTCATTTCAGAAGAAAAACTCATTCTTTTGTATTTATATTATCAATCGATTAGAATATTGAGTGAAAAATTCACAATTCCAATAATTGCATTCTATCAATTCAGTACAAAACCAGTTGTGTTGATTTATTATGTCTGTAGGTAAAAGTTCTTTTCACATTGGTTTTGATATTTTTCACATTTTTCTCAATTGGTAATACTACAGTGACTATAATATAATAACTATATATTTCTTATAATATAGTCACTGTAAGTAATACTATATCCTATTACTTTTATCTTCCTAATTAGACAAAATAAAAATAAATGACTGACTTCAATAGATCCCGGCAATAAAAGTAATATCAAAAGCAATAGCTCATAAGCATCCTGCAATCACTAGATATTTGAATATGCATCATACCGTACCGGTACTTGTTTGGTTTGAGGATTAATTTACAATATTTTTCAAATAAATTTACTACCTATATGTTTGCAGGGCCAGACACAGATACTGGATACCAAGAAGCTCCTTTCTCAGGGAATCAACAAAGAGGTGAGTCAAACAATCAATATAATATTATTGATGACGAATCAATCAGTTATTGATTATTATTGAAATTTTCTCAACGTCTAAATCTCTCTAAGTTGAATCTTGAGATCGTCTACATTTTTAAATGTTTGAACATTGATGTTTTCCCGCAACATATCAAACTTTTTAATTTTTTTCAGGTGGAAACATTGACTACCAAGCACCAGCTTATTGAAGAGATTTGTTCTCAAATTCATAGTAACCGCTTTCAACGTTGCGATATACTCAAAAAGGTTCATGTAAAATATTCATATCTATTCAGAAACGTAATCTAGGAGTAATTAAGTCATTTTGTGACATAAAAAATATTAATACATGCAATATAACTGGGAGACAGGTTACTTGTCATAATCAAAATATCGATTATTTACATTCGAAATAAATATTGAAAAGCTATTGCCAAAAATATGTTTGAAATTTAAAAAAAAATTAACAGAAAATTTTTTTGTGAAGATGAATAACGTTTTCCTAAGCATCAGCAGATAGGCTGGCTGCAGCAAGCTATAGCTTGAGAAAATCCAAGAGATAACAATTGAGAAAATATAATTAATTTGTCAGATTTTAAATAAGGCAAATTTCAAAATTAAATTTTCAATTAAAATCTTACTAAATCGTGCTAAACATCAGTAAACTATCGCAATAACGATAAATTCAATATTGTAAGAGAAAACTTAATCAAAAGCCTAAAGTTTTGTTATAAAATTATAAACTAATGAATAAACCAACGAGGTAAAATATGAGTCCCAAATATAAAAAATCTAAAATTCAATCCCGAATACCCTAAAGATATAGAGAATCATTAAATTTTAATCATGATTGAATGAGCTAAAACATATATATGGTCACATGCATAGCTATTCATGAGGTAAGTTACCTAAATGAAAATAATAAACATAGGTCACTATAGGTACTCATGAAACCGTGGAATAAAAACGTTTCAAAATATTAATGGTTGTTCAAAATGGGATCCAAAAACCATTAACCGCATTTAACTTTAAAAAATGTACAAAACTTGAGTGAGTTATTCAAGTTGGTAGAATTTTGTTCAAATTAATGTAAAATGAAAAACTAGTGCTTCAGAGGAATGGATTCTCGTCTATTTTGTAAAAAAGGCAAATAGAAATTATGAAAATAGAACTACCATGTATTTTAAAAAGTTGAATTTCTAAATGTTTCCTTTCCTAGCTGTATCCTCTGAGCTTTCCTCAGATCAGTATAGTCTGTCCAAGCAAAGAAGACATTCTGGCAAGATGGGAGAATGACTCGAGCCTGGTCAATATTGTTTCAAAAATTATAGATTTGGTCTTAAATTGTAGCTAAAAATGTTTCCTACAATATGAAACCAAATTTGTAATTTTTGAATCAATATTGACCGAGTTGGAGACATTTTCCCATCTTGCCAGAATGTCTTCTTTGCTTGGACAGACTATACCTATGAAATAATAGGTCAGTATGCAATAAAGTTTTAAATCTTGATTAATGTGGCTTTTTCGAATGCGACAGTAAGTGGTATATTAGGAAGCTAGTGAACATTACATCGTTAAGTGGTGACAATATTAAACAAATGAATAGTTGTAAGAATCAGACAGAATGTACTAATTGCTAATATTGTGTTTGAAGACTCAATGTTGATCAATATTAAGTGTGTTATAGGATTAATCTAGTAATGTTTCATTTTTTCTAGAGTTAATTGTTGTAAAATCTCTTGTACAGTACGGTATTGTAAATTATTGTATAGATTTACTCTTGATATCCGAATTTTATTTTGAAATTATTTCAAAAAAATTTCAGTTACCTTACATTTAAGTGAGCAAGAAATAACCCTTCTCTTTTGTTGCCATCTAGAACAACATTCAAGGAGTGAGATTATTATTTATAAAAGGAGCGATGGAGATTAACTTATATCAATGCATTAAAAAATATTCACTTGATAACAGCTTGCATTTTTACTTCATCAAAATGTTTTGATCGTGTTTATGACAGAAAGTTGAGGTGGAACTACCCTCAAGGGTTTCCCTATAACACTTAAAAGTTGTTATAGTTTTGGCTGTTATAATTATCATCATCATCGGGCTCAAGTATTACGAAGGTTGTTAAAAATTGGATACAATTTTAATCAAAATACTGTAATATTACTATCAGAGTTGATAAATTGGATTTGACATTTATATAATCTAATTGGAATGAATTGATGATTAAAATACGCCTGGGAAATGAGCCTTCGATTAGGTTCAATAGGAAGTAAAAACTGAAAAGTTTCATGCATTTTAATCTGCTATTGTTCATTGGGAATGAAAATAACTCGGTCAGTTGAAAAATATTTTAGAAATGGTTGATTTTGTCTGTCTTCTAGAATTTTTAATTGATGTTTGGGTGCTGTAATACCATTACTTACCTTTTTTAAATTCATTATCAGTTAAAATGACATGTTTATTAAATTAATTTATCATCAGCTTTTCAATTACTGTAGAAATTTCTATGTTCTAATCAAACAAAAATTTGGTTTAAATAGAACATAGAAATTTAAAATTAATTCTCTTTTAGCCATATTTTTCTGGTTGATTTTTATCCTTGATTTTTCAAAGAAATAACTTTTATATCCATATAATGTATAAATCAACAGTAATAAGAGAACAATAATTACTATTACAAACAGTTTCATAATATTATCATATTTGTATGTATAGCCTAGTGCTCTTGAACTAGATTAAATGCTAATAATAAAATGTTATCAATGTCAATCTATATCAACATAGAATAACCTATAAGAAATTATAATTTTACTATATATAGTACCCCAAATGTATTAAACCTCAATTTCATAAATAAAGCTGTTGAAACATTATTTCAATAAAAGTTAACTTATTATATTGTTTGTACCTAGTTGATTGAACCTCTAAGATAAATTATTTTTGGTTGTGATCTGTGATTATTTATATATAAGTCCTCTAGTTTATTATGTCTAGTAGATCCGAAGTTTAATTGTCTAATATTGTACAGAAGTTACCAAACGTTATAATAGTAGAATGTTGAAATCGATGAAAATAAAATTAATTTAATTACATTAGTGTTTTATTTGTACCCCTATCACGTTTCAAGTAGATATGAACGTTGCATTAGTCTGTGTTTTAACAAATAAAGTTCAATAGTTTCTGTAAAATGAATAAATAAATAAATATTTGTGGTTGAATGGTAGAGTGGGTATAAATGTCCAAACTGAACTACCGTACGTCGTAAAAATAAAGTATTTCTATTTTATATTCTTTTAGGTCTAGTTATTAATATTGAATTAATATATCAAGTTGTCTAATTCATTAATTGATGAAATACCGGTTTTGGTTTGTCAAGCATTATTCGTCTATGATAAACAATATCCCTATCAAGATCCACAGAAAAAAAACTCTTATTCTTAAGAAAAGATTTACCGGTAATATACTTTATTACATGAAAAAACCACACTAAAATACCTAATCAACACTATATAGGCCTAGTGTTTACTCATAGATCATAGAATTGTTTCTGTTTGATGAGATTTCAAAGAAAAATAAAATAATAGCTGGTAAATACTATTATGGTCAATAACATATCAGAAATTGTAAAATATCCAAATTAATTAAAAATATAGTTGTGACTTCTGCCCTCAAATTTCCCAGATAGGAAGTTTGTAATAGTAAGCTGAACGATGTCTTGAGGAAAACTACACTAAGATTATTATTAGATGACTAATTTCTTATCAAAAATCATTCTCAGCCTTTACATAAACATAAGTTAATTACATTATCTATGCAGTTCTTTTTCTAGTTTCGAAATCAGAGTATTCTAAAGTGATCCAGTTGGACATTCAAGATGTACTTTTCCAAAGTACACATCTTTTTCTTACTGATATTCGCTGGAATTGGAAGTCAGAGGTAAGAATCAGAAACAATTTTTTCACTCTATAGATGATATTTTTTAAAATTCCTCACTTTTATGTGAGAGTTCACTTGAGAAAAAACATTTAAATCACAAGGTGTTGGTACACGATCACTAAATTATTTATTAATTCATTATTGGAATAAAACAATTATCATGAAGTGATTTGGGACTTCAATATGTTCAGCTCTTTTACTAATCTCTTGGAAGAATTTGAATAAATTTCTTTATAAACTTTTATCCAATAGCCCTGAATTAATGACGCTACTGATCGGATTACACTGGACATAGACTGTTTTAAAGCGGTACAAGCTGAGAAGACACGCCGTTTCAATTAAAAGTGTATTGTGACCGCGTCTCTTCTCAGCTCTCGCGGACTATATCAATCTTATGTGATTGGATTTTAATTCAAAGTTAACTGAATTCATAAATTTGATGAAAATTCTGATAAGATATAGGCCTAGGAGAAGCATTAGAGTTCTAGAGCGGTATTTAGCCTACATTGTTCAACTTAATTTCAAGAAAAATTTAATAATAATTAATTCGAATCTCCATTTATTGCTATATCAATAGACAGAGGACTTCTGCAACTGCAAATATTGACCAATGTGCTAAATAGCAGCCGAGATCCATTGAATGAAACTGCTCAAAAAATTCTGCCCGGACCGGGAATCGAACCTGGTAACCCTCGGTTGCCGGCCGAGTGACTTCACCTTTCGCCTACCAGGCAGCTCTCTGAACAGCTTCATTCAATTTTGTCTCTAAATTTTTTGTCCTCTGTCTATATAGCAATAAATGGAGATTCGAATTAATTATTATTATAATAATCCAGCAGTTGTTATATTGCAATGTCTAATAATTCTTCCATCTTTGATACCTGGCCAGTTAGGCAAACATCAAAATTGAATGAAGCTGTTCAGAGAGCTGCCTGGTAGGCGAAAGCAGGTGAAGCCACTCGGCCGGCAACCGAGGGGTACCAGGTTCGATTCCCGGTCCGGGCAGAATTTTTTGAGCAGTTTCATTCAATGGATCTCGGCTGCTATTTAGCACATTGGTCAATATTTGCAGTTGCAGAAGTCCTTTGTCTATTTATATAGCAATAAATGGAGATTCGAATTAATTATTATTATAATAATCCAGCAGTTGGTATACTGCGATGTCTAATAATTCTTCCATCAAGAAAAATGTATCAACTGAAACAAAAGCCCTTTCAATAATTCTATTGCATCACTTGCGATACAATTTATTATTTTGTGTATCATTTTGTATTGCTTTTCTGAATATAGCTGACTGGGAGTAATCCTAGTAACGTTCTAATATGGGCAATATTTCAGAAAAGAAATTTATGCCTAATATAGCTCAAAGGTCTATTGGAATAAATTTATAGATTTAAGTTGGAATTTAGAATTTTATCAAATTTTGTTTATTTTTCAGGTCTTTGGCTAATCCAACGCCTACTACTGTTTCCAGTGAAATATCCACGACCACAGAGGAACCACAAAATAATAACTCTTCACCAACAAATACAGTAAGTTAATCTTAATGAATAATTTACAATAATAATAAATTCGAAACCCCGATAGGTTCAACATTTTTACTACTGCAAATTGATCAAAGCTATAAATAGCAGAAGAAAATTCTTCAAATGAGACTGTACAAAAAACTGTGCCCAGACTGGGAATCGAACCCAGTACCTCTCGGTTGCCTACAGAGTACACTCTTTACCCCACTCATTCAATTATGATTTCAGCTAATCCGGCTGAATAAAAAATGTGAATAATATAAAGGAATTGATTGATCTATTTGAATAAAAAATTTGTCAATTTATGGAAAAGGAATTCATTCGGCTACCCTATAGTAGATTTTTTCTTTTAAAATTCAACTTGAGAAGTTTTCACAAATGTAATCTGGAATTTTTCATAATGAAATATATCATGGTACTGTATTGTAATCTAAAAAAATAAAAGAAATGCAAAACAAGAAAGTTGATTATCCCAAAACAAAGTTTGCTAATATATCTTGAAAATATAATCTATTGAGGCTGTTCAACTATCAAAATTTTACGCATTTATACAATGATTGAGAAAAAATTAATGAGAATGTTAATTTATGATCTTCTTGATTTTTATGGAACAAGGAAGCTTTCGTAGAGATTTGCGTTATTTGGAAGTTTCATTCTGCATAGATTGATTATGTATTTCAAAAACGTACATGATTTTAGTTATAAGATTTTGATACATGTCAGGTCAATGAAGGCCCCGAGGCCTGAGCACAATCTGTATTTTAAATCCGGAAAGTAATCTCGTTTTCTATACATTTAGTTTTTTCAATTTTAAATATTTCAGGTCAAGGAGCACAATTTGTATATAGTCAATTTCGAGTCATTATGGTTTTTCCATTATATTTCAGGTGAACCAAGGCCTCGTAGACAATTTGAATTATTGTCAACCCGACTCAGATCACACACAACGACAAATTCAACTAATGCTGAAAAAGCTGGG
Organism: Sogatella furcifera; assembly: GCA_017141385.1. Classification (NCBI taxonomy): domain Eukaryota; kingdom Metazoa; phylum Arthropoda; class Insecta; order Hemiptera; family Delphacidae; genus Sogatella; species Sogatella furcifera. The sequence continues at coordinate 29,413,569 of CM029554.1, read as the reverse complement.
GAAAAATGACAGCGAAATCATCCCACCACAAACAAACTCATCAGATGAAGCAGTCCTGGTTTTAGGAAACACCGGAGTCGGAAAATCTAGTTTGATCCAATTTCTGATAAGGAATCCCGAATTGCATTCGAACAGAAAAAGCATTTGTCGCTACCTCATCAATGATGGTGGTGTAAGAATTGGGTCAACTGGTAACAATTATTCCTTCACACAATATCCGGAAATTTTCAACTTCAATGGAACAACTTACATTGATGTACCAGGTTTTAACGGATCAAAAAGTCCTGCAGATGAGATAATTTCAACAACCGTCATGAAAAAAATCATTAATAGGTTTAAAAAAGTGAAAATTCTTCTCCTTGTAGCAACAGACTTTCCCAGACGATTTCCAGACGCTAATATTACAGTTAATTTGATGAAATCTTTGAAACATCTTGATGAATTGATTGATTTAGACAGATTTTCAAATCACATTGGTCTCATTGTCACAAAGGTACCATTCGTTTACAATACTTTAAGAGTTTTCGGAGGCGGAACCAATTATAAGGAAAAGTTTTATGCAGGTTATCGGGTAAGAGAATTTATGCTAGAAAAGTTACAAGTATTAGCAACGAATGTAACTGATACCCTTCAATCGGTAGAATTGAGTGAACCAGAGAAAATATTCAACCAGAAAGTAATTAGATTTTTACAGAGTCTCAATACTAGTGTGGATTTTAAAAGTAGGGAAGATCCAAATTTATCGTTTTCTAAAACCCATTTAGACGTTTTCCAGCAGCCAGAAAAGCGGGTACAACTGATTAACATGTCATTATTTGAATCGAACCGACAAGCTTTGTATGAAACTATCAAAAAACTGGAACCACTTGAAATTAAACAGGAAGATTTCAAGTTCAAACTATCAACAGAAGCCGAATCACTAAAGGCATGTTTAAAGAATTCTACAATGGAAGATTATAGAACTAAGTTAACTCGAGCGTATTGCATGACAGCAAGCACTCCAACTGATCGGAGAGAATTGAAAGTTTTCAATGAAACGTATTATAAGATGCTTGATTTGCTAACCTTATTTCGTAAGAAATTGTTGAACTTGGGAAGAAATCTTGATGACAATTACGAAAGGTTAATGAATAATATGTATGCCAAATGCAACAATTACAACAGTCGAAATCGTTACCAGTTACAAGTTTACCAACACCAGATACATCTATTTCAAAACCAGTTACAAGAGTTACAATAATCAAGAATAACTCCTATTTAGACTTTGGACATGACCTATTCAATTAAAATGGGGTATAGAAATTTGATATCGGCATGGTACTTTATGGCTAACTATTTACTTTTGTACGGTACCTACCTAAATATGCATTATTACAGAATCCAAGTGAATCAGAAAGAAATAAGTAACTTACCGGTAGTTACTATCTGTGTTTGAAACTCAATGGGATTAATTGAGTAATGTTAATTTTTTCTAGAATTGGCCTAATTGTTGCAAAATCTCTTTCACAGTACAATGCTATTTCAAAGTTTATTCCTATTGATTTAACCTTGTTATTAAAATTTTATTTTGAAATATTAGAGGCCAATTATTGTTTGTGATCTGCTAATATAAATTAAAATTATTTTCTTCATATTGTCTGGAGTAGGTACTTACGGTATATCCTAAAGTTTAATGGTATGTTATTGAATAATTATAGAAGTTATCAAAAGTTCTAATAGTAGAATGGTAGAATTGATCAAAATAAAATTCATCTGAAATTATATTTGTATCTATTTTATTTTTCCTTTTCACTTTTGAAGGTAATATATAGTTATTATATGAAGTTATTATATATAGTTATTATATTCATTTCCTTCGAGGTTTCCTCTAAGTTATATATGACTTATAATTTCCTTTCCTTATATGAAGCCATGAAGGTGATATTATAGTTAAGTTGTAGTAGACATTAATTGTTGTATTGTTAACCAAACATCAACACCAAAGAAGTGCAATATTCTATACTGTTTTGGTTATCAAAACTTTCAATTAATGAAGATCAAAGTACCCTTTTGAAATATTTTTGTTCTGCATAACACGTTTCGGCCTTTTAACCATTTTACCATTTTCAAATTTGCATTTTGAAAATGGCTAAAATGCTGAAACATATTAACTTTATTATGCAAAATAAAAATATTTTAAAAGGATACTTTGATCTTCATTAATTGAAAGTTTTGATAAATACAGTAGCCCTAAGAAAAAATAAGTATTGTGTTAGTTATCCATATTGAAAGGAAAGACCAATAGTATTAAAAATTACAAATTTATTAAAATATTGGGATGACGCGTCCATCTTTGTTATAGAGCTAGGTAAAATATAATTATTGTGCCCCATAGATTATAGTCTGTCCAAGCAAAGAAGACATTCTGGCAAGATGGGAAAATGACTCGGGCTCGGTTAATATAATAATTGGCTCGGTTATAATTGAAAAAATTTGGTCTCAAATTATAGATCAGAATGATTTTTCCAGTTTGAGACCAAATTTATATTTTTAAACCAATTTTGACCGAGCTGGAGTCATTTTCCCATCTCGCCAGAATGTCTCCTTTGCTTGGACAGACTATAAGAGGAATTAGAATTATATTTTCAAATTGAATTTAACCCAATATTATTGTTAAGAATGCCTAAGTTAGTATAGCTGATACCAAAAGTTCTGCTCCTTGTGCGCTCCAACAGCTAATGTTGTCAATTAGTTGTCATTCAGCTAGGCCTAGATGATGTTTTTGCAATCAAAAGGGACAATAGATGCATTACATCAGCTGTTAGTAGGTTACATACGGTACAAGAGACAGACGAAACCGCCTATGCATAATGACTCGATTTTTCTATTTTTAAGCTTAATTTTAATGAAATAAGATCATAAAACTTTCCTTATAGAGTTCTTCTTGTGTTTTCTGTACCGGTACTGGGTTATGATAGAAATTGGCATAAAATATTCAAAATAGACAATTATTACACATAATGTACCTATCAATTAACGACACTAAGATTCTTGAGATGACTATGATTTGTATAGCAAGTCAAATGTGAAAACGTACTCAAGAAACGCATCGGTTGAAACAGCTGATTCAAAAATTATTTCAATGCTTTTAAATGGACCGATTTTTGTACTCTCTACTCTGCATAGTTGTCACTTTTTAAGCCATGGCCTTTATTAAAGGAAGCTATGGTTAGAGTGTTCAATTACGGCCCTCTCGGATCATGATGGGCAAATTTACAATACATAGGATTTTAGTAATAAGCACAAAAGTAAAGGAATAGTTAAATGATTAGAAAATTATCATGAAATTATGTGTTTAAAAAATAATATCTAGAAACAGTAGACTGGACTGAAATTTATTCAAGTCCTGTTGAGAGTAAATTTACTTATTTTCACAATTCACCCCATTGATATTTCAATTGACACTTTCCTTTGAATAGAATCAAAGACAATCTACATAGAGTAGTATAGTAGTTGGTTACCCCAGAACCTTAACTTAGGATAGAATTGTTGAAAATTTCATATAAATGATTGGGGTTGATGATGGAGTTGTCAATTAGCACGAGAGTCTTATAATCTAATAGATTATTTAGGACAAATAAAAGTGATATCAATTTGATGGAAAATTCGATAGCAAGTACTAAAAAAATTCGCTCCGGCAGCTGGCTGTCGGAAAGAGTGCATTTCAAATGCAATTCTATGATGGCTCAAATCATATGACTTATAATGAGCTATTCAGGGTATGAATTCAAAGGTGCCGTTTTCGAAAAAAACACAATTTTCGGCATATTATCCGCCATTTTTCAATGGATTTTTTCCGTTGATGGTTCAAATTGTAGGGCATGATAAGGGTATTATACACACCAATTCTCAAAACGATCAAGTTATTGGTCAATTTGTAGTGATTTTTTAAAATTTTCATCCCCTAATTTCACCCCCTTCCCTTGGACGAATTTGGCTGGTTAACGAACTTGACCGAGATTTTAACACTAATGATTTTTGTACAAAATGTGGTCGCTCTCCGACAAGCCCTTCGGGAGTTATCGTGTTAACAAGAATCTGTACATATATATGCAATATTATATATATATATATATATATATATAATGTATATATAATATATATATAATATATATATATATATATATATTTATATATATAGAGAGAGAGAGAAAGAGATATATATGAATTTGAACGGACATCAGATTCGTGTTCTAGGGGCTCGGAAACGTGTAAAAAATATATCACATCATAAATTTTCGATTGTCAGGGCAAGACCAATAGTGCATTTTTGCGAATGAAATGCACTAAAAAGGACTATTCGATTGTGGAAAACACATCGAAGATAAATCTAATAGTTTGACAGAATTTTTAATTAATGGAAGATCGAATTCTAAAGTAAAAGTTGAATGACCGGGGATAGTGTAGACCAAATCTCAGAAATCGAGATCAAAAGGAGACAATGGATAAAAAATCGCACATGGAAAACCGGTGTTTAGTCGCGATTTTTAAAATTAAATTCAATAACTTTCAAACGGTTTTTTATAATTCTATCCTCTACAACTTATATATAAATCGAAAATCTGTCAAATCAACTTTTGAAAATATCTTTTACAAACACGGCCATCCAAATTTTTACTGAGAGTTCGATCCTCTCCTACTCCTAATAATAAAAAATTTAATACAAGTTTGTGATTTCATATCCAGTTATAACCCTCAATTGTATAGGTTGTGTTGTGTTTAGCATATATTATTTTCTCAATTGTCTCAATAACAGCTATAAAAATTACAAACTTTCAACTGGTATCATCATTGAATATCTCAGCTAACTTTACACAATTATTAATTTTTTATCTGCATAAAGCCTCTAAAAATTAAGAAAATTATACATTTTATTTAAAATTCCAATTTCTCGTCATTGTCATCTCGGTAACAAATCGTTTACTTGAAAATAATTGTTTCCTCGTGTAGGACATTTTTCAGAAAGGTTGAAATTAATGACGATGTGATTTATTTATTTATTCAGTGAATTAAAAGTTATAATAGGGAAAGAGAAGACAGGCACAGGCCTTTCACCATCTCGATCCCAATGATGTTATACCGGTGTATTTACAGAAAAAAATTACGAAGAAAAATTCCCTAGGCAATCTGATGTTCATGACTCAACTAGGAACAGAAGAACTTCATTATCAAGGAGCATAGTTAAGAAAATTACAGAGCAAATTAGCATCCAATTCATGGCGTACCTGCCATTTAGCATTGAAGGTGAGAGAACATTACACGGTTTAAAATTAAACTGAAAAAGAACTCGATGAAATTGTACGCTGTGGAGAATTAATAATGTTAACTCATGATATTTATACTATATACCTACTCCGTTGATATTTATTCACTACTTTGTTGAGATTGAAAACAATAACAGTAATTATGAAGACTCATTCATTCACATTTTGAATTGAAAGATTGATGATATAAGCTACCCTACTTATTTTCGCTATTGTTGTTGCCGATTAATTAAATTTCAACAGATAATACTATGTCTGTCAATACAGATTATAAATGAGAAAATCCCATTCTATGAAAAATCTTGCCTTGACTTCTGCCCTCAAGTTTTCACAGATGTTGAATTCGCATTTGGAAATTTTCTATGATAACTCGCGTAATGCTTTCACTGAGATTTTTATTGGATAGCAAATCTCTTATCAAATATTATTTTCTGCATTATTTATATATAAATATTGGTACACAATCTTATTCGTGCAGTTCATTTTTCGAAAGATTTTCAAGTTGTTTACCTATCGTTTTGTTATTCAGACTGTATTCAAGATGAATACTTCCAAGGTTCACTTTTTATTCTTACTGATATTTGCGGGAATTGGAAGTCAGAGGTAAGAATCCCTAACAAATTTTAAACTCTGATATAATTTTTCTAAATTCCTCAGTTCTTTGTAAAAATTCACTTGTACTATTAATGTAAAATTATCCATTAATACAGCCTTTGAACTTATAAAAGTGAGATTAATGTCCATTTACACTAGACTGTAATTATGCGATGCTAAGAGATATCTGTGGGTATTGCACTTGTACCGTAATGAGATAAATAATTTGCGCACGCTCTGAAGAGAAGCCCTCACAACATTATGTAAAGAGTATTGTGACGGTGTCTCTTAGCAGCTTTTGCAGAATTTACCTGTGATTGGCTTTTAGTCAAAGATTATACTTCCCATACCGTACACTAAATAAATAAATTTATTTATTTTTGTAATAAAAATGTGGTCATTTTTCCGTCTAGCCGGGGTGTCTTCTTTGCTTGGACGGGCTGTATTAGGGCTCTATAAAAAGGACCTTTTTATAGAGCCCTAGACTGTATATAGTGGAGTGAATATATGAAACTGGCAATCAGCTGGTAGGCCCTTCATAAGGCTGTTGAGCCATTGACTACTAACAAACAAAATTAAAAAATATTCCAAGGTTATTTAATGGATGGAAGCAGTGTTTGAATAATTTCATTTACTTTCAAGATAATTCTTTCAATTGAATCAAAATTTCTTTCAATTAGATTTTTTCTTTTAATACAGAGGATCTAGTCATCTAGTGTATCTTCTTCAATCCTTAATTTTGAAAATAACCATGGACACATCGCTATATTGCTTGAATAAAACTCTTCTACAAAAACAAAATTAATGTAGTCTGGTAGTCTAGAACTATAAATAAAAGGCCTACTAACAGATGTAAATTTAGCATTCCTAAGCGACGTACCGCTCGAGCTGCGCAGCTCCAGCTGCAGGGCTCTAGCTGTCCGACTCTATGCCGTCACAGCTCTAGACAACTATTTTTCACATAATGATATACATTACACATATACACATTATATAAATTATCATATATAAAATTCATCACACAATACAATTTCAAAAGCTTTAGACTTGCAGCTTGACTCGTTGCTTAGGAATGCTAGCTTGATTAACTCACTGTTTTATTAAAAGTAAAAGTATCGAAGATAATCAATCAACAAGTAAGTAACATTTTGCCAGAATTGGAGGTCGAGATGGATTTGATCATCAGACAAAAGTTACGAATATCATGCGATTATGTTACAGAAGAGTAGAATGTAAAATTTTTCAAATTCTCACAGTAGTCCATCAATTTTATTCAAATTGAAATGTAGCCTATATTTTCAAAATATATTTCACCTCCTAAATAATTTCAATTGATTTTATTCATTCATTTTACAGAAAATAATATCTTTTTGGTTAAAAACACAGACTTATGTCCAAAACGTCTTCATACCAAATTTTTACGAATAATAAGGTTCGAAACTAGGTTATTTTTTCGTAGCACTTCAATTAAGAATAAATTTATAGTCCAGGAGAAATACAAAATTATGAGAATTTCGAATTTAGAGCAATAAGGTTATTCCAAATTAATCATTACACTAATTTTTCACAACATTTCTTATAAAATATTGATTAAACTTGAAAATTTTGAGCCACAAAATTAATTTTAATAATGATCAGGCCATCCGTAAATGCATCTTTGAATAAATGTAATGAGAATGAAATTTATGAGTAAAATAAAAGAAGTATAGTCCGTCCAAGCAAAGAAGACACTCTGGCAAGATGGGAAAATGACACAATCTCGGTCAATATTGGTTCAAAAATTATCAATTTGAACTCAAATTGTAGGAAACAATTTGATCTACTATTACGACCACATTTATAATTATTGAACAAATATTGACCAAGTTGGAATAGAATATTCATTTTCCCATCTTGCCAGAGGGTCTTCTTTGCTTGGACAGACTATAGTTTATTAGATTGAATTTTATGAGTTGAAATTTAGAATTTGAAATTATTTCCTTGATTTTGCAGATCTTTAGCCAATCCGATGCCTCCTACTGTTAACATGGAAATATCGTCAGAAGAGGATGATCAATGTGATTGCTGCTCTTCAAAAGCAGATGAAGTACGTTTGTCCAAATGTTTAATTTACAATAAAATAATGATTATTATAGTTTGCGTACTATCACGTTGGTGATTGAGCCCTCCACACGCGAAATAGCAGCGTTGTCAGATTGTGTGAAATAGGAACTTGTTCTAATGCAAACACATGTGAATGAATGAAGAAAATGACAGCGCAGCTTCGGAAAAATCAAGCAGTATTGCAAAACTGTCTATTACTATAATACAAGGAGGTTGCTATAATATGACAAACCAGCTGTTCGCAGCTCAATTATCTTAGTCGGATTCCAACCATCAACAAACAATGACCCATGCATGGACCGCTTTCCTCATTTTGGAATCCCTGAGACGAGAGGCGAAATAACAATCTTTCGACATTTGGAAAAATAATTTCAATTAATTTTGAACAACTTCCTGGCTTCCACCACCCACTTATCTCTTAAAACAAAAAAGGTTCCTAGACCGTCGAAAATTGCATATTCTCTGTTCGAGTTGGCTTGAAATTGACAAACATATAAATGAATGAAAACACAATTATTTGTTGGATATAGAGAATCAAAAACCAATGGAGAGCATTCTAATAAAAAAAATTACTTCCTACAACAACCATGATTGTGAGAGAAGTGATATTTTAGCCTACTGCATATTCCTCCTGAAACTCAATACAGTAGAACGCCGATTAACCGAATTGCCAATTATCCGAATCGGTCTTCAGCGTGGTAATAAATGAAAAACCAGCGTTTACGACATGATCGACGCTATTCTTACTTTTTTCAAATTGTACTGTATTTACTGTACTGTAGTTAATATTTCAGTATTTTTTTGTTTCGCTTTCCATATTAATTTAACATCACTACACTGTACTTTTCAAATGTAATAAAGTTTATTACAAGTTCAACACATTGTTTTCCCATAATATCATAACTGTCCAATTATCCGAATTTCTGTTTATTCGAATTGATCTCGGTCCCAATTAGTTCGGATAATCGGCGTTCTACTGTATTCGATTTATATTCATTTTTGTATATTTGTACATCAGGTTTTTGTATTATATTTCAGGTAAACAATAATGACCTCGACATTGAAAATTTGAATTGTCAACCTGAGTCAAATCACACACGACAACAAATTCAACTGATAATGCAAAAGCTGGGGTATAATGTCGAAGAAAACGACCTATCAAAACACCAATTAGGAGAAGCAGTACTGGTTCTAGGAGACACTGGAGTCGGGAAATCTAGTTTAATCCAGTTTCTGACTAGAAATCCCGAATTGCAGTCGAACAAAACAGCGAACGCTAGTCACTACCTTATCAATGATGGTGATGTCCCAAAATATTGGGACAACTGGTAACAATTATTCCTTTACACAATATCCAGATGTTTTCAACGACAATCGCAAATTTTTCATCGATACACCAGGGTTTCACGGATCATGTAGTCCGGAAAATGAAATCATTTCTACAACCTTCTTGAAGCAAATTATGAAATTGTTTAAAAAACTGAAAATTCTACTCCTTGTAGACTTTTCCAGAGGCCTTATAACAGAACATTTGATAAATACTTTGAAACATCTTGATAAATTTCTTGATTTGGACAGATTTTCAAATCACATTGGTCTAATTGTCACAAAGGTACCATTCACTTACAAAACCGTCAAAGTTATTGAAAGTAATGGAGGAGCCCAGTATGAAAATAGGTTTTATGCAGGATGGAGGATAAGAAAAAGTATTGGAGAGGAGTTACAAGTATTAGAAAATAATTTAACCAATACCCTTCAATCGGTAACATTGAGTGATAAAGAGAGAGTATTCAACCAGAAAGTAATTAAATTTTTACAAAGTTTCAACGTTAGTGTAAAAGTGAATGGCGAGGAAGATCCAAATATTTCGTTTTCCAAAACCCATTTAGACATTTTCCAACATCCAGATACAGACATGCTTGGACCACTGAATAACATATCATTCTTTGAATCAAACCGACAAGCTTTGTATGAAACTATCAAAGAATTGGAACCAGTTGAAATCAGACAGCAAGACTTCAAGTTCAAATTATCAAGAGAAGCTGAATCACTGAAAAGATGTTTAAGAGATTTGAAAATGGAGGAATATAAGACCAAGTTAACTGAAACATCTTGCATGAGAATAGATCGTCCTTATGAAACGTCATCCAGCACAGAAATAAGTTACTATGCAATGTACAATGACAAGGTTGACGAGCTACATACATTGTATGATGGATTGATGAGTTTAGGGAGAAATTTCGATGACAGTTATTACAATCAGTTTCTGAACAAAGTGCGGCGAGTATATTGCTCCAGTCCCAAAAGTAAATATGATCCAGACTACTTTAGTGGACATGGATTTTTCAATTTAACCAACAATATACAAGTAAACATTATTTACTCGTATGGTTATTCATAGCTAAACTAACTAGTTTTGTTCGTATTACAGAATCAACCCAACTTAGGAAGATAATATAGAAAGTTTTTAATGACAGAGATAGTCTTTCCTTCATGTTAATGTACCATTTGTGTAGCTCTATATTCATGATGTAATATTTGAATAAATAGTAATAATTATTAATTTGAACTTCATTCTCAACTTTTCTTTCCAATATTATTATTTAGTGTAAGGCTTTTTATAGTGGAGAGGGAGACCCAATGGCTATTGAACTATTGAGTTTCAGATGGAATTGTGCACATAAAAGGTAAGGTGCATCAGCTAAGATGGGCCTTGAAATCACAAGTTTGCTTTGGAGATATGTTACAAATTATAAATCAATATTGAATTATATGTTATAGTTATAGAATTACGCAAAATAAAACAAAACGACATCTTCTACTCATACTGTCCTTTAATTTCCCACAAAATCTAATCAGCATAAAAATCATAATAACAAACAGGATAAACATGCAACCGTCTACGAAACTATTAATAGATAAAAACATATAAAAATTAGAATATCTAACAAATAGGCTACAAGAACACAACATACACAATTTCATGAAAAGCATCCAAACAGAATTAATCAATAAAAAATTACAATCACAGCCGCCTATTGCTAGATAACTAAATAACTATGACAAAAAATAACTAAAGCATACAAGTTATAGTCTTTCCCAGCAAAAAAAGACATTCTGACAAGATGTGAAAATGACTCCAGCTCGATCAATATTGGTTCAAAAACTACGAATTTGTAGTCTCAAATTGTAGAACTGAATGTTTCCAACAATTTGAGACTAAATTTATAAATTTTGAACCAATATTGACCGAGCTAGTGACATTTTCCCATCTTGTCAGAATGTCTTCTTTGCTTGGACAGACTATATCAAGATCTAAGCAACTAATAAAAATAATAATGGAGAAAACAATAACTATACTACCAACATTGAGATCAATTGAGATCTCAAATGACATCAACTATCAAGCAATAATGGGAAATTATGAACAAAATTATCATAAAAATGCATAACATAGAGTGAAAATAAAGTTGAATGCATTTGATAAATAACATGTAAATGTTATAAATAACATGTATTTTACTTATTGTATGTATAAAAGTGAATTTTATAAGCGATTTTATTGGAGATAATGGATATTCTCTCCCAACTCAACAACGGAAAATCATGTTTTAATTTATGATTCTATTTCAATTTAAATGAAATTTTAATAGAAATACAATTGCTCTGTAATCGAAGATTAATGTAATCACACTAGTATTTATTTTAGTACTATAGATCAGGAAATTGAATACTCTGTATTGTTATCAGATCAGGATATAAAGAATTGAACACTAAAAAATATTCAATTTAAATAGTATAAATAGCACCTAATTAAACTGTAAGTATAAAACTAGATCGATCGGCTACCTAGATAATTAAGGCCTATTAAATGAAGATGGCTTGATTCAACAATTATTTTTCTGAATTTTGATGCGTATTACTGCTGGGGTATTACCATGCACTACTTCGACCATGCAACGAATAATAATAATAATATTACTATGAATTTAATCCTAAAATGATCAGGTTGTAATTGATATCCGTAATATGAAAATCTACTATCATGCAACTATATGCTAGTTTCATCAATCATATTTATCAAAGCACAAGTCTAAAACTTGAATGCAAAGGAAAGAATTGTGAAAATAATTTAAAAAAGAGAAATAATGATGAAAAGAATATTGTGAAAATGGAAGATGAAGAAGACGAACTTCTATTCAGTAATAATCATTAACAATAATTAAAAATTTATTGTAACAACAACATGTAGATATTAATCTAATTGCCAATTTTCAGTAATATGGAACTACTCCAATTCTAATTTCCAACTTTCAACAATAAAGCTGGATAAAAACAACAATAATATTCATTAAAATTTCGAATCCAAACATCAATACAATACTCCCAGAAATATCTAGGCTATAAGCTAAGCTATAAAAATATTTCAATAAATTTCCAACAGTGTGTATATCAACAATGTAACACTATTAAAGCTAAATCCAAAAATGATATATTAGGCTAATTAATATTCTACAATACCTATATATTTTAAAAAATATTCTTGAATATTTCTAATTATAATATAAATCTTTATAATTCAATTTTTCTAGAGAGATTAAGAATTTTGTTTGTAACTTTGAAAGCTTCATTTCATCAATATTCAAATATTTTGTATAAAACAATTTAAAAAGCTTATAAAAATAGACTTACAAATTTAATTAGAATTAAGCAATACTATACTAGCTAACAAGATTTCATCCCTAATAAATTTATCACAAGGATTGAATTCATAAAAGTTAATCATGGGTCATGGAAAGAATAATGATCTAATCAATCAACTTGGATTTTGTAGTTGGAAAAGATTCAATGCTCTTCTCCCAAACAACTATAGAATGAAAGATGGACTTTGAAAGGTTTGTTCTATTATCATGATTAGGACATAAGAATAAATAGATCTACGGAATTCTATCAAATTAAAATACATGGAGAAAAATTTATCCTGAATATGAATGAACATTTATAAAAAATATAAATGACCTATCTTTCAATCCTTCCTCTAACTTTCAATCCTACCTTTCAATAACAAATAAACTATAAGATATCAATGAACTGGTTCTCTAAAGCTTTCTTCATATGAAAAATATTTCTATAAAAAATATACCTATAATATAAGAACACTTCTCATTTAGGAACTAACAATTTAGAAGAGACAACATCTGATGATATCCACCATAACGCGAAGACAACCGGTGGGTTGATAATATTTCTGAAACGAGAAATCAATTTCAATCCAGGTGGAATATAGTAATAATAATTGGAGACAAAGGGAATATGAGCTTTATGTCGGGTTTTTTCAAGCACACTCAAAGTTGAGGGACCCTCAAATTTTGATGAACAGCTGACATTTTCTATGATAAGTATAGGAAATGTAGTAAAGTTGAGGGTCCCTCAAATTTGAGTGTGCTTGGAAAAACCGGGCATAAGTCTGTCCAAGCAAAGAAAATATTCTAAAAAGATGGAAAAATGACTCCAGCTCAGTCAATATTGGTTCAACAATTGAAAATTTAGTCTTAAATTTTAGAGCAGAATGTTTTCTACAATTTGTGACTAAATTTATAATTTTTCAACTAATATTGTATGAGCTGGAATCATTTCCCATCTTGCCAGAATGTCTTCTTTGCTTGGACAGATTATATTAATCTTGAGAAAGCGGAGAAAGATCAATCAATCATTGACATGCATTGTTAAATCGAACATGCATCATTTAAAAATGTGATAAAAAATCATGTTAATGTGGGTTTTCATAACTATAAAAGTCGCACGGGCTTCCTAAGATTCAATAGAAACACAGATATTAATAGAGCAACGCATACTAGTCAGCTGATTTTTTATTTGCGTTGCTCCATACTACTACATGTTTCTATTGCATCTTGTGTCCAACATGTGCCCGTGACTTGTAGTAATGGAAACTAACCTTTAGATAAGGTTTTTAGTTCAATATAATCTTTTCTATTATTGCATTCATATTATGTATTAATAAGGATATTGTATGTTCTATAGATAATATATCTACCCTCCATGCTATCCACCCTCCATCTACCGGCAGTACGGTCTCAACTTTAGGGTTGGATCGTCAACTTCTGGTTTTAGAATACGTTTCTAAGTTTCCCAAAACTTACAGGAAAATTGAAATTTTGGGTACCTCGAATTAATTTGAAAACAATACGTACCAATAACAATACGTTATTTGAAACAACAAAATTGTACCAAAACAATTGTTGTCACAAAAGTGTCATCAGTGAACTTCTATAAAAAATACGCCAAGGACCCTTGAAACGTATTGAAATATCAAGATTTGGGTAGACTACCTTGAATTCAAGCAACATCTTCGGTATTAGAACGGGGACGCTGAATTGGCTGTACGTGGGAGGTGGAATCCACTGAATCACACGGATATAGTGGATGCCTGTCGACTACAGGAGTCCACAATATGTTGATGGTATGATGAATTCATTAGTTATAACTGTTATAAACGGTAATCCCCCATCGCTAAGCCCATAAGGCGTGTATTACACAATAATAGTTGTATTATCATAGTTGATCATATGGAATGAGATGAAAATATGATTTCGTATTTTCATCTCTTTCCATATGATCATAGAACTATGATCGTGTAATACTGGCTTAACGCTTGGTTGCTTCGTCACCGGGTCAACTTTTGAATCAAACTAATCCAGTAGATAAAACTAGTCCAGTGGATGAAAATATCACAGTTCTTTTCTAAAAATTAAATGATATGTTATGTTTACTTTATCACTGATTTAGTACAATATTAGGGTGCCACCACAGCTACGACAAACTAACTGTTCGAAACCGCCCCTCTCAACTCGTAATCTGTTGACTGAGCAACCAAGCATAATACTAGATACTATCCTTCCAAATGTTTCCTTAATCTCAGGGCTACTTTTATAATTGTTTTTTTATTTTTAATAATAATCAAAGTACCCTTCTTGAATTATTTTTTCAATGCATGACATGTTTCAATCCTTTCAAACTACTGAACTCCGACATTCAATCCTCTAACCCCTGTCACCACACTACAAAGCACCAGCTATAGTCTGATCAAGCAAAGAAGAGCCTCTTGCATGATGGGAAAATGACTCCAGCTTGGTTAATATTGATTGTAAAATCATAAATTTGATCTCAAATTGTAGGGAAAGATTTGATCTGCCATTAAGACCACATTTATAATTCTTCAACAAATATTGACAGAGGCTCTTCTTTGCTTGGTCGGACTATAAAATTACATAATCAAGCAGACTGCCCACCAACCTGTTGTGGTCACAGCAGCGTCATTTGTGTCAGGTTCTGTCGTATGACCATGTCCATCACCACCTGGAACACCACCTGCACATTGGATGTGTCCGTAGCTGTCGTAAAGTGCGGAAATATCACTTTGGCCGCGTTCTGATTGCGCAGCGCGAATTTGTGCTGAATGAACAGCGCTGCACGGTCCACGTCGTGATCTGGACCTGGAATGAAAAAAATCTTTGTAATATACTAGAATAAATAACACAAAAGTTACAAAATAGGCTAGACAGATACAAATAGACTTGCGAACAGATGTTCCTATGCATGAAACAAACTTATGTCTTCAGAATTGTTATCACACACAACGAAAATTAAAATCTATAAAACAATTTTCAGTCCAATATTTCTCTATGGAACGGAGACATGGAAATTAGATAAGAGAAAGAGAGGAAAAAAGTTATAGTATTTGGAAACAAGATTCTTAGAAACTTTTTTTGCACCTGTAAATGAAAGAAGAAAAGGCATACAAGTAACAGAGACCTGTAGTAGGCCTATGTGACTTCAAGGAATAAACTGGGGATAGAAGGACTAATGCGTGTTTTCTTATTCAATTAAGATGTAATATTGTTGAAAATTCCAATAACATAATCATTTCATTAGTGCATTTCATTCGAAAAAATGCACTATTGGTCTTGCCCTGACAATCGAAAATTTATGATGTGATATATTTTTTACACGTTTCCGAGCCCCTAGAACACGAATTTGATGTCCGTTCAAATTCATATATCTCTATATATATATTTATATGTACAGATTCTTGTGAACACGATAACTCCCAAAGGGCTTGTCGGAGAGCGACCGAATTTTGCACAAAAATCATTAGTGCTAATATCTCGGTCAAGTTCGTTAACCAGCCAAATTGGTCCAAGGGTAGGGGGTGAAATTAGGGGATGAAAGTTTTGAAAAATCACTACAAATCGACCAATTACTTGATCGTATTGAAAATTGGTGTGTATAATACCCTTATTATTCCCTACAATTTGAGCCATCAACGAAAAAAATCCAATAAAAAATGGCGGAGAAAATGGCGATTAATATGCCAAAAATTGTGTTTTCATGGGTTTTTCGAAAACGGCACTTTTGAATTCATACCCTGAATAGCTCATTATAAGTCATATGATTTGAGCTATCATAGAATTGCATTTGAAATGCACTCTTTCCGACCGCCAGCTGCCGGAGCGAATTTTTTATTGTTACAGAGGATGCTATGCTCATAATTAGATGAACTAACACTAGTGTCAGGTTGACATGTGCCTCTCACAGCAGGGATGACGCTATATAGCAAGGAAGAAACTGGATATAGGAGGACTTATGCGTGTTATCTCATCCAATTCGTTAAGAATAATGTTGAAAATGCCAATAGCATGATCATTTTATCGTACAGAGGATACTATATGCTCATCATTAGATGAGCTAACACGACTCATAGCCAAGATCATGAATGTCACGACTAATGCCAAGATAAATGAATTTCGATCATTAATGAAATGACGGAATCCAAGAGTGGTTAAATTGGATTGCATTTTCCAGCAATAAGCTTAATAACTATGAGAAATTATCAAATGAACCAACCTTTATAGTCGGGAAAGTAGAGCCTTAGATGCCTGCCAGAATAGAGAATCTTTTCTCTAAATAGATCAAACTTGTTCAGCAGAAGCACAAAAGATGCTTCCCGGAAGAACCGGTTGTTCACTATTTGAGAGAACAGATTCAAACTCTCTTCTAGCCGGTTCACGTTTGTGTCTTCCTGCAAGTTCAGAACAGAATTTCAATAAAATTACACCACAATATCCGAAAATTTACAACAAACACATAATATTGAATGAAAAGACAAAACATTGTCAAACCACAAATTTAAAAATCGAGATACCTGTTTTGGTTGCTTCACCATTATCAATATCTTGTAAACTCAGTGATAATGATAAGAGTGATAATAAAGAGATTGATAATGGTGTAGCAACCGAAACCGGTATCTCGATTTTCGATTTTCTAATAAATCTATGGTTTGGTAATATCTTGTCTTTTCATTTAATATGGATAACTTTTACAATATCACCTCCATAACTATAGTCTGTCCAAGCAGAGAAGACCCTCAGGCAAGATGGGAAAATTACTCAAGCTCGGTCAATATTGGTTCAAAAATTATCAATTTGATCTCAATTGTTCTACAATTGAGACCACATTTATAATTCTTAATTATCGATAATAGAATGATCAATTCAAAAATGATCAATTTGATCTCAATTGTTCTACAATTTATAATTCTTGAACAAATATTGACCAAGATGGAGTCATTTTCCCATCTTGCCAGAGGGTCTTCTTTGCTTGGACAGACTATAGCCTACTTAACAAGTGAAACACAAATATTATTATCATTATTAGGCCTATTATTATTATTTGTATTTATCAACAAAGTATTATCTCCTCCCTAAGAATATTGTGTGTTGATATAGTCTGTCCAAGCAAAGAAGACATTCTGGAAAGATGGGAAAATGACTCCACCGCGGTCAAAATTGAATAAAAAATTATGAATTTGACATTTGGTTTTAAATTGTAAATCAGACTGTTTCCTACAATTTGAAACCAAAATTATAATTTTTAAACCAATATTGACTGAGATGGAGTTATTTTAACATGTTGTCAGAATGTCTTCTTTGTTTATTAATACACGATTGTATATACAATGATTGCATAATTACACATACATACATATAATGATTATATACAATTGTATTAATACATGATTGTACTATATTCAACGACTCGACAGGATCTCCTTAATTTTTACCAAGTGGTTGTAAGCAATATGTCTTGGGCTTTTTTAAATTTATTTTACCTCTCTTCAGCCTCAAAAGCCATGGGAGATAAGATATTGCAATAATAATTATTAAATTGAAAGTAAATTCAACAGAATTGTTTAAAAATTTTTTTAACCGGCACATAGTCAAGAATATTGTATTCAAGTTAAGGTTAAAATACAACTTACAATAAGCGTCATATCATATCCGCTCAATGAGACCACAAACATCACTGCTCTGACGTCATCAAAACAATAAATCCACTTTCTTCTCTGAGATCGCTGGCCACCCACGTCAAACATACTGAAAATATTCAAATTACATACGTGTTATTAACTTTTCATAAGATTTTTACAATGTATAATAGATATATTCATGGAAATACGCATAAGAACATAGTAACAAATAAACGGTCTTTTCAATTCCTCAACCATTTACCAATATAAGGGGCCTTCTTTGAACTTTAAATTTAATTGTGATATACAGTACTTATTTTCTCTTAGGGCTACTGTATTTATTAGAACTTTAAAATAATTCAAATCAAAGTACCCTTTTTAAAATATTTTTATTTTTCACAACATGATTCGGCGTTCTAGAGCCATTTTCAAGTGTAGACTTCAGGACAGGACAAGTGTACACTTGAAAATGGCTCTAGAACGCCGAAACATGTTGTGAGAAATAAAAATATTTTTAAAAAGGGTACTTTGATTTGAATTATTTCAAAGTTTTAATTGTGATATAGGCTATATATATTGTTGTATTGTACTCGAATAATACTGTAATTTCAATAGTGAAGCAGTGGACAAGAAACTGTGAAACCATAAAATGACGGGATACTTATTAGGAAAACTTGAAACGTAATTTCTCATCTTAAACACCATTAATTTTAACTTACTTCAAGCAAATGTTTCGTTTTCAACTGATTTTCTACTAATACCATAGAGAAGGAGAAACACAAATAGGATTTTCAACATAAACGTTACTATGGTTTCTATGTTAATACTTGACAAGATTATCAAGATAAGACATTATTGTGGACAATCTTAGTATCTATGTTTCCATGCTAATAGTTACTTTTTCTTCAAGGTCTGAATAAATACACCTAGTGAATGAACGTAATTTAAAACTGATAAAAATTATCATGCCTCCTCTGAAAATTAATGATATGTCATACTTTATATCCTGAATTAATTGATTAACAAATAAACACAATTAGAGATCAATGAGTTAATAATAATTTACAAAATTACTGAATTATTGTAAGCTTACCTAATGACAACATCGTTCATTTTGAAATGAGTTTCTATTATTCCATTAGTTCTGACCCTTGCCCTCAGTACATCGGTCGGCGAAGGGATGTACTTTTCGTTGCATATCCTTTCCATGTTTTCGAACAAACTGAAAAGAGAATATCAGAGTCTTGAATAAAACACTGAATTATTATTCTAGCTGAAATTTTTCAAATAGACTTTATGGACGATCACAAATACAGACAGACACCCCCTTACAAATAAGAAGACACTTTGGCAAGATGGGAAAATGACTCCAGCTTGGTCAATATTGGTTGAGAAATCATATATTTGGTCTCAAATTGTAGGAGACATTCTGATCTACAATTTGAGACAAAATTTATAATTTTCGAACCAATATTGACTGATCTGGAGTCATGTTACCATCTTGTCAGAATGTCTTCTATGCTCGACCAGACTACCGATCTCAGCTTCCTTTCAAAATCCATTGGTATTGTATAAGTATAATAATTATTAAAAGTAAACTGAACAGTGTGGACACCACTAAACACAAAATTATTTTTGAAAGTATTTCAATTAACAAAAATTCTCAAAAATCGCTTACTAGAGAGCAGAATCGTTGAGCTCGTACTCATAGCCCCTGGCCACGGCAAGTCGCACTCCCCTATCTTGCCACAGCGCCTGCAACGCTTGCGCCACACCCGGCAAAACATTGAAGCTCTTGTCAAAACAGCTTGGACTGGCTAATACAGTCTGTGCATAGCTCTGTAAAAGAAGAAATAAAACAATTTAGCCTAAAGCTTGCAGAAATATCTTGAATATTTCTATTGAGAATAGAAAATAATAGAATAGAAACATATCGTAGCCACATCTGAGGTCTTCAGATACAATATCAAATATAAATATAAAATATTTCATACAAAATACAAAGATATTAAATCAGTAAGTTACATTATCAGTAAGCTATCAGTACTCTCTATTAATCTCAGTTTACTGAGATTGATAATGGCGTCACAACCGATTTACAATCTCGATTTCCAATAAATCTGTGGTTTGGCAATATCCTGTCTCTTCATGGATAACTAACACCCACAATATCGCCTCAACAACTAATCAGCAAGTAATATTATGAGTAACTTATTTTATTTTATAAGGAAA
The DNA here is from genome assembly GCA_017141385.1 of Sogatella furcifera. NCBI lineage: Eukaryota > Metazoa > Arthropoda > Insecta > Hemiptera > Delphacidae > Sogatella > Sogatella furcifera. Next base: position 29,393,010 of record CM029554.1, on the reverse strand, counting down.
TTGTTGTCTTGCTCTATTTCAAAACAAGACTGATCTGTTACGCTTTCTCAGTTGTGCAATATAGCAGCAACGTTACCCATACCACCACAGAGGAGGGATAACCTCTCCCTCCTCTGTGCCCATACACAATACTCCAATTGAAGTATTACAACAAATAAATGAAAGCTTTGTGTACACGGTTCAATTTCATATCAAGAGAATACACAAGATAATAATGAAGTACTGCATTAGATATTGTAACATAAACTTGTTCTTTATTGGGTATTTCTGAAGGTGACGCCCACATGGGCTCAGAGGTCTGTGCGTGTGTAATGAGAGGGCTTTATCCTAAAAAAAAAGATGAGAGATTAAGACTACACTCAAGTCAGTTGGCTTATCATCTCCTCCGGGAGACGGGTGGCCGCATGCGCATATATAACCAATTATAAAATATGAATATAAATTATATTAAACGCATATATAACCAATTATAAAATATGAATATAAATTAGAAAATATAAACGCAAAAATATGTGATTGCGCTGTGGTCCAAATCTGTTTCTCGGTCAATGATCGAACCCAGAACCTCTGGTTATCAGACTGGCGCTATATCACTTACTCCACGAGTCACCCGTTGTTTTGTTACATCAAGCATAGGGTTAACCTTGCAGAAAAGAGGAAAGGAGCTTTAATCGAGCTTGACTCTTCCAAGATTAAGATTTGAAACAAACTCACCTTATTTTTAGCGGACTGCAAGTTGATTCTCAACAGCCCCATGCCACTCAGCACATACTTCATGGAGGAAAGCAGATTGTCCATAACAGTGGGACGAAAACTACACAGCTCATCCTTGGTGAAACCATCGCTATGAATGATTTTCATCTGTTTCACCAGCGTACTCTTCCCGCTTTCTCCGGCACCCAGCAGCAGTATTTTGATAATATTGCGCTGCTGCCTTGCCAATTCTCCCAGCTGTTTGTCGATTTGCTCGCTGCGGCGGCGAGCTTTCGTTTCATCTCTGTCAAGAGTTAGACAGCCACCCATACCATCTTAGGCACATCACTCGCCCTAAATTCACAACAAAATTTCGAAAAAATTAAACATGTTTCACAGAGATGCACCAGAAAACAACAAACTTGTGAGTTTCGATTAGTTTAGCAAAGGGGAAAAGGTTGGAGCGGGTGCCAAAAATTGTAGGCATGTTCCCAATAAGTTAATACGAGATTATTCACCTATAAACAACAATATTAGGTAATTTAGGCAATATTAGGTACGGTATGTTGTATGTGATAATCATCTACTAGTAGTAATCATTCATATGATTGTATAGTCTGTTGGATCAAAAGTAGACATTTTGACAAAATGGGAAAATTTCTACAGCTCGGTCTATATTTGTTCAAAAATTATAAATTTAGTCTCAAAATGTAGGAAACATTCTACTCTCCAATTTTACAACAAATTTATATTTTTGAACCAATATTGACAGAACTGGAGTCATTTTCACGTCTTGCTAGAATGTCTTCTTTGCTAGAGTGCTTAGGTAGCCTATAGTAGCTAGCCAGTAATTGGAGCAGCTCACTGGAATATATTTATAATTCTATTCTCTAGTCAGCTTGTATGGTACAGTAACGCAGGCAACATGAGCTGTTGGAACGCACAAGGAACAGACACCGCTTCAATTTTTAGCACCAAATCTACTGTTCTAAAGCCCGTTTTGGGCGCTCAAGTACGGTAGACTATCGATCAAAGAACCAGTTCGCTTGAGTAAAGTTTTACTCAGTGAGGTGAATGAATTTGACTCAGAGTAACACGTTAATTTCATACATTACAGTAATAGTGACTGAATAACTACATAGCGCATTTCAAATTGATAATTATTCAAGTTACCAAGTTACAATTTATAAATTTTTCACAGGAAAGCTATATTTTTTTCAAGAAAGTTTCTACTTACTTTTAAAACTTTTGCTATTGTAGAGTGTAGGTTAACATAAAGTAGCCTACAGAAAATTCACTAGAAAACTAATAAGTTACAGCAGTGGCTTGCTAATCATAACTAAATTTATAGCTGATCCCTGAGCCTGATCCAATAAACGGATGTCATAAACATTCTACGAATAAGTTAACCCAAACGAATAAAAATAATTTAAGATAACCTATGAACCGTCTGTATCTGTATCAGAAAAAGGAAAGGAAACTGTAATAAATTTTTGTTGGATGACAATTATCATAGAAGATGTTAGATAGAAAGTAATGAAAAGGCGTTACCTGAAATATTATGCAATAATTGAAGTCTGGTAGGTGTATGTAAATAAAAATTCACACTCAACAAATTAATTTCCAAGAACTTATGATTCAAATGCCAAACTAAATGAAAGCAAACAAAGGCCAACGAACAGTCAACTCAAGTTTCAACATGACGTCAAAACAAAAGTTTGAAGGTCTCTACTGCCATCTTAATCCTGCTTCTTATGAGCGCGACATTTGAAATAGACGGTAGAAACTCACGAAAGTAAGTTATCGGCAAGATGAATTTTAAAAAATATATAAAATGGCAATAATATCACAACCCAATCGGTAAAAGAGGATTCAACTAAGTAAGTAAGTAATAATATGACAAAATATAGGCCTGAATTCAACAGAAAATATGCAAAGAAAGGATTGCATTAAAAATAAAACTACCGTACCGTGCCTACTCAGAAACAGTAGATTGTAGGGTCCATCACTTATTTAATCAGCAAAAACTTGAAAATCCATCAAATTCCCGAATAGCTCACTGTATAATTTACTATATTAAAACATAAGTGGAATAAAAAATACTTTATTAATATAATAACAAGATTTGAAATTGAAATCAAATCAGGAAAAGTGATTATTTATGAAAACTCATTTTTTATTGGCAAACTTATATAATAGCTATTTCATTTTCATAGTAGTCCAAGCACAATTGTTTATTATTGACAACCTTGTTCAAAGGATTCAGAATACGTCTGATGAACCTTCTCGAAAGGAGTATTATATGAAATCACATAGAAATATAATTTGGTTCATGCAAATAGGTACCTACCTATATACTGTATTTGAAAAGCCTTGAGATCTTACTACTTCACAAAACTAGAACTATGCTTCAATATTATAGGGGTCAATTAATCATAAAACACACGAAAATACATGAATCAGTCTCTTTTATTTTCCAACAATAAACAAGTCTCGCAAAAATTCATGCAAATTACAAATCAATGCATTCAACAAATCAGTAACAATTAACAGAGCTAAAAACTGAAAAAAGATTGTTCACTAATAAAACGGGAAATAAGTATTAAAATAAACTAGAATTAAAAACTTGAAGAATAAAACCTTTTTTAATTACATAGCTAAATACGTACAAATATGTCATCTATAATTGATAACTGTTAAAACATTTAGGTACCTAGAAATACAGTTTACCTACAATGATATCATTTGAGACTCTATTTTATTCTAAATAGATTTGCAATTGTGTTTATAAAATTATAAAAATAAAGTATTGAAAAGATGTGATGACAATGATTTCTGATATTGTGTAGCCTACTACCACAGAGGACAGAGCATTTATTTGTTCTCTGTTTTTCTACAGTGTATATGTATAATGAGAGATGAAGCAACAAAATTTGAAAAAAAAAAATCAAGATGGAGCGGCTCTACTTTGCTTCAGAATGAATGGAAGCACAGACTAAAACTGCAGCTCTATGGTTTTCTATCATGAAACTAATTATCTAGGAAATGTATAAATTAAGATTCAAACGAGTTGATGGAGAAAAATTTTGATACATTGAAAAGACAAAATATACATCATGAAAAAATAAAGTTTAAATTGGAATCTAATACATTTTTAATAGAAAAATTCATATTACAGAGATAGAGAATGGAATGAAATTGAGAATGAAGAAAAGAGGTGTTTGTTACAAGAACTCCTGTAATAAAGGAAAAATGCGAAATTATACTTCTAGTCATGAACAAAAAGGCAAATCATTCAAGTCTAGTGTGTATCCATGTTTCCTCTATTACAGGAATTTAAAATTTACGAAAATCCGAACAGTCTAAAAATAATTAATTCAACAGAAAAAGCTGATGGATAACTGAATGACTTGACAATAATTAAATAAAGGAACAATTCTAGGATGGTGGAAAAATATATAATTTGTAATATTGTATCAATATGCTATTCCATTGCAGAATAGTAAAGATTAAGATTTTACAATAATAATTTTCAAGATGAAAATTCTTGAATTTGAAAATAAATTACCTATTCCCTTTAGCTACCATTGATAACTGGTAAGTTCACTTTCAAAAATAATCTAAGTTCCTTGAGAATTTAATCCAAATTTCAACTGCATTGCTCCCACCAATATTTACACATTCCTGAACTTCCCTGAGTGACAAAACAATTCAATCATGTATTTAAAAATAAATTATTTTCATTTTTCCTGACATTATCCTACTTATTTTCATACTAATTAACTTACGACTTATCTAGCAATTACTTGAGTATTTGTTATGTGGACATTTGTATGATTTTTATTTGTATGAGTATTTGTATTACAGTCAATCATGGAACCTTAATATTGGACAGCAAAATACACATAAACTACTTATAGGAAGTCCAATAAAGTTTAATCATATAATTAGGGTGAAGTTCATATAGTAATGTATCAATAGTCAGAAAATAGAACCTAAATTTAAACTCTATTAGTTTACTACATATTCCATAGTAATAAATGTAATAAAATTATTGTGATAAAATATAGACATAACATTGGATGAAGTTTATGACATGATAAGAAACTGAGGATTTTGACTATTCATGGTTGAATTATTTATTTGACATTGCTTGATTTATTAATAACAATATTTTGCTGTTATTGCATGTTGAGAACTTATTTTCATAGAAAATAGCTGAAATTGAACTCATTGATGAATGCTATTAAATTACGCATACAATGACCATTTAGGCTTGCACCAATATAAATTTTATTTCAGCTTTGATATCGCCTTCAGCATCAAATACAAATTTATCTGCTCACCTTGAAAAAAAAACAGGAAAATTATTATCATTTCATTAAGTCGATACTTGGATCAGTTTTGTTTAACACACCACGATTTTTGGACGTCCGGTTTCTGAGTTTCATAATAAATTTGAATAGATTGGATGAAGCAAACACGTCATTATGATGTGCGCTGATATAGTCTGGCCAAGCAAAGAAGAGCCTCTGGCAAGATGGGAAAATGACTCCAGCTTGGTCAATATTTGTTCAAGTATTATAAATTTAGTCTCAAAATGTAGATCAGAATGTTCCTTACAATTTGGAATCAGATTCATAATGTTTTAACCAATATTGACCGTGCTGCAGTTATTTACCCATCTTGCCAGAGGGTCTTCTTTGCTTGGACAGACTATACATCATGTGTTTGCCAAGTCCTGTTCAATCTAGTAAATTTCATAGAGAAACCAAGAAACCGGTCTTATAAAAATCGACGGATTTGGAATTCAACAATACAGCATCAAATCATCTGTTAAAATAGGTACCATGAATGACAAGTGGAGTATATCAACTATGATAATTATTATCCATTACCTACTGGAATTATACAGGAGAGACAAGTTTTAAAACAAATAATGTCGTACTTTAGAATAAAAAATAATATTGTGTACATTAAGGCGAGTGATGTAAAATAATGTCAATTTAAATATAATGATGATGGTTAAAGAAGTCCTTATGTAAGTAGCATCAATTTGTTGCAGAAGTGAGTAAACGTATCATGATAGCTTATGGTAGCCTTTTTATGTGGTAGGTACTGCACCTGTTGGAGAATGGAGAAAATTAAGCAATTAAAATATTTAAACATAAGTAGATTATTCATGCTATGACAAGAAAATTCAATTAAGTTGCCAGTGATACTCACGCTTTGGATACACGATTCAAGTCGAATTGATCTAATGGATGACTAGATGCAGTACATTCAGGCCAGGCGTATGCTGGGACGCACGTGTGCACGCGCACGCAAGGCAGCCAATCACAGCTCTTGTTGAGGACAAGACAAGAGCTGTGATTGGCTGGCTTGCGTACGTGTGCACACGTGCGTCCCAGCATACGCCTGGCCTAAATGGCAAAATCTGTCATGCTTAAATGCCACTAATTCAATTAAGTCAGTTGATGAGTCGACTTAAACTATAGCTGAGGTCAAAAATTAAGACGGTTTCGTCTGTGCCTTCTACTTTTGATGACACCTAGTAGCAGTTGATGTGAAGCATCTATAGTCTCATTTGATTTTAAAGATATCATCTAGACAACATCAGCTGTTGGAGCGCACAAGGAGTCGGACAGAACGCCAACAACTTTGGCGGTTTCGTCTGTCTCCTGAACGTAAAGTAACCTACTAACACCGTCTATTGTCTCTTTTGATTTTAAAACAATCATCAAGGCAAAGCTGAAAAATAACTCCAACTGACAACATCAACTGTTGGAGCGCACAAGAAGCACACGAAACCCTTACTTTTTGGCATCAGCTACACACATCTACTCGATCAACTTTATTTGATTCGTGCATCAGAAGGTTTACTACATGAATAATATCTTTATTGACCAAAATAGAATAATGTGAATGAAATACAGAATAGCCTTGTGGTTACCACTATCAATAATACAAAATATAATAATGAACAGCTAAACACTTCATCTAAAGGTAAGTTTCCATTACTACAAGTCACGGGCACATGCCGGGCACAAAATGCAATAGAAATATGAAGTTGTACAGAGCAACGCACACTGGCCAGCTGATTTTCAATTTCCGTTTCTCCATACAACTACGTGTTTCTATTGCATCTTGTGCCTGACATGTTCCCGCGACTTGTAGTAATAGTAAACTACCTTGAAGGATAAATCAATACAACTTTTGAAGTAATGCTTAGTTGGAAGGGGTAAAATAATATTTCAAAGAATGCTGATAGGCATACATTTAAATTCATAAGGTTTCACAATATTGTTGTAGTAGACTACGAAATAAGAGTGATTAGAGTAAAATCTACATTGAGAACAATGCTTAATTGGAGGGAAATATGACGGTAATTGTCAAAAAATGCTAATAGGAATAATTTAATAACATTGAAAATGTTAAAGTCTAATTATGTCGCTTGCTGCTTCAATACAGTTTAAGCTATTAGACAAAGTGTTATTGATAATAAGTACACCAGCAGAACACGGTGTTGGAAAAACATATCTTAGCTTGAATTTCTACCTCATGAAAAAATCACTCTAAATTTATTATTACTATTACAACCTTTCAAGCACTTTGACAATGTTTTATGGTTTATGAATAGCTTATACAAGTGTATTTATTCATTAGAAATACTCAGCTCTATCGGGACGGTTTGAAGCTGTCTTCAAGAGCATTCCTACTAATATGAATAGAGTCTGGTTGAGCAAAGATGACATTCTGACAAGATGGGAAATTCCTCAAGCTCGGTCGAAATTGGTTCAAAAATTATAATTTTGATCTTAAATTGTAGTAAACATTCTACTTTACAATTTTACTTAGACCAAATTTATAATTTTTTGAACAATATTGAACGATCTAAGTCGTTTTTACATCTTGCCAGAATGTCTTCTTCACTCGACCAGACTCTACCAGCAAATCACTTTACTTTTGCTACTTAAAGAAGAATACCATCATAGAATAGGTTTATAGAATATTACCAAGCACTATAGAATATTATAAGACAGTAATTTTCATCATATTTTTTGTGGAAAGACCTAAGGTGTTCCACCTCGCCGATTTAACATGTCGGAAAACATAGTCTAAGTTTTCAATTATTTCACAGTAATTTGAAACTTTTTATTTTATACTAGATGATAAGTAACTGATAGTATTCTCACCTTAATCTTCTAGAGTAACATTTTTGAACAGATAGGACATGGACTCTTTGTTGTGGATGCGTCGTATGGCCTCTGACAACAGCACACTGATATCGACAGTCTTTATTTTATGACACTGCAATTTCTGCACATCGTGAGGAATCGTATTGGTTACTACAACCTGCAAAATCACAAAAATGTACTTTAGTGTACAATCTAAAGTAATGGGATAAATTATAATAGGGGAGAAGATAGAAGAAGAAAAGCATGCAACTGTGGAGTTATTTGGAGTAGCGTACATTTTACAGTAAACTGTAATAAATTATCAGCTCTGTCAAGACAGTCGGCGAGCTGTATGCGAAAATACATCGAAACGAGATCAATACACTAATTCGCTCTCGAAGACAGCTTCAGACTGTCCTGATACAGCTGCAAATTAATAGCCTCATCATTATCAGTAGGCTACACTCAACATACCACCATTGACTATGGATATAAGTCATATAACTTATATCCATAGTCAATGATACTACTTTATACAGTTATAAAGCGTTTCACATCAAATGCCACACTGTAAGTAGACAGTCTCTGTACAAGTTATTATTTAATATTTTATTCAATTTCTATCTATAATCTACAAATCTACACGATAATCAACAATATACATGATTGCTCTATTTTGCTCTAAAAATTTTCAAGATTTTGTATATCTATATTTTGATTATTATTTTATCCACATTGATAATGGCCTAATGTGCCGAAACATGTCTGTGTTTTAATAATTTTAAAGTTTTTTAAAAGTGTGTTTGATTTTCATTTATTTTTCAACTATATTTTGTGTTTTGATTGACGGTAACTTAATCAAATACAGTAAGAGTGATTAAATATATAATTTATTTTCTATATTATGAGAAGACGATTAATTAGTATAAAGAAAAATTGCGTTACTAATTCAGTAAATGAAGCTTCAAAAATTAGAGAGGAAATAAACAACTGCATTATTTATAATGATTTGTATGGTGTTTTTGATTGGAACTTTAAACAGATCCAAGATTCTTCGACTTTTGCTTTAGGTGTGAAAACTTGTGTGTTAGTAATTTTCATAACATATTTTTTCTTATAATTGCCTGTATAAATATTGTACAATGAACAATTTTGGGCTTGAAAGTCTGTTTTGATCTTCTATGTAAAATATGATGATAATAATAATGATAATCTTCATGAAATTTAATGATAAACCCAGGTAACTGACCTCATCAATAGGCGAGTCATCAATGAGTCGGGGCGCGTCGGACGAAAGCAGGCCGTGAGTGGCCAACACATAAATCTTGTAAGCACCTCTTTCCTTCAGAATTTCGGCGGCCGCCACAAACGACTGTACATCGTCCACCATATCGTCCTAAAAATAATACGAATGTGATGTGATGTATAGTATGTCCAAGCAAAGAAGACATTCTGGCAAAATGGGAAAAAGACTCCACCTCGGTCGATATTCGTTCGAAAATTATGAACTTGATCTCAAATTGTAGAGAAGAATGTTTCCTACAATTTGATACAAAATTTAATGTTTGTCAACCAATATTGACCGATCTGGAGTCACTTTCCCATCTTGCCAAAATGTCTTCTTTGCTAAGACAGAATATAACAAGATGAGATGATTTCACCTTACAAATAAACAAGAAAACATGAATTCGATTAATATCAGAACCATCCCAAGAGTGCTTCACGTACGGCTTACGAAGGAAACTACGTGTTTTAATGAAACTGTTCACACATTAGCGCAAAAAGTTCTGTAGTTAAATTTTTGGGGCTCCATGTTCCACGTTCCTTTTGGTATATCAAACAATGCTATCACTGTAATAAACTGGCTCAGTTCTTTTCAATGAGTTGTCATTGTTTTCGAAATCAGTTCGTTCAAAAGCACAAGTTGTTGTTTGATCCTTCGTTCAAAGCAAATTTGCAATTGTTGTTGAATTCGAGGAATCCACAATTTTTGGGATTTGCCTTCTAAGTAAGCTACTCTTCTATGTACTCAATAAAGCTTATGATCATGATAATTGAATTATCTTCTAAACTTTAGTTTCTTCACTCACCACCATGATGGCGATGCGCCCACCCACATCGCCCACCACATTGATGGGCGGCTTCTCCTTGGCCGGGTGCTGCGGCACGCCCACGCTCACGTCCATTGTGCGAGATGGTGCAAACGGCGGCGGAGAGTACCTTGAATACAAAACAAATATATCATTTGCAACGCATACGATGAGGTAAATTGAAACACAATGACAATACAATTGGAGGTACAAAAACAATTCTCTCCGGCAGCTGGCGGTCGGAAAGAGTGCATTTCAAATGCAATTCTATGATAGCTCAAATCATATGACTTATAATGAGCTATTCAGGGTGTGAATTCAAATTCAAATTCTTTATTTGCACTTGCATTCTTTACATAGTTTTTATAACCTGTAAAGAATTTCTGCATTGTCAGAAATTGCATACATAAAATTTAATACAAACATACTAAAATATACAAAGTCACAAAATAAATAAATCATAAAAATTAAAGAATAAAATACATAAGGCAATAAAAAGAAGATATTTTTCAACTATTATAAAGCAACAGGTTTTTGAATTTAATTAGCCTCGATCTAGTCGTACCCTGTGTCAAATAGTTTGTATCCTAGGAAGGATAACAGTCAAAAAATGTCATTCATCTAAAAATTCTCTAACTGAATAATATGTTATATCTGACAAATACTTCAAGATTTTCTTTTTGAACTGAGGTTTGGATTTTAAGGTTTTTGTTTCGTTTGGAAGTTTATTGAAGAATTTTATTGCTCTATATAAAGCTCCTTTTTCAAATTTTGAAGTCCTATGCATCGGGTAGAATAGTAAGTTCTGTGTTCTTCTCTCTCTTACATTTTCATTTCTTTTGAGCAGGATATTTAAATTACTGAATGCTAACATGAGGGTTGCATAAATATAAATGTCGGGGACGGTGAGAATCCTATAATTCCTAAAAGTGTCTCTACATGGGTGTCTCCATCCTAAATTGAAAATCCTTCTAATATTTTTTTAAAAGTGCCGTTTTAAAAAAAAACCCATGATAACACCATTTTTGGCATATTATTCGCCATTTTTGATTGGTTTTTTCGTCCATGGCTCAAATTGCAGGGCATAATAAGGGTATTATACACACCAATTTTCAAAACGATCAAGTAAATGGTCGATTTGTAGTAATTTTTCAAAACTTTCATCCCCTAATTTCACCCCCTACCCTTGGACCAATTTGGCTGGTTAACGAACTTGACCGAGATATTAGCACTAATGATTTTTGTGCAAAATTCGGTCGCTCTCCGACATGCCCTCCGGGAGTTATCGTGTTCACAAGAATCTGTACATATATAAATATATATATAGAGATATATGAATTTGAACGGACATCAAATTCGTGTTCTAAGGGCTCGGAAACGTGTAAAAAATATATCACATTTTATATATATCATAAATTTTCGATTGTCAGGGCAAGACCAATAGTGCATTTTTTCGAATGAAATGCACTAAAAATATATTGGTGCATTTAGTCAGTTGAATTTTTTTCTGAGGGTGATGCCCACATCGGCTCTAAGGCCTGAACTTATGAGAGATGATGATGATGATGATGACGACTACTTAGTAAATCTAGATTTAGTTGAATTTATTAATTTCCCCCCAAAAAACGTACATACAATACGATGTAGCAAAGAACAGTAATTGTAATAACATGAACAATCAAAGGATTCTACAAGAAGAAGTTAACCTAGACGCGATTAATGTTACCTACAGTATAGTCTGTCCAAGCAAAGATGACATTCTAGCAAGATTCGAAAATGACTCCAGCTCAGTCAATATTCGTCCAAAATTGGTTAAAAATTGTAGGAGACATTCTGATCTACAATTTGAGACAGAATTTATAGTTTTTTTACCAATATTGACCGAGCTGGAGTAATTTTCTCATCTTGCAAGAATGTCTTCTTTACTTGAACAGACTAGCAATTGATAAATACAGGGATAGCCTGTGAAACGGAAAAATTTGAATAAGTTAACAATGCTTCAAGAAAATTAATTTAATCATTTATTGGTTTTATGAATATAAAGGAAAAATGTTGTCACTTACTGTCAATAAGTTAAAAGATTAGTTTAAACTTTAGTTGTACAGTAACTGACTATATTTTTTCTTTATATTATAACCAATGATAAAATTGTTTTTCTCAAAGAATTGGTGACTTATTCAAATATTTCCGTTTCACTGGCTAACCCTTTGGATAAGATTTCATTAGTAACTGAAGAAACCAAAAATCAGTTTACCTGCCATCCACCTGATCGGATTCAGCTTCCTTCTGTTCGCCGTGTATGACGGCGATTCCGAGCCGCAACCGCTCCGCATACGAGGTGGCCTTCTTGGCCGAGCCGGGGTTGCGTGCGACTATCACAGCGTTGCGGTAGTCAGGGATCTGGAAAATTGATTACAATTATTTATCCATTGAGAACCTGTCGGGGCACAAGAGATACTAAATGGAATAATTTACTAATCAGAATATTCTTGAAGAGGGATATCCAAGGATATCTCTCCTAGTATTAGCACTCAACCGTGGTCAATATTTTGTAAAACGACTAAGGCATGTTGACTTGCTGAGGTTACACGTACGCATAGAAGTGTAGATAGGGAACAGTTTGTTAAAAACCGTTAAGAATAGCAAGCAAAACTGAAAATGAGGAAGGCACAATAAGGATTCAATAAGAATTCTGGTTTAGCAGCCGATATATCGCAATATGTTAATAATGTAATATGAGTACTTGAAAAGAACAATCACGAATGAAATGTGTGGTGTGTATGGCTGCTCGGTGAGGGTGGTTGCTATATGATTGTGATGTAAGTCACAAACCTTATAGATTACTTTCGGATGAGTGACCAAAATATAACAAAGGCGAGTGGCACCCACCCTTACGGATAGCTCTCCACCATGAAAGCCATATTTATGGATATAAATACAGGGTGTTTCAGGAGGAATGTGCAATACTTCTCAGGCTGATTCCTTACACCAAGTAGACAAAAAAGTTCCATGGGACCAACCCCCAAAAACGCTTTGTTACCGAGATAACAATGGCGGAAAATTGAGATTTTTTAAAATATATTATTTTTCTAATTCTTTAGAGGCTTTAGTGAGGTTCTAAAATGATTAATTCCTATGTAAAATTAGCTGAGAAATTCAATGAAACCAGTTCCAAGTCTATACCTTCAACGGTTATTGAGATAATTGGGAAAATATGCTAAAAAACGCCATTTTTCAACAATAAGGGTTATAACTGGATAAGGAATCATAAAATTGTATTTTTTATTAATGGAAGTTGGAGAGAGCCGGATTCTGAAGAAAAAGTTAAATGGCGGCAATTGTGTAAATCTTACCCAAATCTCAGAAATAGCGATCAAAAATCGCAAAATCGCTACTAAACACAAATTCATCACTTTTGTCAATTTCGCGATTTTTGATCGCCATTTCTGAGATTTGGGTAAGGTTTACACAATCGCCGTCACCTAACTTTTTCTTTAGAATCCGGCTCTCTCCAACTTCCATTAATAAAAAATACAATTTTATGATTCCTTATCCAGTTATAACCCTTATTGTTGAAAAATGGCGTTTTTTAGCATATTTTTCCAATTATCTCAATAACCGTTGAAGGTATAGACTTGGAACTGGTTTCATTGGATTTCTCAGCTTATTTTACATAGGAATTGATTATTTTAGAACCTCACTAAAGCCTCTAAAAAATTAGAAAAAATAATATATTTTGAAAAATCCCAATTTTCCGCCATTGTTATCTCGGTAACAAAGCATTTTTGGGGGTTGGTCCCATGGAACTTTTTTGTCTACTTGGTGTGAGGAATCAGCCTGAGAAGTATATTCCTCCTGAAACACCCTGTATATTATTATTATTATAGATTTATTATTATTATTATTATTACCAATAAAATACTTACACTATCTTGAATGTACTGAAGCAAGAATGGCGAAGCCCTCAAATTATCGACGGGACAATCGAAAAATCCCTGAATCTCTTTCTGATGCAGATCCATTGTGATAACATGTGTTAGGCCCGAATTGCACAGCATTTTTGCAACCAATTTCGACACAATACAGCCACGTTTTCTCATTTTACCTGCAAAAGTAATAGGATTTCAGCAAGAAAGTGAGTCTTCAGTTTCTGTTCAAATCTGTTGAGTGAGTTTAAATTTTTTACAGTCAAATTTTCCTTAACAAACCTTTCCCTTTAAGTCACAAACCTTATAGATTACTTTCGGATGAGTGATCAAAATATAACAAAGGCGATTGGCACCCACCCTTACGGATAGCTCCCCACCATGAAAACCATATTTATGGATATTATTATTATTACCAATAAAATACTTACACTATCTTGAATGTACTGTAGCAAGAGATGGCGAAGCCCTCAAATTATCGACGGGACAATCGAAAAATCCCTGTCAATCTCTTTCTGATGCAGATCCATTGTGATAGGACATGTGTTAGGCCCGAATTGCAACAGCTGATTGATTATGTATGTAAATGACGACACAATACAACCACGTTTTCTCATTTTACCTGCAAAAGTAAAATTAATAGTTTTGACTAATATTTCCAGCTCCAATGTTTGCATTTTCGACAACAGGATGATTTCTTGAAACTTCGAACATATTTAAAAGTGATATTAATAGTAAAGTGATTGGTTTCCTATACATTATCTGTTCTGAGCTGATTGCACAAAAAATGATTGTTAAAGTTAATCTTCGATTATTTGTAAGAATTGATGGGGGATGTGTTCAACAGACCCAAGAGCAACTAAATGAGACTGTGACTTCTCCAATCGGACTAGATGGACTGGTTTGAACGATTCAAATATGGACTCCATACACATTTATTGCAATAGAGCTCAGATTATAATGAATAATTCAGTTCAATAGAACAGACGAATGAAGTTGAGGAGAATTTACTCAAATTCTGAAAACTCTCTAGTGAATTTCTAAACTTCATGTATGCTTCCAACTGTTCTTATTAATCTTTTAATATTTCATATGAATTAGTAAAATTGTCAAATCTCACAAATCGAAATGTTTTTTTAATGAAATTTTCAAAGACCTTATCCATTTATCAAATATTAAAAATGTAAATGGATTGTTCTTGTGATTTTATGGCTTCAAATTTCTCAAATTGGTGAATTATTTTTCAAGTTTTCAATCTTTTCTCTTTGATGTACTAGCATCAATTTGTTTCATTCATCGACCTCACAAATTCAAAATTTTTAAATTACTTTTCCTGGATCGAAAATTACGTGTTTAAACAGTGATGTGTTTCATGACCTCATTTGGACAATATGAAAATTTAATCAAAATTTGGGAGAGAAATGGTACAGGCTCAGCCTAGTTTTTCCTCCCTGTTCATAATAATTATTATGATTACAGTATATTGTACAATAAATAAATAAATTATCAAATACAAAACAGGACTAGGCTCCCAATCCATTATTAACACTTTTCATGAAGAAGTTTATTTCATCTGGTTGAATTGCTTTTTTCATTGCGACTTATTCTTTATTTTATCACGTTTTTGAACCCAATCGAGGGTATGAAATGAGTTTTTAATTGAGGAAAGAAATGTATAGAATGGAACACGGGATCAACATGCTCTATATATAGTAAATAAATAGTAGTAGATAAGATAGTAGTTCACTATTGCACTTAGTCACGTGATTAAAACAAAGTAATATTCAACACTTGGCAACTGGCCTAGTGTTAGAAAATTCGAAACACTAATCAAATTATTTCTTACAAATTTCTCTTTATAAAAAATTGTTACTGATTGAATTTGTTACATTGTTCAACTTCCACACTGATAATTATCTTTCAGAGGAAACTTCAAGATAAAAAACATACGGAAGAAATATTTTGAACAATGTAGCCTACAAATTGTCATGACTCAACTGTTTTGGTTTATCAATATCTGCAGTGACCCTTGGTATAGTTTGTCCAAGCATAGAAGACATTCTGGCAAGATGGGATAATGACTCCAGCTCGGTCAATATCTATTCAAACATGATAAATTTGGTCTCAAATTGTAGATCAGAATGTACAATTGAAACCAAATCAATAATTTTTGAATCAATATTGACCGAGCTGGAGTCATTTTCTCATCTTGCCAGAATGTCTTCTTTGCTTGGACAGACTATATGAGAGTGCAACAAAAATTTTGTCTAGCAATCAATCAATAGTAGTTGAATGACTGGTGGATTACATAATTATTTATCTTGACGAATTAGAACCATAAAACTTTTATGACCGGCTTTTATTGATAAACTGTACGATAAATTTCGACCGTTCATCGAATTTTGTCAAGAAAAAATTCAAACAAGAGAAATCAGTCGAGAAAATTGGATTTTGATTGACGCTTTTTCATCACTTTGATAAAAAATTATTTTTTCATCTGTTTCAGACGATGGAGTTTCAGTTTTTAGTTTGAAAAAATTATTCTGATCTACATAGGACATTTTATTAAATTTTTAATAAGGTAAGGCTTTGAAATTTGAACATGCATCAGCTAGAACTAAAAATGTTCTCGTGCTAAAATTCTCGAAATTTGATTTTTTATGAATAATTAATAGCCTATCTATTATTAGGTAATGGAGAAAAATTAATTGACTTACATCACTAGTTTCCTTGGGATTTTAACATCCTATTTAAATATCAATAGATAAAATAAAAATTTCAATTCAATAAATAATTTTATTGTATTTTCAATTAACTACTCAATCACAAGTCATAAATTTCCATATTAATTGTAAACTGATTAGTTGTAACGTTGTAAGTTACTTACATTGCTTGCTGTATGGAAGATAAGGTATGACACCAACAATATTTTTAGCAGAAGAAGTTTTACATGCGTAGGCCATAATGAGAAGTTCCATAATGTTATTATTTACATCTCTGAAACGAAAAAATGATCACAATTGATTTAAATTCATTGAAAACGTATGTTTCATCAACATAAATTGTAGCAAGGCAATAATTTTAAGGCTATAAGTTACAGGTTTATCTGTTGTGAGTAAATTAGAAGACAATCTAAATATAACTTAAGGCTTTACCACTTGATAGATTAGTAATGAAACTAGTTAATTCTGTCCATCGAGTTCATATTGAAAACAATGTAAGCTTAATAGAAATCTATGTGAATAATCAAGTCACAAATAACAATTCATCGAAAATTTTATCAGCTCTTAGTCAGCTGAAATCAAAGAGTGGATTGATGTTTAATTGCGACTCAAAATTTTCAAGTTTATCTATATTTTCAAGTTTTCAACTAATTAAAAGAGCATGAAATTACTCACTTTTTCGGCGCTCAACTACTTAATTGAGGTGCTTTTTAAAATTCAGTTGATGTGGCGCTTTTATACTAATTATTTGAGTGAATTTTCTCAACTCATTTTTCGCCCAGTTGGCTCTGTAGGCTGAGGCGTCACAACCTTCAGTCCGCTAGCGCTGCCTGGTCAGGGTTCGAGACCCAGTAGGCATGGCTGTTTTTCACCTCATCAATCACCTCGTACTCATTATCCATTACTCACGCACAAGATATTTTTTATTTTGATTTTTTCAAGTTAATTAGTTGAAATCTTTCAATATATTTCTATGAATATGAAATCAATAATCGATATAATTATTATATTTTGCTTTCTAAATAGCTTTTCCAGCTCATTTTCTCAATCGATTTTTTCAATAGCATTTTCTCTTAATTATTTAATCTAATTCTTATATCATTCATCTTCAATTCACATTTCACTCTTATCTATTCTACATTCATATATACAGTATTATACTTTCACATAACATTTCTCAGTTTGTGCTATTATTAAGCTATTAAGTTTATTTAATTTTATAATTATGTTTACATTTAGTTTTGCATGGTATTACTTTTTTAAAATTTAATATAAGTTGAAATTTTGTAATTTGTGTTAAGGAGGCAATATTTGGGTTTTTACCTGTTTGCCTCCACATATTATTTAATTTGTGAATAAATAAATTAATAATCGTTAAATAAATTGAATTAATGAACAAGCTTAAAAATGCTTATGTGGGCCTCATCCACAAAAAAGGCTATCTAGTATCTAGACATTTTTTCAAATACAATACAGAAGAAGCATAACCTTTTTTGGACAATCATTTTAAGCAAGATCGAAATAGTGAGGGCTAAGCCTGTTTTTCCGATCATAATTTTGATTGTGTATAATAAATATATATGAATGATATGATATTATGAGAGTTCATCTAATATGTAGTTCTAGTGATTTTTCTCACTCACTTGGTTCCAGTTTGAATAATGTAGATATCCTTTCCTCTAACCGAATCTCCTATTTCCACCATAGTTTCTCGATTGACTTTGTGGTACACGCTACATCCTCCACTTTTCACACCCAAGCGGCTAAAAATGAAAAAATAAAATTATTTGATTGAATTATCTATAATATTCATTCTTCAAAAATTAAACTAGGCTACTCTTGAAACTTGAGACTAGTTTGAATTTTTTTCATAGTTTTCAAAACAGGTGTAAGTGTGTGAGAGTTGTGGGGGTGCCTCTTCACGATGGCAGAAAGTGGACCGAGGTGTTCATCAGGGATCAGTCCTAGGTCCTCTGCTATTTAGCATTTATATGAACGTTGTGACTATGCACTATTAACGATCACTTGAGACCAAATTAACAAACTTTTTGCGTATGTGTGCTTGTAATGGTAGGTCTTCTTCTATGCGAAACGGTCCGATGGCCGGCCGCAGTCGAACAGCTGTAGCCTATCACAGCTCAAGACAAGACAAGTTGGACTGTAAGTTCGAGAAGAGCTGTGATTGGCAACTGCTGTTTATTTCGTTTCAAGTGATCGTGAATAGTGTATAGTACCTTGATGTACACTAGATAGGTACTATCGGTGATTTGCAATTTTACAAGAACTGCAAGAAAGGCGAATTTCATCTGTAAGTTATAACTTACTGATGATTTGCAAGTTTACAAGAACTTCAAGAAAGGCGAATTTAATTCAACAATGAGTTCAATATAGAAAAATATAGTCTTTGAAAAAAATTTGCTCACTGCATTTCTTTTCCCAATGTTCTAGTAGCCTACTAGCGTAGATATACAATTCTATAGTTAGTCTATGCTACTAGTAAAGACGCTGATTTTTATCTACATAATCATTTCATTTGATTTTTATTTATCAGCTATTTTATTTTATTATAAAGGAGCATATAACTAGCAGTGAGATAACTTAAACCTAGCACAATGTATTTATTGGCAAAACACTTTAGCAACGAATCCCACTAAAAATGAGATTATTTCAAGCTGTATGTTAACGAATATCATAAGTTTAAAATATTTATATTATTCAATTGGGACTAATTAACTGAACAATGATCCAACAAACGACCAACCAGTGGATGACAGATTTTTTATTAATTTTTTTCTAAATAATAATTGAATAACATTTTTTGACAAATTAACATACCCTAATAAAATGTTCTATTTTATAATGTAGCTCAAAGGCTATAAAATCCTGTAACTTATTTAAAACTGTATATTGAAGCAAGTAACTTATTAAGTTATAGATACGGGATACGGGTACTAGGCACAAATTTGAAATTTTGTTACATAACCATCAGGCACATGGTTCTCAAAATATTTCTTCAAGTCCAATTTTCAATAACTATTTAACCTTAATTGAACCACAATATAACCTTCAACCCTCAAGAGTAGCCGAAAATAATAATTATCCAAGTTATAATTTAGTAAGTTATTAGAGATTCTTGGATATCTCATTCAAATCAAATTAAAGCTTAGCCTTTACAGCTGTATCATTGAAGAAAAAATCTCAGAAATAATTCCTAAATTATTCTTAGTCTACTAATTGAATAGGATTTTATAGAACAAGGTACAAAAGCTAGGCCCAATTGAAAAATACCAAGTGAATGATTGGCAATTCAACCAACAACGTAGATTGATCCACTTGAGAATGTAAAATATAACAATAAGATAATTAGGTTCGTGAATAGTTACATAAATTGCAGTTTTTTTACTTACTTTGCGACGAGAGTAGCAAGTTCTGGGTGAGAATTTCCGTTGAGAATAACAATATCCGAAGTTACTGGACCATCCATTTTGTAGGATGATACTTTCTTGAATGAATACAGTTTGTTGATTATTTATAAATCGAAGTACTCAAATGATTACGCTCTCAGAATGTTCATTCAACTTGAACCTTTGAGAGATAACAAACCCAAAGAAAAGAAAAACATCACCAATCACCACAACGACAGACAGAAACAGCAGAAATATGACAACACCTGATCAACTTCGGTTTTTGATCGGTTGATCATTGATGGAGTAGAACTCTAGAGTGCCATTGGTATGAAATTGTTCGGAGTTCAAGCCACCAGGCACCAGCACCATTGCACGATTCACCCCACCCCCTAAATTAATTCCCCTCACCAGGAAGAAAGAAATAATTTAATTTGAAAATATGGAGTATTTATACAAATGTCAATATTCGATAATATTCATAATTTAATTTGAAAATATGGAGTATTTATACAAATGTCAATATTCGAATACGAAATAAAGTACCGATCTACAAATAGTCAACCACGAATGACAATTTAGTAAAACCGAAAATAAGATAGAATACTTTTTATTTTTTGACCATTGGGCACAAGAAAAAACTAAAGAAATCCCTACTTTTACCAGCTCAATGCTCAACTTGATAATTTTCCAAAGTGTTCTATCTTCTGTGACCTACTTGTTTCATATAATTCTATAAGTCATGTGGAACAGGAAAGAGCAATTAATACTAGACTTCTAGTACCGTATTGATTAAATTTTCAAGACCACATACTAATATAATAACTATCTTTGAGTATCAGCTTTTTTCCTGAATTACATACTTGTATAAATTAAATAAATCATGTATTAATTAAAGAAACGATACTATTATTTATACCTTTTAAACAGCTTAATTGTATAAATTAAATTAATTACACAATGATTTAATAATAAATTACGACTGAAACTGCTAAAGATAATAGTACTATTAGTTATAAGTTACCTTAAAAACAGCTTTGCTTGTTATTGAAGGCTTTTCATATTATCAATAAGGCTAAATATTGTTCTTTAGAACACAAAATACCAATAACAGGCATAATTTTCCAACAATTTCAACAAAATTCTTAAAGCCTAACTTTTCCAATACACCTTCTTCAAATTTTGAGCATTTTTAGCTGAATCGCTTTCAAAAAATTCTATTATCTGTTGAGTTTTGGAAACTTTCAAACTGAATACAAAAATGAGAATAAAAAAAGGGAGGAAAATAAATTATTTGTATTGAAAAATGACAGTAAACTTTTAAACAAAATATTATTTATAGTAACTTACTTATAAAGCGATAGTATAAGAATAAAGTAATTTAGAAATTTAAGTGCGAATAATCGTTGCTATAAATGAAATAATCAGTCGGTGAACTTTATGTTCATCCTAATACACAACTTTCTTCACCCAAAGTTGAGTTCCTTATCTTAAATATCAGTTATGAACTCGCTACGCTATTTAATTAGCACATACTAATTATAATCATAGCCGAATTATAGAAAGGATATAAGGAGTATAACAGAAGTATAGTCATACTGAGACAATAAATAATCATTGAAGTTTTATTGATCTCAAAAAGGAAAAAAAGAAAAAAACACACACACAAAAATTCAAATAAGAAAAATATTTCAATAGATTGGTCGATTTCAATATGAAATACAGCAGCTTTCTTCACCCAAAGCATAGATCCTAATCATACACCAGTAAAGAAATTAATTAACTATTTAATTTTGCTGCTTCTAGTCTGACCGACTGTCCAAGCAGAGAAGACATTCTGGCAAGATGGGAAAATGACTCCAGTACGGTCAATATTGGTTCAAAAACTATAAATTTGGTCTCAAATTGTATAAAACATTCTGTTCTACTATTTGAGACCAAATTTATAATTTTTGAACCAATATTGACCGAGCTGGATTCATTTTCCCATCTTGCCGGAATGTCTTCTGTGCTTAGACAGACTATAGCTGTAATTATTTAACTGAAGAGTTATATTTAATGTAGTTTTTCCATTTCAAATCGTCTGCAAAATGTTCTGGTATTGAAATTTCCCGCATTATTTATCTATTGATGTATAGAAACAAGTTGTCCACCAATCTTATTCAAATTGATAATAAGATACATTCAATTAGACAATATTAATGAGGACATGTCTCCTAGATTACCCGTTACAACGAACTATCTCGAAAATAAATTATTTTCCTTGATTAAAGCAATTAATCAATGTTTAGAGCTAAGCTACTCATAATTATATTGGAAATAAAATTAAAAATTCACAGTACCGTTAGAGTATTTTTTCAGCATGTTTCGGTGTCATCAGTCTCAAGTGTAAATAAATATAATTATATTTATTCTAATTTATATTTATCGTATTAATTGTTTATATTTCACTTTAGAAAGTGTTCAATGACACCTAAACATGTCGTGCTAAAACAAATACTCTAAGGGTACTGTGATTTTTCATTTTTATCCAATACAATTCACCAATGTCCAAGCACAATAACACAAAGAAGTCTTAGCAAAGGAGTCTTGGAAAGTTATCTTTGATATTCACAAATCAACGAATGGATTCCAGTTCCAAAGGTATCGGAATTTTCTTCATGATGGCGAACTTCTTCAGAGCCTGATACTTGGCGCAAAGAGTTTCCAGTTCTTCATGCATGGCCATATTGTCTTCTTGCATTAACTCCATGTCTCTGAATTCTTGCACTTTCTCAGTCTCTAACTCATCTTTCTGCTCTATGCGCTTGATGCGGCAGCTGGAATAGAAAAGATTATGTTTAGAAATAATAGCCTAAGATTATAAATAAACAACAGAATCGATAACATGAAAATTAAGATTCTAACAATTGAAAGGAACGAATCAGAAAACATGTCATAACTCGAACGGAATCTCGTATAGCTGAAGCCAAAAAGTTCGTCGGTATTGTGTTCTCCTTGGGCGCTCCAACAGCTAATGTTTTCAAGTACATTTGCCATTTATGCATAGACGATGTTTTTTGAAATCAGAAGAGACAATCGATGCTTTACATCAGCTGTTAGTGGGTTACATCACGTACAAGATACAGAAAAAATCGCCCAACTTTTTGGAGTCAGCCATACCAGCCTGCTATAGTCTGTCCAAGCAAAGAAGACCCTCTGGCAAGATGAGAAAATGACTCCAGCTCGGTCAATATTAATTCAGAAATTATTGTTTTGGTCTCAATCGTAGGAAACATTGTGGTTCACAATTTGAGACCAAATCAATATTTTTCAACAAATATTTACCGAGCTGGAGTCATTTTATCATCTTGCCAGAGGGTCTTCTTTGCTTGGACAGACTATAGAATAATCAACAAGCTGCCGGTTTTAGCTAGGAGTATGTCAAAGCCATTTTTTAGGAGAAGACTAAAGCTTGCATTGCTTCACGAGAATTCCTTCAACTTGCTGAGGGAGTTTTTATTGTAATCAGCAGACTGTGAGTAGATATAGTCTGTTCGAACCGAGAAGACATTCTAGTAAGATGGTAAAATATTCCACATCAAGATCGATCAATATTTGTTCAAAAATTCTATATTCAATCTCAAATTGTAGAGCAGAATGTTTTCTACAATTTGAGACAAAATTTTTTAACCTATCTTTACCGAGCTGGAGTCATTTTCCCATCTTGTCATCAGCATTTTTTCTTTGCTCGACCAGATTATAATTTCAGACTATTCTAGTAGACTAGCACTACAGGTATAGTCTGGCCAAGCAAAGAAGAGCCTCTGGCAAGATGGGAAAATGACTCCAGCTTGGTCCATATGTGTTCAAGAATTATAAATGTGGTCTTAATAGTAGATCAAATCTTTTACTCCAATTTGAGATCAAACTGATATTTTTTGAACCAATATTGACCGAACTTGAGTCATTCTCCCATCTTGTCAGAGGCTCTTCTTTGCTTGGACAGACTATATTTATTAGTCTCAAATGTTACAGAAGAATGTATTCTTCTGTTGAAGATTTTTTTTTTTGAGGGTGACGCCCACATGGGCTCTTGGGCCTGTGCGTGGGTAATGGAAAGGATGATGATGAGAGATGAATGGACCTACTGCTTTAGGTGGGTTCCTCCGAACCACCGGGAAGCGATTTTTGAGGCTCATGAATTGAATTCAGAGGAACCGGTCACCGTTACAACAGTGGTGGTAGAGGCACATCGCTTATCTAATCTCACCGATTAGACGCTCTCTACCACTGGGACAAACCGCTTCCCCAAATTACTATTCGACATCGAATTTATAATTTTTAAACCAATGTTGACCGAGCTGGAGTAATTTTCTCATCTTGTCAGAATATCTTCTCAGCAAGAACAGACTAGGTACTGTAATTGTATAAAGTTCTGCTGCTTGCCGCTGTTTCTTATGAATGTATGCTTTTGTGCTATTTGTAGCTTTGAAATTTTTAACTTCCCTCTTTCGTTTAATTTTTTGACTTGTTCACTTGTGGACATGCCCAAGACGTATTAATAAGTATTAATTCGAATCTCCATATATTGCTATATAAATAGACAAAGGACTTCTGCAACTGCAAATATTGACCAATGTACTAAATTGCAAGCGGGATTCATTGAATTAGACTGTTCAGAGAACTGTGCCCTAAAATATATAGTAAATTGGTCAATATTTACAGTTGCAGAAGTCCTTTGTCTATTTATATAGGGAGATTCTAATTAATAATTATTCAGGTGTTGGTATACGGCAATATCTAATAATTCTTCCACCCAAGTGGTATGTCCAATTCATGAAGAGAATAATATGATTATTTCAAGTGTAATTTAAGACTGTATGTGGAATGGTATTACTAGCATTTCTGGTTATTTTTAATTTTATAACAACCATCCCAATTCTAAATTGATGTTTCACAGTTTTTTCACTTTCAAAAGTTGTGTGTAATCTAAGTTTCACGTGTGATCATGATCTTTAATTATGTCAACTAACCAAAATTGGAAAGAAGGGACGTGTTGGGCTTTGTCTGTGCTTCAATCCTATTGTATTTTAATCTGAATAAATAAATGATAATTATAAGAAATTACCTGGCAGCATATCCCCTATTCTTCAGAGTACGTCGCCTCTGTTTCATGCGCAGAATCTCGTCACGAGTCAATCCTCGCATTTTCAGCTGCCGATTCAAATCACGAACTGAAATTGTGACCAGCTCATCGTCACTGATGTCCAGAACTGGACTGGGAGATAGGGGCTCCTGTGAATCAAAATAATCATAAAATTTATTATAATTGCATATGGTAAACTATAGTGTCAGTACATAGTTGAAAAAATCATAAAAATATTTGCCGGCCAGATAGGCGCAGTGGCCTGGTGATTCCACCGCCGTCCGAACGTCCACAGCTGATAGTTTAATTATCAGACTGCCGGTGTAATGTATCCCATTCTTCACAGCCATCAAAGCCTTTATAGTGAAGTGGATATGAAACTGGCAACCAGCTGGTAGGCCTAGGCCCTCCATGGGCTGTTGAGCCATTGACATACATTTATATAATACATACTGTAATTTTCATGGAAAAGTACCGAATTAATACATCATCTTGTGGATCTCCTTGAAAAATTTGATAAAATTTTACAACCTTCATAATTCCAAAAAAAAACTGGAAAAGACTGTAGGCCTACAAAAAAATTGATTTCATAAAATGAATATAAGTTAACTAGAATATGCAGTGCTCCTTATCTAAGAGACTTATTGGAACTAGCACCACAGGTATAGTCTGTCTAACTCCAAGCAAAGAAGACCCTCTGGCAAGATAAAAAATGACTTCAGCTTGGGTAATATTTGTTCAATAATAATGAATGTGGTCTCAATAGTAGTGGATAAAAAAGTATTGCAATTTGAGATTAAATTGATAATTTTTGAACCAAAATTGACCGAGCTTAAGTCATTTTCCAATTTTGCCAGAGGGTCTTCTCTATAATGACAGAACTATAATGAGGGTCAACAGACTATAATGATAATTCACAAAAGAGAAGGTTATGTACACTAGAAAACATATTTGATGGGTTGAAAGTTGAAGATGATTATCTCAAAATCTCATACCGGATTTATTTCAATTCATTAATAAACTATTACAATGATATATAATAATAGATATTATAATCTGAAAGAGAAAAACTAGGCTTAGCCTGTACTATTTCTCTTTCAATTTCAAGTGGTAATGATGTTCAAAAGGTTATGTAAATATCACACACTTCAAATTTCTGGTCCGGGAATACTCACAAGAATAATTCAAAAGTAAAAACAATTTTGAATTAAGTAATGTTGTTAGAAAGCCGAAAATCACTTAAAAACTTCATAATTTCACTAACATGGAATAAAATTGAAAATTTGAACGGGAAATTCACAAACAACCACGAGCTACTTCATAACTATTTCAAAAATAATTCACCAACTGAATCTTATAATCGGAATTGTTATTAGGAATTAGGAAAGTTACAATCTTTTTATGAGGAAAATATTTCATTCAATTATTAATATCTAGTAAATTGAACTAGAACACAGCTGGAGTTGTATCGTAAGCTAAATGAATGGAGTAGTATTATGAGTTGACAAAACAGTTTAGTAGTGTATAGTGTATTTAATCAATATTAGCATTTTTAGCTCAACTAATGAGCATCAATATCATAAGAAATTAGGATACAACATAGAACTAATATTGAGCTGAGACTAGTAAGCGAATGTCTGCTGATGTGTCTTGTCCCAAGGAAGAAGATGATGCAAGTTTGGCAACTAGAACTATATTCCTGAAGAGAAGTTTAAATAACTTACCTACATAAAGAAATGTACCATTGAAAATGAATAACTCACCATGAGGCTTTTCCTTTCACTTCGTTTACCCTCACGAGCCATTATTTTAATCAAATGATCTCAAAATAGCAAAGAGAAAACTAACTGAATCCTTCTGACAAAGAATTATGCTTAGTCATGATGACATTTTATTTTATTCTCCGTTACGACACAGCTAAGCAAGGTGAAAAGCATAAAAGCATTGGTCGAATATCAATCTAACAAAATATACTGCAAATAAAATTGATGAAATAATCTTCCAAAATCACACAAACCATTTACAATACAAACAAATCTTAAATGTAAATAAAAAAGTTAGGTTATTTACGTAATCTGATAGTCGATCTTTCGAGCTTCGATGGTGACGTCGACAATCGATGCTTGCGATACAGACCCGCGAAAAGTTTGAAAAACAGCAAAACAACGAATTTCATTGAAGTATTATTTTATTTCATTTGGAATCCACACGAAGTAAATTATAAACTTCCAGATAATATAATTCAAAGAATTTCACAGAGTATATCAGCATTAAATTTGAATTTGAGCCTTCTAATCCCAATTTCACAGGCAAATTAAATAAAGTTTTTAATTTGAATAATATTAAAATTTTTAAAATTCTACTTATCAGCTGAATAAAAGCTGAGTCAAACTTTTTTCTTGTAGTGGAACCAACAAGATGTTAAATTTCTGAAACTTCTCCAAACAACATTTTTGAAAGACAAATTTTTACAATAACATATTTCAACCCGCCATTTATAAGTGAAATTTTCAATTTTCTTTACATCTACTCAATTTGATCACCGCTGGAGCAATATAGAAAAATTTGGTAAATTCTGTAGTCTATCATAATGTTTTGAAATATTAACAAACAAAATTGAGTACGCTCAACCCATCACATGGTAAATCATGTTAACCTGACTTTCAAAAAACAAATTGTAACAAAGTTTTGTTGACGACCAAAAACAGAGCTTATCCTTTTGGAAGAAAGTTAAAATTTCTCTTGTGAACACTCTTTTGCCATCATGACGGCGGCTGAAAACAAGGAATTTATGGATGCAATTTTCGACATCGCTGAAGATGCCTTACAACTAGAGACAGCTGCAGGTAAAAAATAGGCTTGTAGCTACCTGTAATGATAAGATACTAGGCAAAACTTGAGACAGCATCATTCAGTTTTTGTCTTTTTGAAATGATTGTATCTATTACTATAATTGATTCTATTTGATTAATTAATCTATTTTATGAAGAAAATAAATTTTAGAAAAATCACCATCATAGATTTTTTGGACTGGTACACTTTAGTAAGATTTTTGAATATATAGAACAATAAGGGTTCGACATTCAAATTTTCTTGAGTAGAGGCAATGCAAGATTTTCAGGAGAATAATTGAAAGTATATATTGGACTCTTTGTAATTTATTCTGAAGAAGATGATAAAAAACTTTCTAGAAGAATAAAATCAACTACTCAACTGGAATACAGTTACAACCATACTAATATATTGTTATCATTTCTATTATGAATTCATATTAAAAGATTTTCTCCTAATTTCCTTTGATACTTCTTGTTTTATACATTACTGAAACTTGAACTTGTGGAATCAATGACTTCATAACTCACAAAGAACATAATTAAACACAACTATAGAGAGGGCTGTCATCAATTGTGATTTTATTTTACATCAATTGTGTTTAGATGGAAGAAATGTTTTGTTACAGATCGAGTAAGATGCTGCGAATGGGTAAGGAAGCTAGTCTCACTTCCCGACGATAATCTCGAATCAGCGAAGATGCGCAATGAGTATATTCAGTATCTGCGCATCATGGTTAGATTTGGATTTTTGCATGGTATCTTTCTCAAGTCTCCACCACCGGGAGAGATGAGGCCGTTGGCTGAGAGTCTTGTAAGTATACTAGGATCAAATTATTAGACATTAGTATAATATCACAAACTAATCTAATAAGAAATCTCATCTGTGATAGTGCAACAGATAATCCGATTTATATAAGCATACGGAGCGGTACATCCGTACATAGCTTCCACCTTGAAACAAGTTTTCTTGAGCCATCAACTTTAATTGAGATTCTTCAGGATTTCAGTCGTTCTATGATAATTTTACTATATCATTTGAATTTTCCCAAAGATATAATGTTATGTAGTAACTGTTTGATCCACATCTTCAATGCTTCAAACTCCAATTAGAATACAGATGAGACCAATAAATAATAAAATATTATAATACGATTCCTTTTCAACTCAAAATAATTTATCAAAAATTGAAATAATACTATCTCAACAATATTCGTTTCTTGAATTGGGAATATTCCGAGAAGAATAATATTTTTCTATTCCCTCCGGCTCATTCATTCAGTTTCAGAAACTTAGTGTTATTTGAATTCTGTTTGACTGATTATTATCTAATTCCATTCGAAACTTTGAATGAATAAGTACCTACATTCTAAAATGGAAAAGAGCGCTGTAAGTCCATGCTTCCACTTTACTTTCGAAGTGAAGATGAAGATACATGTAGGTATTAAAATGAACAACTGAATTGAAAGGTCTTTGATACATTAATTACTCAAGACCTATCAATTTCGTTGTAAAAAATCGAAGGTCTTTAATAAATTTTTGCTAATAGTTCTAACAATTTTATTGTCGTGTGTCTTCTCTTTAGGAAATTGTACCATGGACACGCAGCTCTATAGCAATAGTAATTCAGAGTAGTAATATACTCAAAGTAATTCATAGTAGGCTACCGTAGTAGGTAAAGTATGTCCAAGCAAAGGAAAGCCTCTGGCAAAATGGAAAAATGATTCCAGATTGATCAATATTTGTTCAAGAATTATAATAATGTGATCTAATTGATAATTTTTGAACCAATATTGACCGAGCTTGAGTCATTCTCCCATCTTGCCAGAGGGTATTCTTTGCTTGGAAAAACTATATAGTAGCTGTCGCCAAAAAGTTAGGCGGTTTCCCAGCTGATTACTAGCCGATTAACTAACTTTGTTCAGATCTGAAAGAAAAACTTTGTTGTTTAAACCACAATATCACCATCCAAACTACCCCGAAAGTGAAAAATCGTCTTCTTTTAATTCTAGGGAGTTGTGATAAGCAAAAGCGTACCCGATCTTCCTTCCGTGGGTCCAATCGCCCCCTTCCTAGCTCAGCAGTCGCCCGACGGACGCGCCTATCTGTCAATCAAGAAAATTCCCGAACGTGGCATTTTCTGCTACATGGCCGTCGCTCCCGAAATCATTTTCGAAGAAAAGGAACGGCCCAAGAAGAATAGCCTTCCTGAGACCGGACATTGAGCCTCAAGAGATGAATTACGAAATTTTGATCACGAAAATTACAAACATTCGATTATAAATCTCACGAGAGCTGCAAAAATTCGATGATGAATCTCATGGGAATTACCAAAATTCTATTATGAATCTCATGAAATGATTTGAAAATTTTTATTGAAGTTCTGTCGTAGATTGTGTCAAAATTGATGAAGTATGGATTGCACTGGGAAACTATGAATGATATAAATTGTTGTGGAAAGTGTGTGTTTGCTAATAAATTTTTTATCAATAATAAATTATTAGAGATTTGAGTTGTGGTGTGTGTCCACGGTTCAGTTTTGGTCTAACCAAGCAAAGAAGACATTCTAGTAAGATGGAAAAATGACTCCTGGGTACGGTATCTTCTTGGAAGGTAAAATTACCATGTTGGCAGAATGTCTTCTTTGGACAGACTTAACCTTATTTATTGATAATTATTACCTTCCAAGAAGATACGGTGCCCAAGGATCAAAATAATAATAATCATAATTATTTCATCAATAATCCACAATAAAGAGTACATTCACATTGGGATTTCTCCCAAAACTGCTCCTCTACCAATTTAAAAAAAAAAGTACCAATAAGTTAATGTTATAGTCCGTCCAAGCAAAGAAGACAGGATGGGAGGCCATCCTCTGGCATGATGGGAAAATGACTCCAGCTTGGTCAATATTTGTTCAAGAATTATAAATTTAGTCTTAATAGTAGATCAAATTGTTTCCTATAATTTAAGATTGAATTGATAATTTTTGAACCAATATTGACCCAACTTGAGCCATTTTCCCATCTTGCCAGAGGGTCTTCTTTGCTTGGACAGACTATACATATTTACACTCGATCATCACACGAAAATCGATGCGTTCGAAATCATCGATGCTTTTCACTTATCGAAAAACATCGATTTATTGTGTTTCGATAGTCATCCCCTTCGAATAAATTGTATTATCTTGGGTACTATACGGTAATAACTAATTACATTGTAGTCCGTGCAAGCAAGGAAGACATTCTGGCAAGATGGAAAAATAAGTCCAGCTAGTTTAATATTGGTTCAAAAACTACGAATTTGTTCTTAAATTGTAGATCAGGATGTCTCCTACAATTTAAGACCTAATTTATAATTTTTGAACTGGAATTTTGACTAAGCTGGAGTCATTTTTCCATCTTCCCAGAATGTCTTCTTTGCTTGAACAGACTAAATCTGTACAATAAACAATCAATCAATTTGGACTTATAACCTTAAATTTTTGACAATATGAGAACTGTGTTGGAAATACCAAGGGCTATCTATGCCTGTTTTTTCTTATCAATGTGTTTCAAATAAATTAATTAACATTGAATATTCTCATCATTCTGAATATAGAACTATAGCCTAACTCATATCTCCTTTTTTGGAAAATGAGGTTATCTGGCGAAGTGGAACAACCCTTGGGTCTCCCCACTATTAAAAGCCATACGCTAAATAAATAATAAATAAATAATATTCTCATTGATCATTGATAAAATCCACCCATTACGCAGCCTCTCAACAAGCTGAACGTGTTAATTGATTTGAACACGTCAATAGCCGCTTGAGGGTAGACACGAGACACATTTCTCGAATTGTTTTCTAAAATTAGTTTGCAACCAGAGAGAATAGTGAGCTTGAAAAAGAGCTGTTTAACTGTACTCAACGTTCAAGTCTAACAGACGGTCTGCCAAAAATGTCAGTTATGCATACGACTTTCTAATAACTCTCTTGATGTTCTTCTTGGTTTCGACGTAGCTATTATTTCTGGGTGCTGATAATAGTGAGGCGATTAGTTATAGTCTGTCCAAGCAAAGAAGAGCCTATGGCAAGATGAGAAAATGACTCCAACTTGGTCAATATTGGTTAGAAAATTATTAATTTGGTCTTAATCGTGGTAAACATTCTGATCTTCAATTTGAACATCAATATTTTTTGAACCAATATTGACCAAGCTGGAGTCATTCTCCCATCTTGCCAGAGGCTCTTCTTTGCTTGAACAGACTATAGACTGTACTACAAAAACCATTATTTGGTATATAGTATGTCCAAGCAAAGAAGACATTCTGGGAAAATTACTCCAGCTCGGTCAATATTGATTCAAAAATTATAAATTTGATCTCAAATCGTAGAAACATTCTGATCTACAATTTGAAACCAAATTTATAATTTTTGAATCAATATTGACCGAGCTGGAGTGATTTCCCATCTTGCCAGAATGTCTTCTTTGCTTGGACAGACCATAATTTATAACATAATTGTAATTTTTAATGCATAGCTAATTACTGTTTGAAATAGTCATACAGGACTAGCGTAACAGATAAATTAAAGGAATTCGACAAAAAATGATGAAATTGTCTCATCAGTTGGGAATGAATCAAGTTTCATATAGAATGAATATCAACAATACCAATTTTATTGAAATCATAGAACTTCTTTTAGGCCGGTTAACATGACACGGTAAATTCCTATGTAGTATGATGGAAATGACATGAAAATCATATTTTTATCCCTTTTTACATGTCAGAACTATATTACCGTGTAATACCGGCCTGATCTACTTATAATATATACATAATAATATAAAAAATCTCAAATAATGTATATCTCAGTAACCTTGAAAAAAAAAATTTTTTTCGAGATATTGAGAATTATTTGAGAACTTTTATAAGTACAGTAGTACAGTAGCCCTAAGAAAAAGGAAATACATGATAATATGTATGAGATCTTGTCAATTGAATGTACATTATTTGAGAACTTTTATAAGTACAGTAGTACAGTAGCCCTAAGAAAAAGGAAATACATAATAATATGTATGAGATCTTGTCGATTAAATGTTAACTACATTTTGTAAAAATCTTACAGTACGTAACTACATCCCACGAAAATTAAACTGTAAAATCATAGTTTTATTGTAAAAACAACCATTCTTTATCCCAACACTGTAGAACCGAAAGTAGCAAGTTACTGAGTCACATATGAAGTACGGTACAAGCTTCCCAATTATTTATTTACTTCTAGCAGCCAGTATTTGAGACAAGTCATTTGAGAAACGGATTTATTTAGTTGCCAGTTGCTTTTCAGAAGAGAAAAATACGATAAAACTCCTTCTATTCGGTCTCTAAACGCTTTCAAGTATTCAGTGCTCTTTTATCCTGCACCGTATAGTCTGATCGAGCAGAGAAGACTTTCTGGCAAGATGAAAAATTACTCCAACTCGGTCAATATTGATTCAAAATTTATAAATGTGATCTCAAAATTTAGAAATTAATCTGTTTCACAATTTGAGACCAAATTTATGATTTTTGAACCAAAATTGATCGAGCTGGAGTCATTTTCCCATCTTGCCAGAATGTCTTCTTTGCTTGACCAGACAATACTACACTGATCCATAGAACACACATTCTTAAAGCTGATAGGCTGATTCTGGAACTGCACTTGGTTCCATTTCCTCTCCATTTTGAGTGAAAATTACATACGGATTCTGTAACCAAACAAGAGACGATTTGAAAGTTGCAACAATAAATCATTATTAGTAAAAATTTACAATATGATATTTAATATATTATATATTTTTTTGTTTTTGGAGATATGAATAATTTTCTAATGGATTTAACTATATAACCACATTCTATTTCGAAAACATAATATTTTGAGATCGATCATGATTGATTCTAGAACAGTTGACTATGTTATTATTATTATAAATATGGAAAGCCGAAAATAACACAAATCATAAACTTATGAAGAGAGTGATAATAATAAAATACCGACATATAGTACACGCCTCCCAATTCAAGGAGCGATGTGATTGGCCGATACGTTGCTGGAACGTCACTTCAACTGCTGTCTTCTGATTGGCTGGAATCACAAAATGGCGACTGCTTTCACCATTAGCCACTGGCGGCTCGTACCCACGAAACAGGTGAAGTGCCCGTATCTTTTACTGTACAGCACTTCACCTGTTTCGTGGGCACGAGCCGCCAGTGCCGTTAGCCAATCCCACTACTTCTTGAGTATAATTTTGATACGTTTCGATATTCCTTTGAATGAAGAATATAAATGTCACAAATTTCTTCCAATTATGGAAATTCATTATAGAATAATGAAAAATATTTCTATAGTTATGTTATGAGTAATTAATAACAACCTCTGCCATCCACGTTGGATATCAAATTATTATTGCTGTAACATGGAATATTTTTCATGTAGAATATGTACGCTGCTGTTACTGTGTTATCAAAGTTTTTAAACCTGACAATGAGTTTTAATTCGCCAGGGAGAGTATTGAGAGATTAATGAATCTCTTTCCACATTGACCTTGAACATGGGAAAAACGAAAAAGAAGAAGAAGAAGAAGAAGAAGAAGAAAAGGAAGAAGAAGAAGAAGAAGAAGAAGAAGAAGAAGAAGAAGAAGAAGAAAAGAAAAGAAGAAAGAAGAAAGAAGAAGAAGAGAAGAAGAAGAAGAAGAAGAAGAAGAAGAAGAAGAAGAAGAAGAAAAGAAGAAGAAAAGAAAAAGAAGAAGAAGAGGAAGAGGAGGAAGAAGAAGAAGAAGAAGAAGAAGAAGAAGAAGAAGAAGAAGAAGAAGAAGAAGAAGAAGAAAAAGAAGAAGAGAAACAGGAGTAAAAAGAGTGTTGGCATGTACAGACCTTAATCAACTGAACGCTAGGGACGCCCCTTGTAGTGGTGGGGGAGGGGGAGAGACACTCCATAATTCAAACTCCTACTGGAAGGTACAGCGTAGTCGAGGAAAGAAGACATTCTGGCAAGATGGGAAAATGACTTCAGTTCGGTCAATATTGGTTAGAAAATTATGAATTTTATTTTAAATTGTAGAAAACATCCTGCTCTTCAATTTGAGACTAAATTTATAATTTTTGAACCAATATTGATTGAGCTGGAGTCATTTTCTCATCTTACCAGAATGTCTTCTTTGCTCGACCAGACTGTACAGAGGCGCCCACATTTTATGGTAGAATAGGATGAGTGAAATGGTTGGTTATCACATCACCAACAAGTGATTGATCATCGGGAAAGCTGCTGTCTGATAAAAAAAGAAAAATAGGAATGATAAGTGCGAAGAAGAAGCGTAAAGAGGACGAATGGGTTGAAGAAAGTGAAGAAAAAACTTGCTCGAAGAAATCCCCAAAGGAATGATTAGAGGGATTAAACTTTATTTAATTTACTCAAGTAGATTACAACATTTATCGGATTCAATCCTGGATTACGATGGAACCTTTCCTGGAAGAGGGGGCTTGCATGCCTCAACTTCGCCCACTAAACTTTTGTAAAGTATTTACAAAATGTAAATAAAGACATTTATCTATCCATCTATCTACGTTCCAAATGTATAAATTTAGTAAGGATCTACGCTATATTGAAAGGAAAACTGATATTTTTTACGATAATTTAAAATAAAATAAATGGTACTGTTGAATTGAATAAGGAATTAAATTTTTAAAATAATTCAAATCAAAGTACCCTTTTTAAAAAAAATTATTTTTCACAAGTTTCGGCGTTCTAGAGCCATTTTCAAGTGTAAATAACAGTAAACAACATTAATCTATTGGATTATGCATTTATTATTAACCAATCACATTAATGTTGTTTACTGTACACTTAAAAATGGCTCTAGAACGCCGAAAAATGTTGTGAAAAATGCAAATATTTTAAAAAAGGGTACTTTGATTTGAATTATTTTAAAGTTTTAACAAATACAGTTAAATGAGTAGCCCTAAGAGAAAATAAGTATTGAATAAACAATTTGTAGAGTAAGTAAACTTATTAAATTACACATGTATAGGATTCATTAATATATGATTGTTATAGTTTGACCAAGCAAAGAAGGCCCTCTGGCAAGATGAGAAAATGACTCAGCTCGGTCAATATTGGTTCAAAAATTATTTATTTAGTCTGCTCAATCATAGGAGACATCATGATCTACAATTTGAGACCAAATCAATATTTTTTGAACCAATATTGACCTAGCTGGAGTCATTTTCTCATCTTGCCAGAGGGTCTTCTTTGCTTGGACAGACTATATCTATCTACATTATCCACATGAAATGTTGGAGTTTAGTCACATAATAATTAATGGAAATAGCAGATTATCAAATCGTAGATTATTTGAAATGAAATTTGAATTGATGGAGAAAGAAAGAGAGAAGGAATAAGAGGAATGAAGGATTGAAGATTAGTAAATAATAGGAATTAGAATAACAACTAATCAGGGCCCTCGCGTGGTTTTTTGGCGCCCTGTGCGAGATCTTGGCGGGCGCCCCCTCCTCATTACCAAAGGAATGCGAACCAACAAATTATAATAATTATATTCAAAATTCAAAGCCAAACATGATTCAAGCTGCCTTACATGTTCACATTTTTCTCATAAGCAATCCCAATGTTGCATGTGGTGTGACAAAAAGGATTGGCTATTATAGGGACTTGCTTATTTTAATGTATCCCAACGTATTGTTTCGAATTTTTATGCATTAGATACGTGATGAGCAAAAGCCTACAGGAATTAATACAGAATAACTGAAGGCTATCTACATTTAGCAAAACTGTCACATTTTAACGTACTTTATCATCAAATATTAAAATTTAAATTATTGATAAATTTATTTTATTAGTTTGCTTGAAAGCAAGGAAGGGAATGATAAATTTTTCACAGAAAAATATTGGGAATCAACATAAATATTTCATTTTACTGGAAATAAAGATGTTTTTACAAAAAATTGGAAACTCAATAACAAGCAAATTGAAGGTTTCAGCCATTTCCACTGCTCTACCCAACTTTCTTGAATAACATTCGAGATAGTTCCTAATTCAGCCAGCAGATGGCAGTAGCAATAGGGTGACTTGCTTCGACTTCCAAGCTCCGCCTACAATCAAAATGGCCAAAAATATCGGTTAGAAAAGTTTCCAAATTCAACCAGTAGATGGCAGCAGTTGACGGGTGATGTTTCAGATTTGACTTGGACACGCGTTCATGCCCCCCCTGCTCTGTTCTTATTGGTTGTCAGTGTTTTGTGAGTCTGTCTTAGAAAATGGCTGCTAGCAAGAAAATGATGGATGGTGTATCATACACAAAGAATTACGCTGATTTACTATTGACGATCTTGTGCTAATATATTATATAATACTTATTTTTGTATTCAGGCTGGTTAGATT